>NW_020769370.1:3192567-3257763 GCF_900518735.1 Pseudonaja textilis
GGGTTGTCTGTGTACGTGACTTCCTACTGATGTGTCATATCGCAACAATCCTTGCTTGGTATTCAGTGTTTTGTCATCATGCACCAGTTCCTGGAGTAAAGAGACAGAGTGACTGGCTCATAGATCTGGATAGCTGCCCCATAGTTCAAGTATTCATCTGGGCCTCTGATGGAGGCTAACTACCTAACAGCAGTTTTCAAGATCATGATCCGATTGGAAAAATGCAGTCGACAGATCTTTCATTCTAAGAAATGCCAGTTTTATATATGGAGTCTTCTTAGATATACTATAATTCTGGATTATACTGACTAGTGCCAAGCAAAATTAAATTACTTAAGCATTTTTGTTTTTGAGTTACTGGCTTGATTGTATTATGTTGGTTCCATCAACGTACTTGATTTGATCTTAATGTTATGTATACTTAATAACTTTTGTAACCAAGAAGGGGAACTCAGATGCAAGTTGTACTATTGTAGGATATTCTTTGATTAATGAAAGCACAGTGGCTATAGGGCTCATCATAGTTCTATAAAGGACATTAACTCATCAAACACAAAGATTTTCTTTAAGATATTCTTTTCTTCAAGGCAATTGATGTGATGTTCGTGTGCACATAATTGTTCATTTCACCCCTTGTTCTTACAAAGTTTTCACTGTTAATATTATCCTTCATTGCTCCTCCTTTTATACCAAAGAAATCAAGGTTTTACTATAGCCTGCTAAACAGGAAAACAACACTTATGCATTTTTTTCTTTATTTATACCCAGAGCAGGATGGTTTTAGGAGCTAATATGACCAAAAAGTTTTAAAATAACAAAGCAAATCCATTTAGATGAATTTAAAATGTATACACAGTAACAATCATTCACAGTGTGAAACTTAAAAGAGGTAAGTTTATTCCTTTCCTAAAGGGAATATTTCATGTCCATGTTTCAGTTAGACATCTGTAGTGTTTTATGTGTTTGAGTGAAATACACATTCACAGAGTCATCTATAACATGTAGCGTAATAACTGTAACAGATCATTTGTAAGACAAACAGCCAGAAGTCTAATTGAGCACACCAACCAGCAGTCAGAAGACATAATAAAAACTCTTTAATTTCATAGCACACATCAGAATTAACTATAGTTTCAACTGAGAAACCATGAGCATTCTAGACCAAGCTATGTAAATCCAAAAATGCTAGGGACTTTTTGGTATCTTGGAATTCAGACTCATCAGCCAATAACAATACATAGAAATAAACAGCATATAAAAAAGCAATAAAGGAAACAAAAAGACCAGAATTCATCCTTTCCAGTAGCCTACACCCAGATAAGCAGGGCTTACAATACTCTAATAGAAGAACTACCATGGAATCCCCCACAACATCAGCACTGGCAGGGCAAGCCAGTATATAAATAAAGGGCAGATGCCACATGTTGTCCTACTGAAGTTCAGAGAGCATAAAGCCCCCACAAAATGTACTGTTGAATTACACAAGTCCTATATCCATTTAGTGACTTTTTTCCTTGAAATGATTATAGCTATAGATATGTTGATTAGTCATTGTGTTATTTAGCAAGTAATTTCTGGGCTCTGTATTTTTTACTTTGTAACACTTAGCAATATCAGTCAAGTAGGTTATATCTTTTCTGGCACAAACTATATTAAGATATACCTTAAATATGTTCAAAGTTCTTTCAGATAGTAACAAGTAATCCCAGGCTGAAAGTATATATGCTACAAATAAAATGATAACTTATCTCTAAATAATTTTATTATATCTATGTTAATGGATTCAAGGTTCATTTTTAATTAACATGTTAGCATAAATGCCATTTGTGCAACCTGAATAGGGATGCAAAATCAAAAGCAAAGAACAGTGTTTCTTTCCCCCTAGATTGGATTAGGTAGACATTCCAAACTAGTTACATACAGTAGAAGCTAGATGCCAGCCTAGTGGGAGGCTTTGGTGAGCCATATTTATTTTTCTTACTTTGGTTACAAGCCATTTTTATTGAGACCTTTGAATTGTGATAAAGAGACACTTAAAAGAGCCATAGTTATTTTTGCCACTCTTTGGATTTCATTAAACACTACTGGAATTGGTTTAGTTGCCAATGCATGTTTCACATTTGAAATCTTAAGAGTGCAGGACAAAGAGACCCAGTCATGTTTTTCTCCTACAAAATACAAAGCTACAAAGCGTCACACATGCAGTAAAAGATTATCTCTTCTAAAAGAAGTACGTCATGTGACAGTGGAGGAAGGAAGGTGATTGTTTGAAAAAGTCTAATTCAAAAGTCTTTTGAATGCACAAACTGATTGTGTACTTCTTTGGATCCTAGCCAATAAAAGTGCTGGTCATGCTAATGACTCAAACTGCTACAATAGGCAATACACTGCCAATTTGAAGGACAAATCCTATCTTGCCTTAATTCAAAACTGGCACATTGAACATCCAGAGAAGGAAAACAGACAAAGATCAAACAAACTGTTCTAAGAAAGAAATTCAAAGTTAGGCAAATTGATATTGCAAATTTGGCATGCTTTTTAAAAATAATTATTTGTGTTTGCATGCACACAATTATGCAGAAAAAGGAAAAATTCTTAAAACAACGTCCTTTTTTTGTTTCTTTTTTCTTTCTTTTCTTTCTCTCCCCTTTGGATGAAGCCAGCATAATAACCCCTCGCTCTTCCCTTCCATTACTTACTTACCCTCTCCCCTTCCTTCTAAAAAGTATTTGACTTGCAGCCCCTCCCCCAAACCCCACCACCAAGTTTATGGCTTATGGCTGCTGCATTGGCAGCTAGCCAATTGGTTGGTGGCTAACTGTTTAACTTTTTATGGTCTTCTCATCTCCTGGCTGTGCCTCTCAGAGGTGATAGGTTCTAGCCATCTGGGTTTCCTCCCTCCATTGTATCATGTGTAGATTATACAAATTCGATATAAGATTAAATATATTCAGGTTACACCAAGAAAGGATTTCTTTATCAGTCTCCCCCCCCCCCCCCTCCTTTTCTTCTTCCTCTGAAGAAATGACAGCTACACGGATCTGACATCCTGCCCTCCTTAAAAAACAGATAGATCTACCTGGAAAAACAAAAATCATGCATTACATTTGCAATTCAGGATGGTTTATCAGGATATTTTAAGTGGAACTTTCGTAGCAATGTGGGTGCTTTTAAGTGTCATTTGGCTACCCACTCATTTTCTGAGGAAGGAAGGTGTTTCCAAGCTACTAAATATTGTGTAGATCCATGGTGAGTGAGTGAATCAAGGATATCTTTAATTTAAAAATGTTGTTCCCCATGTACCATGATGGGGGGTGGAGGTGTGGAAAAGGGGGAGGGGTTGAGGTTTGAAGTGATCTCTGGTTTGAGCAAGCTACAGTGAAATACTGGATAAATCTGCTTAGTGTTTTTAGAAGTTGAAGCTCTATCGTCACGGGGTTAATAATTCCGGAGATGGGGAATAGGCCAATGAATTTTGGTCCTAATTTCTTAGAGGGTTGTAATGATTTTAAGAATTTTGTGGACAAATATACACGGTCCCCAATCTTGAAAGGTTTAGGGTCACTTGTCTGCTTGAGCTTTGAAAACTGCTCTAGCTTCCTGTAAAGATAATCTTACCACTGGCCACATGGCTTGTAAGTTATCCATCCATTCCTTAAGGGAGGGGATTTCAGGTTCTTTGGTGGGTAGTTCCAGCATGGGGTTGAATTCTTGGCCCGTGGCTACCTGGAATGGGGTGAACCCCGGGCTACTATGGACTGAGTTATTGTATGCTACCTCTGCAAAAGGAAGAAGGTCAGTCCAATTGTCCTGTTGGTAATTAATAAAGCATCTTAAATATTGTTCTAATATGCTGTTAACTCTCTCCGTCGAGCCATCTGTTTCTGGGTGACTTGATGATGACAACACTTGGGTGGAGCCTAATAGGTTTAAAAATGCCTGCCAAAATTTGGATGTGAACTGAACACCCCTATCTGAGATAATCCATTGGAGAGCTCCATGAAGGCGATAAATGTGTATTAGGAATATCTTTGCCAATGCCTTGGCAGTTGGGATCTTTTGGCATGGAATAAAGTGAACCTGTTTGGAAAAAAGATCAGTTATAACCCAAATGACAGTATTTCCAGCACTTTCAGGAAGCTCCACTATAAAGTCTATAGAGATCTCTTTCCAGGGTGCAGAAGGGTCTGCTACTGTTTGTAAAAGTCCAGGATATTTTCCTTGTCTTCTCTTTGTAGCAGCACAGGTGGGGCAGCTCACAACATAGCTTTCAATGTCCTTTTTGAGGGACGGCCACCAAAAATTTTTTTTGATGAGGTGCAGGGTTTTTACAAACCCAAAGTGTCCCACTATTTTGGAGTTGTGGCAGCGTTTCATGCAGTCCATTCTCTGGCTTGCAGGGACATAAAGTTTGTTTTCTACCCAAGCCAGTCCATCTTTGAGTAAACAAGTGTTTTTTTAAAACAAATTTTATTAATTTTCAAAGACAATGCACAGACAAACAAAACATAAAACATAAGAACATAGAACATCTTTTCTAAAAACTGCTTAACAAAACAAATAAAACATCTTATTTAAGTACAACATAATTCTAAATTATCACGTTTCCACACACAATTTAATATGCATCTTATATATTCAACTTCATATCTTATTACTCTTTTCCAACTTCTCACTATTTCTTCCTTTATTTCTGTTCAATTTTATTCATTAAACTTATACTTTCATCTATTTCATATTATTATTACTGTTTCATATGTTCTTATCCAACATCATTAATCCTCAATAAACAAACATAAACAAACAAAATACATAACATAAAAACATAAAACTTCTTTTTAGAAAGTGGCTTAACCCCGGGTTACAACTTTTTGTACAGACATAAATCAAATTCATGCTCACCTTATATATTATTTCATATCTTATTTAACATTCTATATATTTCTTTTTTTAAAAAAAGTTTTTTATTTTAACAACAAACAAAAAACATACAACATAAAACATAAAAACATCATCCTTCTTCATAAATTTACAAACAGTGTATCAGTTGGTTTACCAATTTTTTTTTGTGCATCCGTTTCCTAAACGCTAATATAGTTATATTACATAATAACTCATATTATCAATCAACAATTGTATAACCTAGTATCATTACTGAGAAATCATTTAACTATAATTTTATTAATTCATACTTTAACGAGATAACTATAATTTACTTAATTTATTTTGCAACGAATCATAAGATCATACCAAATCTATCTTAATAAGGTTTTATAAAAATAATATCAAAAAAATTATATCCTAAATCTAAATATTCTATTATTGTGTTTTATTATCTAACCATTGATAAAAAAGACCCCAAACTTCATAAAATTGTTTATCTTCTTGTTCTCTAATTTCAAATGTCAACTTACTCATTTCAGCACAATCCAATATTTTCTTGATAATTTCTTCCTCTGATGGAATTTTCTCACTCTTCCAGTTTTTAGCAAATACAATCCTAGCCGCTGTTAATACATTTACAATCAAATACTTCAAAATTTTATTATATGTATCAGGTAAGATTCCCAATAAAAAAATCTCTGGTTTCAAGTCTATATGTGTCTTTGTCATTTTTTCCAACCATATGCGAATTTTAGTCCAATATTTTCTAGCATCCTCACAAGTCCACCACATATGGTAGTATGAACCAGGTATCTGATGACATTTCCAGCATTTTTCAGATTTATTCTTGAACATTCTTGCTATTCTTGTTGGGGAAAAGTGCCACCTGTAAAACATCTTATACAAGTTTTCTTTATATGCTGTTGACATTGTCATTTTATAATTTTGAGACCACAATTTTTCCCATTTCTCCAAATCAATCCCATATCCAAAATTCTTCCCCCAAACAATCATAGTTTCTTTAACTTGTTCTTCCTCTAGTTTAATTCCCAGTAAATAACTGTATAATTTTTTAATCACCTTTTCATTGGTACCTGTCAAAATCTTATCTAGATCAATCAGTTTATCATAGAATCCCTCTGTTTTAGAATCTTCATCATACCTTGAATGTATTTGCACATA
This sequence comes from Pseudonaja textilis, assembly GCF_900518735.1. The sequence goes on from NW_020769370.1 coordinate 3,198,634, forward strand.
TGAAAACCAATTCATCTTTATACCTTGTTCTTCTAGTTTTTGCATTGTTTTAAGTTCGCTCTTTTCATCCAATATTTCCCCATATCTAACTGTTTGTTCCTTCTTATATATTATAGGATAAGAAAAAGCTTCAATAGTTGATAACCAGACTGGGATTTTCAAATAACATTTTCTCTTAATTTTCTTCCAATTCAACCATAAAGACTCCCTTATATAATGCCTTCTAAAATAGCCCTGCAATTTAGTTCCCTTATACCACAGAAAAGCATGCCATCCCAGTAATAAATCATGTCCTTCTAATGTCAACAATCTAGTCTTTCTTAATGTTATCCATTCTTTAACCCACATTAAATTTGCAGCTTGGTAGTACAGCTCCCAGTTAAGAAGGCCAAATCCTCCTCTAATTCTAGCATCTTGTAGAAGTTTTAATTTTATTCTCGCTTTCTTACCTTGCCATATAAACTTCAACACAATTTTATTTAATTCTTCAAAGTAGTCTTTACCAAGCCTAATTGGTATGGTTTGAAACAAATATAAAATTCTGGGTAAAATATTCATCTTGATTGTTGAAATTCTACCTATCAATGACAATTGTAAGTTTTCCCATTTCTTCAAATCAGATGCTATCTGTTGTTTAAGTTTAATATAGCTATTCTCTTTCAATGTGGTACATCTTGACGTCAAATGTATCCCCAAATATTTAACCTTATTCGTAACTTGAATTTTCAATAAATCTGCCAGTTCATCTCTTTGTTTTAATAACATATTCTTTGTCAAAATCTTTGTTTTATCTTTATTTATTTTCAAACCCGCCATCTCACCATACATCTCTATCTTTTCCAATAGTTTTAAAGCTGTTTCTAAGGGTCTTCCAGAATAAAAACCAAATCATCCGCAAAGGCTTGCAGTTTAAATTCCTCTTTATTAACTTTCATTCCTTTTATATTTGGATCCTCTCTAATATTTCTATTCAGCACTTCCAAAATCAATACAAATAACGAAGGTGATAATGGGCATCCTTGTCTTGTGCCTTTTCTTATATTAATAAAGTCTGTAAATTCTCCCTCTATCATTACTTTTGCCGTTTGCTTATCATATATGTCTTCTATTGCTTGAATAAATTTTCTAGCAAAGCCCATCTGTTCCAATAACAAAAACATGAATCTCCAGTTCACATTATCAAATGCCTTTTGGGCATCTAAAAATATCAAAGCCATTTGTTTTTTAGGATGCGCCTCATAATATTCCAAAGTGTCCAGAATTACCCTCATATTATCTCTAATTTGTATCTTTGGCAGGAATCCATTCTGATCTGGATGAATAAAGTTATTTAGGTATCTTTTCAGCCTTTCTGCCAAGATTGAAGCAAAGATTTTATAGTCTGCATTCAGTAAAGAAATAGGTCTATAGTTCTTAATTTGTAATGGATCGGCCCCTTCTTTTGGAATAAGTGTAATATAAGCTTCTGACCATGTTTTAGGTATTTTCTTATTTAACATAACTTCATTCATGACTTCTAACAGTGCAGTGCTCAACAATTCTTGTAATGTTGTATAAAGTTCTGCCGAGAGCCCATCTGGGCCTGGTGCTTTTCCATTATTCTGCCTATTGAATGCTTCAGTTAGTTCCATCATTGTTATAGTGCTTTCTAACATTTTTTCAGTCTCTTCAGATATCTTAGGTAGGTTAGCATTTTGTAAATAAAGTTTAATTCTTTCCTCATCAAAATCCTCCTGTTTATATAATTGTCCATAAAAGTCTCGAATAATTACCTTTTTCTCCTTATTACCATAACACATTTGACCTTGATCATCTATTAGCTGTAATATTTTCCTAGATTCTTTCTCCTTTCTCAATTTGTATGCTAGCCATCTACCTGGCTTATTTGCATCTTCAAAATAGTTCTGTTTAACACTTCTAATCTTTTGTGCCAGTTCTTTCTCTGCCTGACCCATCTTATGTTTAATTATATCCATTTTGAATTTAATATCTTTTTTCTGTAGCATATTCTGCAATTCTTTTTCCAGTTTTTTATAATCATCTTCTAAAGCTTTAATAGTTTGCCTCTTCCTAATATTCTTTTTCTTTGTATAGTCCATTATTAATCCTCTCGCATATGCCTTCATTGTATCTCAAACATTCTGCATTGAAGTATCTTCTTTTTTATTTTCACTGAAAAAGAAAGCCAGTTCTTTGCCCATCCATTGTGTGAAATCTTTTTCCTTTAAAATAGCATTGTTTAATGTCCATCTAGATCTTCTTTTTTGTCCTTTCCATTTAATTGTCATTGGATTATGGTCTGCCCATATACTTGTTTCAATATTTATTTCTTGAATATTAGATATTAATTCTGATGAAGTCCAAATCATATCTATTCTGGACCATGATAAATGTCTATTTGAATAAAAAGTATATTGTTGAGTTTTACCATTTCTTTCTCTCCATATATCTTTTAGATTTAATTCATCTATCATTTTGAAAAAGGATTTAGGGAGAGTCTTTCTGTTTTGTCTTGATGCTGTCGCTGTATAGTCCAGTTTATTCTCTACAATTCCATTGAAATCTCCCATCATAACTATATTGATATAGTCCAGTCCAATTGTTTTCATATGTAACTTTTTATAAAATTCTTCTTGCTTATCATTCGGAGCATAAATTGCAACAAGCAGTGTTTTTGTATTGTTATCCACTATTTCAACCATTAATACTATTCTGTCTTCATCAGTATAAATCAATTTTGCTGCAATAGTTTCTTTAATGTACAGGACCACTCCTCTTTTCTTACAGTTAGTCAAGGAGGTAAAAATTTTCCCCAGTTTTGGTCGTATCAATGATCGTTGATGTTGTTTTTTAATATGTACTTCTTGTAGGCAAATTATATCAAATTTTAACTTCTCTAATTTATGAAAGATTTTTCTTCTTTTAATAGCTGAGTTCAGTCCATTTATATTCATAGAAATCAATTTTTTTTCCTCCATGGTTAGGTTTTGTATTTAGGTCTAACAGCTCTCGTAAATCTTACTTCATGTTGTTCTTTGGTCTCCATTTGTCCACCTGCTGCACCTTCTTCTTTTCCCATTCCCATTTGGTCTTCTTGGGGTTCAGTCGAGATAATCTCTTTTTCTGTCCCTATTTCTCTTCTTCCAAAAAATTCATTGTAGAATGTTTCTGCTTTCTCAATTGAGTCGATTCTGTGTCTCTGTTCTTGCCATATGAACATTAATCCTTCTGGGATCAACCATCTATAATTCACCTCTTTTTCCAATAACTTTTTGGTCAAGAATTGATATTCTCTTCTCATCTCTCTCACTCTTCTGGGCACTTGTTTTAAAACTACAATCTCTTTGTCTTTATATTTCAACGCCTTATCTCTTGCCACTTGTAGTATTTGTGTTTTAATAGTCTTTTTAGTAAATCTGACATGGACCTCTCTTGGTAGCTTATTCCTCATCGCATATCTTGTGAAGACACAGTATATCTCATCTACTTCATCCATCATCTTTTTCTCTGTTATCCCCAAAGCTCCAGCCAAAATTTCTATCATTACAGCCGCCAAATCTTGTCCTTTTTCTTCCTCTATATTTTGAAATCTAAGATAAAATTCTGACCTATCCATCTCCCACTTCAACATCCCAGTTTTGTCTTGTTCAACCATTGTTAATTTGCTAACGATATTTCCAATTGTCTCATCTCTTTGTTTGTCTTTCTCTTCAATTTTTTGGAGTCTCTCCTCATATTTCGCCATCATTTGTTGAAAATTTTCAATTTTTTCATCAGTCTTCGCAATTCTTTGTTCAATACTCTCTGTTTTTTGGTCAATACTTGTTTTAAGTTCTTGTATTCCTTGTATAATTGTCGCTAGGTCCATTTGTACTTTATCTTGCTTCGCCATTATTGATAGTCGTCCTCCAGTTGATGGAGAAGCAGGAGCAGAAGTTGAACTGCCAGAAGGTAAAGTTTTCTTACTCATTTGGATAACTCAGGATCTTTAAGCTCCTTTAATCCAATTAATAAGATAGCCAATTATAATCCAGTTGGGAAGAAGAAAAACATAAAAAAGCCAATAAAAAAAAAAGAGTCCAGAATTAAAAAGAGAAGGAGAAAAAGAAGATTAAAAAGAAAAAGGAGGAGATTCTTCAGGTTCTTCTAAACCTTAATCCTATTGTGGGATAGTCAATTATAATTCAAAAATAAAAATTAAGAATAATTAAAAAAAAGAAAAAGAGAGTAAAACCCAATAATATTAAAAAGCAATAATAGAAAAAGAAGAAGAAGAAGAAAGAATTCTTCAGGTTCTTCACACCTTAATCCAATTAAGAGATCTCAAAAAATAAGAAAAATAACCATAGAAGTAAATAAAAAATGAAAATAGAAAAGGCAAAAATCCCAGTAAGCAAAAAGAAAAAAGAAAAGTATTCTGAGGCTTTCCCTTTAAGAGGAAAAATAAAAATAAAGTCAAACAAGAAAAAAAAATAGATATACAAATATTACAAGATACTGTGGGATTGAAGAGGAGGGATGGAACAGCTAAAAGAAGGTAAAAAAGAAAGCACGCTGCATCTTATTTAATTATCCAAGGCTCTTATTATGGCTTCTCCACAAATTCCAAAGCCAAGCTTCAAGTACTCAATTAATAATAGAAGTTCCAAAGAACACCTGTTAAAACATTCTCCAGTGTTCTTCCCTCTATCTTATCAAGTTCCAGTGTCCTTGAGAAAGGATTTTTTCACAGTCCTCTCAACTTCCAATAAAGTATTTTCAAAGAGTTGGCAGTGTTACAAAGTTTCTTTAATCCACTCCCCCTTCTTTCCCAGAAAAAGCCTAATAAAAAAAGGAGATATACATGTATATATATATATTTAAGGAAAAAAAATTACTAAAGGGAGCCTCTGTTCTAAAAAAAACTATTAACAGTCAAAAGGGAGAAAAAAAGAAAAAAAATTAGATAAATATAAGAGAAAAAGCCAGTCTAGTTACAGTTACTAGATCGCAATAGAAGTTCAGTGAAAACAAAAGTAAAAGTAAAAAGCCAAGCCTCAGTTTGACATTCTCTTTAAAAAATCGCCGCTAAGTCAATTTTATCAGTTTTTGTCCAAAGTCTTACAGGATTCTTCTCATTTTAGAGTGTCCTTAAGTCCCAAATAAAATAAAATAAAAAGAAAATTCTCACCAGCCGATACACTTTCTCTTTCTGTCTCTTCCTTCCGGAGCTGTCACAGCTTCAGCAGCTTAATGGCTGTTTCTCTGCCAATGGTAAAAGGGCTTCTTCTGGATCAACCAGGGACTTTGCGATGTCCCTGGGATCAGCAGAACGCACCCCTTACTATCACCGTCTCTACGGGACGGTTTAGGTCTGTTAGGACCTACCAGGGGCGAAGATATCAGCTGCAATCTCAGAGCCCCGAGATTGCAGCTGTATTGCAGCAATGTGGCTCCGCCTTCTCCCCAACATTCTATATTTTCTATGTCTTCTCCCCTCTTTTCACTCTCTTAATTCTATTTTATTTATTTAATCTCAATTTAAATCATTATACTTGTATCTTTTGTCCGTTCTTTTTCAATTATTTATTTATCTTTTCTCTTTAACACAAACTTTTTCCTGTAATCACTGGTTGAAGTATGACACCTTTCTATCTTTCCCCCAAATTTAACACTTAAAATAATACATAGTTTCTATTCTGATTCTGCTTAGTACATTCTACATAACATTTTAAAATATAAAACATAATGAGCTTATAGTATATTAAAAATAATGTTTCATAACAAATTAATTAATTAAACTCTATTAATTAAATCTTAGACATTTTACACATTTCCTACAATATTTTATTAACATATATATTATTCCAATTTTCTAACTCTATTTCAAATACAAATACTACAATACAATCTTATGTACTTTTGCAGAATCTCTTTTTAGATTATATTTTACCCTTTATCTCTGAAAAAAACCTGTTTATTAACATCTTGTTTTAAGCCTTTATAAATTCCCTTCACTTTTTCCCTTCCTTCCTTTCAAATCTAGCCTTTTTACCCACCCCCTCTCTCAATCTCGAGCCTTTTAGTCTCCCCTCTCTCTTGTATTCCTCTTTTCTGTTGCTTTCTGACATTATATCGATTTTTCACCTTATTTTTCCCTTTCTTGGTTGTTTTTTTAGAACTTAAATTCTCCATTTTCTTTTCCTTTTTACCCTTTTCTTTCTCAATTAAAATCATATGTCCATTAAAGATGGCTTCTTCTTCATCATCCCAGCCTTCTTGTTGTTGCATTTCCTGATAAGTAGAAATTGCAATTTCTAAGAAGTGAAAAATAGATCCAAAGGAGCCCTTCCCTTCTTCTTCCTCTTCTTTTAACTTTTCAAATTGCATTTTCAGTTCTTCAACAGATACCACTGTAAAAAATTTTTTAAACAATCCAAATGTTTTCTTAGTCTTTCAAAAGATAGTTCACAAAAGTCCTAAAGTCATCAAGCAATCAAAGTCAAAAGTGCTGATTGTGCAATCAGCACAGTCTGTTTCGTTTAGCACTTTCTTCTACTTTCTCTTCCTGGGGTAGAATTCAATTACTCAATTCCAAGGTATTTTTTGGAAGTTTTATTGCAATTTAATCTCTGATCTTATAAAACTCCAAGCAATCTCCTTCAACAAATGTTGGTATAAATCATTTACCTCTCTTCCTTCCCACTTAAAACAAAAAGATTTCAATTTTTGAATGTCAGTGTTTAGAAATCTAATGTCCCCTTGGCTTTAATTTTCAAAGTTAATACCTTCTGCTGCCAAAGCGGGTATCTGATTTCCAACTGCTGTCTCCGTAGGGAAGGAGAGTGAGGAGAAAAAAAAGCTTTCACTTTCAACTGCAGCTTTACGATCTTCTGGGAAACAATGTATCACTTAAAGAGCCAAAGTTCCAGGGTATTCAGATGTTGATTGTCGTCCCGGTTCAGCCAAAAGCTTTCACTTTCTTCACTTCCTCCTGCACAAAACTTGTCTGGCTGAGAGGTTCTTTGTGGTGGCCATTGCTGACCGCCGCTCCACCACCTTTGAAAAGGGAGTTAAGCCGGCTGGGGAAGGGGGGTGCAATATCCCCAGACCCCTGCCCGGATCTCCCCTCTCTTCAGGTATCCCTACAGGATAACTATAGCCTCCCAATCCAATTGGATCGAAGACACTCCAGCAGCGAGCGCGGCAGGGATTATGCACAAATGCGAATTCCTGCCGCCTCCGAAGCCTGACAAACCGGATATCAGTAAACAAGTGTTTTTGTTAGCCAGTCATCCTTAAGTAGTGCCTTCTTAAATATTGACGTCGTTATGTCTTCAGTCAGGGATGATTTTTTTTTCCTCTTGTGCCTGGGTGATTACTCTGGCTGCTAGTTGGGTCAGTTGGATCATCGGTTTTATAACCTCAATCTTTTTGCTGTTGTATTGGGGTTTTCTGCACAGTGCATCTGCTAAGAAGTTCTTTCTCCCAGGAAAATGTTTGAGAGTGAAATTAAACCCTTTAAAGTATTGAGCCCACCTTGCTTGTTTTTCAGAGAGTTTCCGTGGATTTCTTTTTTTTTTTGAAAACAATTTTATTAGTTTTTAAAAACAAACAAAACAAACAAAACATAAAAACATCAGCTTTCTTTCATAAATACATACAAACAGTGTGTCGGTTGGTTTACCAGTTTTTGTGCATTCATTTCGTAGTCTCGATTACAGTTACATTATATAATAACTCATATTATCAATCAAAAATTATATATCCTAGTATCACTATTAAACAATCATTTGACTATAATTTTATTCATTCATACTTTACGAGATAACTATAATTTACGTAATTTATTTTACAACAAATCATATAGTCATACCAAATCTATCCTAAAAACATTTTATAGATATGACAAAAACAACAAATAACAAATAACAAAAAAAGGAAAAAATATCTTTTTATATATTCCTTAAAATTCTAAATATTCTATTATTATATTTTATCATCCAACCATTGATAGAAAAGGTCCCAAATTTTATAGAATTGTTTATCCTCTTGCTCTCTAATTTCAAATGTCAATCTATTCATCTCAGCACATTCCAATATTTTCTTAATAATTTCTTCCTGCAATGGTATTTTCTCATTTTTCCAATTTTTAGCAAATACAATCCTAGCTGCTGTTAATACATTTACAATCAGATATTTCAAGTCTTTACTGTATGTATTAGGTAAGATTCCCAATAAAAAGATCTCTGGTTTCAAATCTATGTGTTTCTTTGTCATTTTTTCCAACCACATGCGAATTTTGTTCCAGTATTTTCTAGCGTCCTCACAAGTCCACCACATATGGTAATATGAGCCAGTATCTGATGATATTTCCAGCATTTTTCAGATTTATTCTTGAACATTCTTGCTATTCTTGTTGGGGAAAAGTGCCACCTGTAAAACATCTTATACAAATTTTCTTTATAAGCTATTCACATTGTCATTTTATAATTTTGAGACCACAATTTTTGCCATTTCTCTAAATCAATCCCATATCCAAAATTCTTCCCCCAAACAATCATAGTTTCTTTAACTTGTTCTTCCTCTAGTTTAATTCCCAGTAAATAACTGTATAATTTTTTAATCACCTTTTCATTGGTACCTGTCAAAATCTTATCTAGATCAATCAGTTTATCATAGAATCCCTCTGTTTTAGAATCTTCATCATACCTTGAATGTATTTGCACATATGAAAACCAATTCATCTTTATACCTTGTTCCTCTAGATTTTGCATCGATTTAAGTTCACCCTTCTCATCCAATATTTCCTCATATCTAACTGTTTGTTCCTTCTTATATATTATAGGATAAGAAAAAGCTTCAATGGTCGATAACCAGACTGGGATTTTCAAATAACATTGTCTTTTGATCTTCTCCAAATTTAACCACAAAGACTCCCATATATAATGTCTTCTAAAATAACCCTGTGTTTTAGTTCCCTTATACCATAAGAAGGCATGCCAACCCAACAGCAAATCATGACCTTCTAATGTCAAAAATCTGGTCTTTCTTAATGTTATCCATTCCTTGACCCACATTAAATTTGCAGCTTGGTAGTATAACTCCCAATTAGGCAAACCGAAACCTCCTCTAATTCTAGCATCTTGTAAGAGTTTTAGCTTTATTCTTGCTTTCTTACCTTGCCATATATACTTCAACACAATTTTATTTAAATCTTCAAAATAGTCTTTTCCGAGACTAATTGGTATTGTTTGAAACAAATATAAGATTCTGGGTAAAATATTCATCTTGATTGTTGAAATTTTCCCTATTAATGACAATTGTAGATTTTCCCATTTCTTCAAATCTAAGGCTATCTGTTGTTTAAGTTTAATATAATTATTCTCTTTTAATGTACTACATCTTGATGTCAAGTATATCCCCAGATACTTGACCTTGTTCATGACTTGAATTTTCAATAGGTCTGCCAGTCCTTCTCTTTGTCTTAGTAACATATTCTTTGTCAAGATCTTTGTTTTATCTTTATTTATTTTCAAACCCGCCACCTCACCATATGTCTCTATCTTTTCCAATAGTTTTGGAGCTGTTTCTAAAGGGTCTTCCAAAATAAAGGCTAAATCATCCGCAAAGGCTTGCAATTTAAATTCTTCCTTTTTAATTTTCATTCCTTTTATGCTTTTATCATCTCTAATATTTCTATTCAACACTTCCAAAGTCAATACAAATAGCAAAGGTGATATGGGGCATCCTTGTCTTGTGCCTTTTCTTATATTAATAAAATCTGTAAATTCTCCCTCTATCATAACCTTTGCCGTTTGCTTGTGATATATGGCTTCTATTGCTTGAATAAATTTTCTGGCAAAACCCATCTGTTCCAATAGTAATAACATAAATCTCCAGTTCACATTATCAAATGCCTTTTGGGCATCTAAGAATATCAAAGCCATTTGCTTTTCAGGATGTGCCTCATAATACTCCAAAGTATCCAGGATTACTCTCATATTGTCTTTAATTTGTCTCTTTGGCAGAAATCCATTTTGATCTGAATGAATAAAATTATTTAGATATTTTTAAGTCTTTCTGCTAAGATTGAAGCAAAGATTTTATAGTCTGCATTTAATAAAGAAATAGGTCTATAGTTCTTAATTTGCAGTGGATCAGTCTCTTCTTTTGGAATAAGTGCAATATAAGCCTCTGACCATGTTTTAGGTATCATCTTCTTTGACATAGCTTCATTAATGACTTCTAACAATAGAATGCTCAATGATTCTTGTAGCATTTTATAAAATTCTGCCGGAAGCCCAACTGGACCTGGTGCTTTCCCATTATTTTGTTTCTTAAGTGCTTCAGTTAGTTCCATCATTGTTATATTGCTTTCTAACATTTCTTCAGTCTCTTTAGATATCTTAGGTAGATTAGCATTCTGTAGATACTGTTTGACTTTTTCCTCATCAATATTCTTTCTTATATAGTTGCCCATAGAAGTCTCGAATAATTTCCTTTTTCTCCTTATTACCATGGCAAACTTGGCCTTGATCATCTATTAACTGTGATATTTTCCTTGATTCTTTCTCCTTTCTCAATTTATATGCTAGCCATCTACCTGGTTTATTTGCATCTTCAAAATAGTTCTGTTTAGCACTTCTAATTTTCTGTGCCAGTTCTTCTTTCTCTATTAGACCCATTTTATGTTTAATTATGTCCAATTTTAGTTTAATATCTTTTTTCTGTGGCATTTTCTGTAGTTCTTTATCAAGTCTTTTATGCTCATCTTCCAAGACTTTAGTGGCTTGCCCTTTCCTGATATTCTTTTTCCTTATGTAGTCTATTATCAAGCCTCTGGCGTATGCCTTCATTGTATCCCAGACATTCTGAATTGAAGTATCTTCTTTTTTATTTTCTCTAAAGAAAAAAAGCAATTCTTTCTCAATCCATTGTGTAAAATCTTTTTCCTTTAAAATAGTATTGTTTAACGTCCATCTCGATCTTTTTTTTTTGTCCTTTCCATTTAATTGTCATTGGATTATGGTCTGCCCAAGTACTTGTTTCAATATTTATTTCTTGAATATTAGATATTAATTCTGTTGAGATCCAAATCATATCTAATCTGGACCATGATAAATGTCTATTTGAATAAAAAGTGTATTGTTTGGTTTTAGCATTTCTTTCTCTCCATATATCTTTTAAATTTATTTCATCTATCATTTAAAAAAAGGATTTAGGGAGAGTCTTTCTGTTTTGCTTTGTTGTTATTGCTGTATAGTCCAGTTTATTGTCCACAATTCCATTAAAGTCTCCCATCATAACTATATTGGCATAGTCCAGTCCAATTATTTTCATGTGTAATTTTTTTATAGAATTCTTCTTGTTTATCATTCAGAGCATAAATTGCAATCAAAAGTGTTTTTATATTATTGTCCATTATTTCCACCATTAATACTCTTCCATCTTCATCAGTATAAATCAATTTTGCTGGGATAGCCTCTTTAATGTATAAAACCACTCCTCTTTTCTTACATTGAGTCAAAGAAGTGAATATTTTCCCTAATTTTGGCTGTACTAACAATTGTTCATGTTGTTTTTTAATATGAACTTCTTGTAAACAAATTATATCAATTTTTATTTCTCTAATTTATGAAAAAATTTTCCTTCTTTTAACAGCTGAATTTAGCCCATTTATATTCATTGTAATCAGTTTTTTCTCTTCCATGATTATATTTTGTAATTAGGTTTGACAGATCTCGTGGATCTTGGTTCACGTTGTTCTTTGATTTCCACCTGTCCACCTACTGCACCTTCTTCTTTTTCAGTCCCCATTTGGTCCTCTTGAAGTTCAATTAGTGAGACCTCTTTTTCTGCCTCTTCCTCTCTCCTTCCAAAAAATTCTGCGTATAAAAAAGTTCTGCTTTCTCAATTGAATCAATTCTGTGTCTCTGTTCTTGCCATGTAAGCATTAGTCCTTCTGGAATCAACCATCTATAATTCACCTCCTTTTTCAGTAGCATTTTAGTCAAAAATCGATATTCTCTTCACATCTCTCTCACTCTTCTAGGTATTTGTTTTAAAACCACTATCTCCTTGTCTTTGTATTTCAACGTCTTCTCTCTTGCCATTTGTAATATTTGTGTTTTAATGGATTTTTTTGGTAAATCTGATATGAACTTCTCTTGGTAAATTGTTTCTCATCGCATATCTTGTGAAGACACGGTATATCTCATCTACTCCATCCATCATCTTTTCCTCTGTTATTTCCAAAGCTTCAGCCAGAATTTCTATCATTATCGCAGCTAAATTTCGTCCTTTTTCTTCCTCTATATTTTGGAATCTGAGATAGAATTCTGACCTATCCATCTCCCACTTCAGCATCCCACTTTTATCTTGTTTGACAACTGTTAATCTGCTGTCAATATTTCCAATCTTCTCCTCTCTTTGTTTATCTTCTTCAATTTTTTGGAATCTCTCATCATACTTAACCATCATTTGTTGGATATTTTCACATTTTCATCAGTCTTCCCTGTTCTTTGTTCAATGTTCTCTATTCTTTGTTCAATGGTGTCTGATTTTGTCTTGAGATCTTGGATTCCTTGCATAATCATCTGTAGAGTCACTTTTTCTTGCTCTTTATCTTGCTTTAACATTGTCTGAATTAAACATTGTCCTCCAGATGATGGGGAGGCAGAAGTAGAGGTAGAGACACCAGAAGGTATGAGTTTCCTACTCATTTTGAATGATTCAAGACCTTCAAGTTCTTTTAGACTTTAATCCAATTGGTAAGAATAGTAGAAAGTAAAAAGCCCAATGGTAAAAAGCCCAATAGTAGTAAAGGAAAAAGGAAAAGAAAGAAAATTCTTCAGGTTCTTCTGGACCTTAATCCAATTATGAGATAGTCAATTATAATCCACAATAAAGGATAAAAATAGGAAGGAGAAAAAGGGGAGGAGCTGGCATCGCGAGGGTACGGTCTGCAATCGAGCTCCAAGATTGCAGCCGATATCTTCGCCCCTGGCCAGTCCAAACGGACCTAAACTGTCCCATAGAGATGGTGACTGCGAAGGGCACACCCTGTGGATCCCGGGGACACTGCAAAGTCCCTGGTTGATTCAGGAGAAGTCCCTTTTGCCGGCGGCGGAAAGGCAGCCCCAAAGCTGCTGAAGTTGGGACAGCTCCGGAAAGGAAGAGGCTGAAAGAGAAAGTGTGTCGGCTGGGTGAGAATCCTTTTTTTTTTTTTACTAATATTTTGAGACTTGAAAGGACATTCTAAGTTTAAGAAGAAATCTGTAAGATTTTTGACAAAATTGAATAAGCGGTGATTTTTAAAGGGAGACGTCAAAGTGAGGCTTGGCTTTTTTTTTTCTTTACTTTTCTTTACTGGACTTTATCGTGACTTAGCAGTTAACTGGACTGAATTTTCCTTTGCATATATATATATATATATTTTCTCTTCTCCTTTTTGATTTTTTAATTTTTTAGATTAGAGGCTCCCTTTAGTTACTTTTCTTTATATATATATGTATATACTTTCTCTTCTTTTTTAACCTCAATTACGTTTTCCTGGGAGGAGGGGGAAAGTGAGAACAAAGAAACTTCGCAACACTGCCAACTAGAGGCTTGAAAATATTTTATTTGAAGTGGAGAGAACTGTGAAAGACTCCTTCTCAAGGACATTTCAACTTGATAAGATAGAGGGAAGAGCGCGGCAGAATATTATTACAGGTGCTCTTCTGGACTTCTATCAACCATCTAACACTTGAAGCTTGGCTTTGAAGTTTGTGGAGAAGAGAGTCATAATAAGAGCCTTGGATAATTAAACGAAGTGCAGTGTGCTTTCTTCTATTTTCTTTTAGTTGTGTTACCCCTCTTTACCAGTTTTACAGTAAACTTTTATTTTTGCAATATTTTTATTTTTGCTTTTTATTTTAAAGGGAAAGCCTCAGAATTTCTCCTCTTTTTTTTTTGCAGAGTTTCCGTGGATTTCTCAGGGCTTCCAGATTTTTGAGATCAGTCCATACTTCAAAGGGGATTTGGCTTCCTTCCAGGAAATGTCTCCATGTGAGCATTGCCCATCGTACAGCATATGCCTCTTTCTCCCATATGGCCCATCTTTGCTCAGTTTCTGTCAGTTTCTTGGATGTATAAGCACATGGTTGTAATTGTCCACTTCCATTCTTTTGGAGGAGGACTGCTCCAACTGCATCATCACTAGCATCTGCTTGGATGACAAAAGGTTGTTCAGGATCTGGGTGCTTAAGCACCAGTTCTGCTGAAAATAGACATTTGAGTTTCTCAAATGCTGCTTGGCATTCCATTGTCCAGATAAGGGGTTGCCTTGGTTTGGGTTTCTCCCCACTCTTCGTTTTTAGCAAGTTTGTGATAGGGAGGGCGATGTTTGCAAAAGCTGGAATGAATTGGCAATAAAAGTTCGCAAACCCCGGGAAGCTTTCCAGTTGTTTGCGGGTGTGCGGTGGGTCCCAGTCCATTACAGTTTTTACTTTCTGTGGGTCCATCTCTATTCCCTCATGGGATATTCTATACCCCAAGTATTCAATTTTTTCTTGGTGGAATTCACATTTAGATACTTTTGCATATAGTTTAGCGTTTAAGAGTTTCGTGAGTACTGCATGGAGTAGCTTAATGTGTTCTTCCATTGTTTCCATGTAGATTAAAATATCATCAAGACACATTAAAACTCCTTTATATAAAAATTCATCATGGGTTTCATTGATCAATTGCATAAACATGGCGGGAGCTGCTTGCAGTCCAAAAGGGAGCACTTTAAATTGGAAGCATGCCAATGGGGTGTTAAACGCTGTCTTCCACTCATCCCCTTCCTTTATTCTGATGTGATAATATGCCTCTCGTAGGTCTAACTTTGAAAAAAAATTCCTTTCGAGAGGTGGGCTAACATGTCCTTCATGAGGGATAGTGGGTACATATTCTCTATGCTGATTGCATTCAAGTTTTGGTAATTCACACACAGATGCATGGAGCGATCTTTCTTTTTATGGAATAATACTGGGGCAGCTATTTTCGATTGGGTGGGTTCAATGAAGCCCCTTTTAAAAATTTTATCGATAAATGCTCTGAGTTCTTTCAGTTCTGTGGGAGACATGCAGTACATTTGTGGTTTTGGGAGTTTAGCCCCTGGTAGGATTTCGATAGCACAGTCTGTGGCTCGATGGGGTGGGAGTTCATCACAAGCTTCCTCACTAAATGCTCGGGCCAGATCCTGGTACTCATTGGGGATGTTAATGGGTTCAGCCGACTGTTCGGTCATGGCTGATTCTCTGTTCTCTGTCCCTTTCTTTATCCTTTCCTCTGAGCTTTTAGCAAATACTACGTCTCTCTGGAATTTTATTGTTCCTTTCCTCCAATTTATTTTTGGATTCCATTTCTGCAGCCATGTGAGACCTAGGACCAGCAGCTCTTCCATTGCTTGGGCTACAATGAATGTGAGCATCTCACTATGGTTCCCTAGTCTTATTTTCAATGGTTCTGTGGTAAACCTGGCTGGCTCCTCGCCCCCCCCCCCGCTATAGTTCCATCTAATTGGCAGAAAGCAATGGGATTTTCCAATTCTTTCAGTTGGATTCCCAATTTATCTGCAAGGGAGGGGTTTATTAGGCATTGGGTACATCCCAAATTCAGCAACACTGCAACTTTATCCCCCTTACCCCGGCTAGGGATAAACAGTCTCAGGGGTAGGGTGATTGGTTCAATTGGATTGCTTACCAGTGGGTCATCTTCTGGATTGCTTTTGGACTGGCTCAGGTCCCCTCGGAGTGTTTGGGATACTTCCTCAGTATTGGGGGGGATCAGAATCCACAGCTACTCGGCCTCTCAGGCCAGTCTCCTTTCCTTGAGGGTGGGATGTTCCAGGTTTCCCCCTGATGGGTGGTCTAGTTTTCTGGAAGGGGACTTTGAACGGCATTTCTGCTGTGCAGTGTCCCTCTTTTCCACACTTAAAGCAACCAGACATTCTTGGAGCCATGGTGGTTTGGGGTTTGAAAACTTCCCGTTTCCCCTGGAGTGGGGATCTTTTCCAAAACTTGCCAGTGCAGTACCAGTTTCAAGTCATGTCCATCTCCACCTCCTCTGCCATCGTGTACCATTCGTGCAGGAGGTTTGGGGCCCCATGGGCCAGGCAGGCGGCATATAGGTCGTCATTTAGTACATCTTTGAACCAACAGACTAGGATATCCTCTGGCCAGTCTACCCAGCTGGCCAGGTCACAAAATTCCTCGGTGTATTCCACTACCAGGCAACGGCCTTGTTTTATGACTCTAATATGGTCACGGGCTTTTCTATTGGCCAGAGGGTCTTCAAAGTGGTGGTGTAAGGCCATCACGAAGCAATCAAGGTTCCTTAATTCTGGGGTGTTGATGTTGTGGAGCATCACCATCCATCTTGGCTGCTGCCCCTTCAAGGGCCAGAGTGACGACTTGTACTCGGGACCCCTGGGTTGGGAAATTCTGCCCATATTCTTGCATGTAGGTGAGCACTTGCACCAGGAAAACTTCCAGTTTCTGGGGGTTTCTGGAATTTTACCCCCAAGGGCGGGATCTTCCTCTGCAGTTGTATGTCTCTGGGTTGGCCAGGGTTAATCCCCTGATCTGGGGCATTTAAGGGTCGGGTACCTGGTATGGCTGCTGGTTCTTCGGCTTGTCCCTCTGCCTGATCAATCTCTGCTGGATCCGGGGTGGCAGCTCGGGTTCTCTCATTTTCTGGTTCCCTCTCCTGCGTTGTCATCCTGGTGCATCCCTCACCTCGAGGTTCTCCAGGGCTTCCCTCGCGAGGTGATTTATGTACCATCTTATTTGGTCATCGGCCGGTGGCTCCTCACTCCATTCTTCCTGATTCGATAGGGCCTCCAGCTCCAATTTCCACCCAGGTTTACGATTACCCCGGGTGAGGGTTACTCCTCCAGTTCTTCTGTTCCAGCTGTCTCTTTTTTCTACACCTATAGACCACTGGGGCTTCACAGGATTCACAGGTTTCACAGGCATCTTCACTGTCTTCGATGGGATCCACCGAGTCAGTATCTGGCTGGGTAAGTGTCAATGTTTCTCCCCAGCATTTGGCTCCCCCTTGCTCCTTGCTGTATTCAGACATTTTTCTTCTTTTGCAGGGTCCTCTCTGCAAAACATTTTCTTTCTTTTTTTTTTCTAAAAAAAAAATTTCTGGGTACCTTGCTTAGATGTTCTCTGTTGTTTAGCCTGGTCTGTCCTGCTTTCCTCTTTGTCTTCCTCCTGCAAAATCTTATCCAGTCGGGTTCTTCTTTGAGGTGGCCATTTCTGACCACCGCTGTAACCGCCTTCGGGGAAGGGAGTTTAGACCAGCCAAGGAGGAAAGATATGGCTCCCCTCCACTTGGCTAGAAATCTCCCCCCTCTTCACCACCTCTACAGCCTCAGCCCTGAATCCAAAGGATCGGGGTGCTCCAGCAGCGAGCACAGATCGAAACCGCGTACGATCGTGGATTTTGGTCTGTCTCTGAAGAGACCCAAACCGGAAGTCTAAAAGTACCTAGAGGGATACTTCTGAAAGAAGATCTTTAAGTGGTGAAGGAGAGAGAAAAGGAGGTTAAAAACCCTTTTTTTAACCTTTATATTGACAATTATATATGGTATGGAAAGAAATTTATATTAATCTATTTTGACACAATTATAGGCAACCTTAAGCTGAAATCTAAGTGTCAAAAGAAGAATAAAGATTTTTTCTTGGTCATTATAAGGCCCTAAAAAGGAGAAGAGTGGAAGCAAAAGGGTGGGACTTAGAATAATGGAAAAATGGAGTGCCACCTGGAAAAATAAAGAGAAAGTGAAACTTTGAAAAGACTCCTGAGGATACATTGTAACTGAAATCTTATTAAAAGATACAGTAACCCACGGGAAGGAAAAGGAAAGGAAAGAAACATGAAGGAACAGTCTGGGATCATTTGGTGATTTTAAAAAAAAGTTTTTGGCATTGGTTTTTTCTTTCTTTTTCTGTTTTTACTTAAAGTCAATCGGGTGGTTGTTCAAAAGTGTTTAAAATGCCATAACTCCTGGATAAATTGAAGATGAGTTTTAAAAAACAGAAAGAAGATGCAGAAAGGGGAAGAAGATCCTTTGGCTTCATATTTGAATTTTTTGAAATGGAGATCTTGAACTATGAAAAGCAAAAGGAAAAGCTTAAAGAGCAAGAAGAAGGGTGGGACAAAGAAGCCATTTTCAATGATCAAATAATGCAAAGTGTGGTAATAAGGGGGAAAGAGGGGGAAAGGAGTTAAAAGTTTGAGATTAAAGGGAACAGCCAAAAAGAAAATAGTCTGAAAAAGAAGTATAACAGCAAGGAGAAGCAGAAAAGAAAACTACAGAAGGGAAAATTAGAGAGAGAAGAGTATAAAAAAGGGGATGAGAAAAAGGGGGAAGATAGAAAGGGAAAGAACTTATGAGGGACAAAAGCAGGAAATAAAGAAAAAGGGGAAATGTACTAGGATTAAAGGTATTTGCTCAGCTAGAAAACACAAAGACAATGGTTAAATTTAGTTAAAAGTGAGGATTCTGCAAAGGTACAAACGATAGTGTTGTGACAGTAGAATACTGTAATGAGTTAGAAATGAAATAAGTAAATAATCTATGAGATAAAACTATTGTTATGTTATGGTATGTTTATTTATAATTAACGCAATAAAGAAGAGAGGGAAATTGCAATTGTTTCTAAAGTGATAAAATATTGAAAAGAAATGTAAAAGATTTATAAGGAAATTTATACCAGTTATTAGAATGAATTTGAATAATTATTTTGCTTATTAATAGTAAATAACTTATTAGATAAAACTGTATGATTATCCAATGGTATGCTTATTAACAGTTAAGTAATCATGAAGAAGGGAGGGAAACTTTTCAATTGTTCTCAAAGATTAATAGATATTGAAAAGAAACATGAAAGATTTACAAGGTTCATACCAGTACTAGAATGATTTTGAATAACTATTTTGTTTACTAATATATAATATTTGAATAACTATATATATGTTATGACTCCCCTTCGAAATTCAAACGAACAAAACAGAAAGCAGCCGTTTCACAAGTAAATCAAACGGAAAGAAGTCTTACAAGATAACGGCTGGCAGAAACCACAGCATAAATCTTTACTCTGTCCGGCAAACCAGTCCTGGCAAATAATCTCCAGCCTCAGAGCTCCTTGCTGTAACGTCTTCACTCAAATAGTTATTTTGTTCCTGGCGAAATGTACCAGCCCAGCTGTGTCCTTTTATACTCATTAAGGCAACGTGCTAATTTACTGACTTGCTCTTCTCATTCGCTCTAGCTGATTTTGCCTTTTCAACCGTCTTCTATTTTTTACATTTAACCACAAATTTTCCAAGTTCTCATCTCCACTAGAAGACTCTCTCAAAACTTCCCTGTCAGCCATTCCCGGCTGTTGATCAGATAAGGAACCAGAGGAGGTCAAAGGTCCTGACAATTCTAATACATCAGGTCTGTCGTCCTTTGTCACGTCCATCTCCTCATCCTGATTATCAGTCCAATCAGTAAGCCAGGCCGGCTCATATCGTTCTGCCATGACCTCTTCACTTGAACTCATATCAATCACAGGAGCTGAATCCAAGCCCGGAGCCACAACACTATCCCTCACTGCAGGGCCCTTCCCCCGGGTCTGATGATCCGGATGTGGTTTCGAAGGGAAACGTTCATGAAAGTCCCGAATGATGTCTGGAGCATGAACTGCAGACGCATCCATCCATGAGCAAATTTCCGAGTCATCCACTCTCCTCCCGACTAAATACTGGAAACGACCCTTGAGCCAACGCGAATCAGTAACGCTGACCACCGTGTCATCAACCTCCGCCTCCTCACGGGGCATTGATGGGGAAGTCGTACCAGTTGGAGCACGCAGAGGACAGTCCGGGGAGTCAGGAACCAAAAGAGAGCGATGGAATACAGGGTGAATACGCATGGAGCGCGGTAAGGTGAGCCGGTATGCCACAGGGTTGATAACCGCCTCAATCGGGAATGGACCAATGAAACGATGGTCCAATTTCCTAATTGGCCGATCGATCCGAAGGTGTTTCGTGGACAACCATACCTTGTCACCCACAGCTAACGGAGGCGGTGCTTGACGTGACCGGTCCGCAAACCGTTTATAGTCCTCTTTCGCTCGTTCAAGTTGTTGCCTTACTAAACGGTGGACCGCTTGTAGTTCCTCCAGAAAATCTTGTGTCTCAGGAACCAGTGAATCCATCCAAGTTAATGGGAAGAAGCGCGGATGATAACCTACATTCGCGAAAAATGGCGTTACCCGAGTGGAGGTGTGCTGCGAGTTATTAAAAGCGAATTCTGCCAATGGGAGGTATTTCGCCCAATCGCTTTGTCGCTGATTAACAAAACACCTCAAATATTGGGTAAGAATGTCAATCACCTTCTGAGTCCCGCCATCAGTTTCCGGATGGTGCGCTGACGCTAAGCACACCTGAACTTGTAGCGCTGCCATTAACTGTTTCCAAAACTGTGCAGTAAACTGAACCCCACGATCAGAAACCACTCTATCTGGCAGTCCATGCAGACGAAAGATATGCTGTAAAAATAGCTGAGCCGTAGTGCGGGATGAAGGTAATCTCCGACAGGGAATGAAATGAGCCATTTTAGTCAGCATATCAACTACCACGAGCACCGTCGTGAAGCCCGACAAGGATGGTAAATGCATGAGAAAGTCCATGGAGATCGCTCCCCATGGTCTGCCCGGAGTCCGCAATGGTTGGAGGAGTCCAGGGGGCGCACCCGACGCCGCTTTCGCTTGCCTACACTGGACGCAAGAAGCGACGTAAGAGAACACATTGTGATGAACCTGAGGCCACCAAAAAGTCCAGGTGACCAAATGCAAGGTTTTATAAAATCCAAAATGGCCAGCAGCGGGGTTATCATGACATTGTGTCATGATGAGAGCTCTCAACGACCTGGTAGGTACGTATAATAAACCCCGATGTCGGAGCAAGTCCTCTTCAATGGACCATGGAGAATCAGGTCCGATGTCCCCCCGTCTCTGCTGTGTCCACGCATCCAATCTTTGCGCCTCTCGTATGCGAGCCCGCAAGTCTACTGGATCTTGCAGTACGGCCAAGGATTCTGGTGGTAACACCGTTCGCAGAGGAAGAGGATCCTCAGGCCCGATATACTCGGGCTTCCGAGACAACGCGTCTGCCCTCTGATTCTGTCCACTCGGAACATAAGTAACGGAGAAATTGAACCTGGCAAAAAACAACGACCACCGAATCTGGCGTTGGTTCAATTTCTTAGCTGTGGTCAAATGTTCCAAGTTTCGGTGATCTGTCCGAACCTCTACCTTGTGCCGAGCCCCCTCTAAATGATGTCTCCAGGTCTCAAAAGCAGCCTTAATGGCCAACAACTCCTTTTCCCAGATGGTGTAGTTGCGCTCTGAAGCTGTGAGCTTCCTAGAATAGTATGTGCACGGGAAAAGAGGTGCGCCATCCTTCGAAGCTTGTAACAGTACTGCTCCGATAGCGACATTAGAGGCATCTGTCTCGACCACAAATGGACGATTCGGATCAGGATGCCTCAATATCGGCTCGGCTACAAACGCTTTCTTTAAAATGTCAAAAGCCTGTTGTTGCGGAGGCCCGCACACAAACGGGACCTTCTTACAGAGGAGCTGAGTTATGGGGTCCATTACTTTAGCAAAGTCCGGGATAAAAGTCCGATAGTAGTTGGCGAATCCCAAAAGACGTTGGACGTCCTTGACTCGACGAGGGGCTTCCCAACTACACAATGCCTCAACCTTTTTAGGGTCCATAGCAATGCCCTCGGGAGAAATGATGTGCCCTAAAAACTCTATCGACGACTGAAAAAAGAAACACTTCTCCAGTTTCGCATAGAGCTTATGCTCCCGAAGACGCTGCAGCACTTGATGGACCTGATGAAGGTGGTGATCCCTGGACCAAGAGTAGATTGAAATATCATCCAGATACACCACGACAAACCGATCCAGCATGTCCCAAAAAATGTCGTTCATCAAATGCTGGAATACAGCGGGAGCGTTGGTTAGACCAAATGGCATGACGGTGTACTCGAAATGACCATAACGAGTGCCAAACGCCGTCTTCCACTCATCCCCCTTGCGCATCCGAATCAGGTTGTAAGCCCCACGCAGATCGAGTTTAGTGAAGATAGTAGCCTCCTGCAACCGCTCCATCAATTCCGGAATGACCGGTAAGGGATAGCTATTCCTCACGGTGATAGAGTTTAGTCCTCTATAATCACAACAGAGACACAGTTCTCCCGACTTCTTCTTAACAAAAAGAACGGGAGCCGAAAGAGGGGACGACGAGGGTCGAATAAATCCCCGAGCTAAGTTTTTATCCAAAAACTCTCGGAGTGCAACCAACTCGGGCTCCGACACGGAGTATAATCTCCCCTTTGGCAATGGAGTGTCTGGTATCAGGTCCACGGGACAATCATAAGCACGATGTGGGGGTAATCAGTCTGCCTCCTGTTCGCTGAAAACATCGGAGAAGTCCAACAGCTCTGAAGGAATTGAGACAGCAGGAGCGGCGATATCTTGGCCAGCGCAAACATGCCTCAGGTGGTCCACACATTGTAGGCTTGGAAAAGAAATGGCGTTCTGCGACCAAGCCACCAACGGATCGTGCAAACGCAACCAGGACATTCTGAGCACCAAAGGGAGATGGAGGTTTGAGGTGACATAAAAACTTATCGCCTGCTCATGATCCCCAATACGCATACGCACTGGCTGAGTAGCACAGCGAACGGGTCCCGACTTGAGTTCACGCCCATCTACGGTTTCCACCTTAATGGGTGGATTCACAGGAATCAAAGGAATTCCAAAATGTTTAACAAAAGCACAGTCCATAAAGCTGGTTGTAGCCCCTGAATCCACCAGCGCAACGGCAGGAATTCCTTCCTTCTGGGACTGTAAGAAGATACAAGTGTCCAAAAGTAAATGCCGAGGAGGACCAGGATTTACTTCGGCAATTTGGGATGGGGGTGGAGGATGTGCCTGACCTAGGGTTTCCCTGAGGTCGGGCCTACCCCGTTTCCCGACGGGCCAGGAGTGGTTTCAGGCACAGGTCTGCGAGTCCTTCTCTGAGTGCAGGAATTTGCAAAATGTCCCGGACCCCCGCAATAAAGGCACAAGCCTTCCTGGAACCTTCTCGAACGTTCTCGCACCGTTAAGCGAGGGCAGAGTGCGCCTAACTCCATCGGCTCCTCAACATTAACCGTGGGTTGGAAAACTCTCGGTGGCGTGGGTTGTGCACGAGAAAATGAAGATGGTTCCATAACGAGCCATTTGCGTCCACGTTGCTGTAAACGAGCTTCAATTCGTAAGCACTGTACTATCAATGCATCCAAAGTTAAAGCCCGCTCTGCATGGACCAGCTCATCTTTGATGGCATCAGACAAGCCTTCCTGGAATGCAGCCATATGAGCCGGTTCGTTCCAGTTAGAGTCCATACACAGCAAACGAAATTCTGCAACGTATTCCTGCAGGGAACCTTTCCCCTGATTAATGTCCCATAACCGTCTGTCCACAGTTTGTATCTTAATTGGGTTCTCAAACATCACTCTCATTTGTTGGAGAAAACCCTGGAAATTATTCAACAATGGGCTATCTTGAACTAACAAGGGAGTAGCCCAATTAGCAGCCTGCCCGGTTAATAAACTGATCATAAATCCTACTTTAGACCGGTCAGTTGGGAAGTCTTCAGGCCTCAGAGAGATAAACAATTGGCATTGACCCATAAATGCCAGGAACCTGTCCATTTGCCCAGAAAATTTATCCGGCATGGATACTGGGCTTTTCCTCACAGGAGGGGCAGGGGGAACAGCAGCAGGGCTTGGTAAGCTGGAAACATAATTCAGCAATTGTGTTACCTAATTCTGAAGCGTCACATTGCTTTGCAGTAGCTGATTAATTTGTTGTTGTTGCTGCTCTAGCAAACGCTGCAGTTGATTTGAATCCATCTTGCTTTAAAGATGGTTTGTTTGGGCCAGGAACAATAATGTTATGACTCCCCTTCGAAATTCAAACGAACAAAACAGAAAGCAGCCGTTTCACAAGTAAATCAAACGGAAAGAAGTCTTACAAGATAACGGCTGGCAGAAACCACAGCATAAATCTTTACTCTGTCCGGCAAACCAGTCCTGGCAAATAATCTCCAGCCTCAGAGCTCCTTGCTGTAACGTCTTCACTCAAATAATTATTTTGTTCCTGGCGAAATGTACCAGCCCAGCTGTGTCCTTTTATACTCATTAAGGCAATGTGCTAATTTACTGACTTGCTCTTCTCATTCGCTCCAGCTGATTTTGCCTTTTCAACCGTGTTCTATTTTTTACATTTAACCACAAATTTTCCAAGTTCTCATCTCCACTAGAAGACTCTCTCAAAACTTCCCTGTCAGCCATTCCCGGCTGTTGATCAGATAAGGAACCAGAGGAGGTCAAAGGTCCTGACAATTCTAATACATCAGGTCTGTTGTCCTTTGTCACGTCCATCTCCTCATCCTGGTTATCAGTCCAATCAGTAAGCCAGGCCGGCTCATATCATTCTGCCATGACCTCTTCACTTGAACTCATATCAATCACAGGAGCTGAATCCAAGCCCAGAGCCACAACTTATATATCTAACCAGGATCTTTCAAAATTCTCCTCCTCACTGGAAAACTCTTGCATGTGTTCCTGGTTAGCTATTCCCGGCTGTTGCTCAGCCAGAGGAGAAGAATCAGAGGAGGTCGAAGGTCCTAACATCTCTATTAAATCAGGTTCGTCTCTCCTAGTTAAATCCATTTCCTCATCCTGACTACAATCCAAATCGCTCAGCAGTGCCGGCTCATAATTCACTGCCATGTCCTCTTCTCTTGAGCTCACATCTGCCAATGGAACAGATTCCAACTCCGGAGTCACAACATACATACACACACACACACACACACACACACACACACACACACATATATATATATATAATGACTGGAAGATTTGAGCCTGCTATGAGTCTGATGTATCAGAAGACACAGGGTCGAGTGATGAGGAAGGTTTGGCATTGGAATTGGAGCCTGCTCTAATGAGAGATGCAGACGTGAGCCAGGAGGATGAGGGAGTGTCGGAAACACCCTCCTCTCCAAAACCTTCCACTTCAATCATGCCTCAGGTGTCAGCAGCTGATCCACAGAACATACCAGAGTTCTTGAGTGATGACGGATGTTGGGTTGATGCAAGGACTAGATGCAGGCTGAGATGTCAAGCACAATTTGAAAAGAAACGTCAAGTCAGAGACTAATTAGAGAGACTGACACACCCCTTCAAGGAATATAAGGAGGCGTGATAGTTAACGATCCTTGTCTGGATCAAACTTCATTAATTACTGTGCAGCTTTGAAGAAGCCTCTGTTCCTGATTTATCTTGCGTTATCTCGGCTTGAAGACAGTTTCTGGGAAAGCTGCCAATGATGATTACAGAGACAAGTTAACTCTGTGGTTTCTGGTATTATTTGTTCGTGTCTATTTCTTTGGGACATTTGGACTCTCACTTGTGGCTACAAGTGAGACAGAACATGTTTTATCCAGACCTTCATCCCATCTTCTAACTAAGATGGACCAAACACAGCTTGAGCAGCAACAGCAGCAGATTAACCAACTCCTGCAGAATAACCAGGTATTGCAGAACCAAGTCACCCAGTTGGTTAATCATTTAAAGCAGATGCAAGCTCCAATTAACCCTCCTGCTCCCCCCCCAAAGGAAGTGCCCGGTAGCTGTGCCAGATAAATTCTCTGGACAGCCTGAAATGTTCCTGGCTTTTATGGGGCAGTGTCAACTGTTTATGTCTTTACGGCCAGAAGATTTCCCTGATGACCGGGCTCGGGAGGGGTTTGTTATTAGTCTTTTGTCTGGTTCAGCTGCAAGATGGGCCACTCCTCTGTTGCAAAATAGTCCTTTATTAAATGACTATCAGGGCTTTTGGCACCATTTACATGTTATGTATGAGGACCCCATAAAAACTCAAACTGTAGCCAGACGTTTAAAGGACATTCGTCGGGGAAACATCCTTTGCAAGAGTTTATTGCAGAGTTTTGTCTGCTCTGCATGGACTCTGCTTGGAATGAGGCAGCCCACATGGATGCTTTTCAGGAGGGTTTGGCAGAAGAAATTCAAGATGAGTTGGTGCATGTGGAGCCGGCTCTAAACCTGGATGCTCTAGTGGTGCAATGTTTGTGCATTGATGCCCGGCTTCAACGGCACAAGACCAGATGCCCAGTTCTGGAGCCGCCCTCCCATGCACGGCCACAACCTCCCATACAACCACCGCCCCTGGTATCCCATAATGCCGTGACCAGGACTGAAGAACCGATGGAGTTGGGTGCGGTTGATGGCACAAGAATGCATGCGGAGATTTCAGGGAGGCCTGTGCCTGTACTGTGGAGGGTCGGGACATTTTGCCAGTTCCTGTCCTGGTAAATGACGGGGGGTACAAAAGCCAGTGCCCGAATCTCATCCTGTACCGTCGGGAAACGGGGCAGGCCCGGTCTCGGGGAAACCCTAGGTCGGGCACATACCACACAACCTCCCAAAGTAGTGGAGGTGAACTCTGGTCCTCCCCGACATTTGCTTTTAGACACGCAGGTTTTCTTGCAGTCCCGGTCGGAGGGGATTCCTGCGGTGGCGTTGGTGGACTCGGGGGCTACTACCAATTTCATGGACCGGGCTTTTGTCACCCCTTATAAAATTCCCTTGGTTGCTGTGGAGCCTCCCATTAAAGTGGAAACCACTGACGGGCGGGAACTGTGGTCTGGGCCTATTCGTTTTGCTACTCAGCCATTATGTCTGGTCATTGGGGACCATGAGGAGGCGATTAGCTTTTATATCACCTCAGACCTCCATCTCCCCTTGCTTCTCAGAATGGCTTGGCTATGGTTGCACAATCCACGGGTAGCATGGGCACAGAACACTATTTTGTTCCCGAGTCTCCAGTGTGTGGACCATCTAAGACACATCTGTGCTAGTCAAGACATTGCTGCCCCCGCCGTCTCTGTACCTCCTAAACTATCTGACTTTTCAGATGTTTTTAGCGAGAAGGAGGTAGATCAGTTACCCCCGCATCGACCTTATGACTGTCCTGTGGACCTCTTGCCCAATGCTCTGCTACCCAAGGGTCGTTTGTATTCACTGTCTGAGCCCGAATTGGTCACTCTGTGAGATTTTCTGGACAAGAACTTGGCCCAGGGGTTTATCAGACTGTCATTGTCTCCTCTTTCCGGTCCTGTCCTTTTTGTGAAAAAGAAGACAGGGGATTTGCACTTATGTTGTGACTACCGCAGTTTAAATGCCATTACAGTGAAAAATAGTTATCCTTTGCCGCTCATTCCTGAGCTGATGGAACGACTACGAGAGGCCACTATTTTCACCAAGCTCGATCTTCGAGGGGCTTACAACCTGGTGCAGATGCACAAAGGAGACGAGTGGAAGACGGTGTTTGGTACTAGATATGGCCACTTCAAATATACGGTAATGCCTGTTGGATTGACCAATGCCCCCGCGGTCTTTCAACATTTCATGAATGATATTTTTAGGGACATGCTTGATCGGTTCATGGTGGTGTACCTGGACAACATTTTGATCTATTCCAATTCCAGGGAAAGCCACCTTCGCCAAGTCCGCTAGGTATTACAACGTCTTCGGGAGCATAGACTCTATGCGAAGCTGGAGAAGTGCTTCTTTTTCCAGACTTCCATAGAGTTCTTGGGATATATCATTTCTCCCAAAGGCATTGCCATGGACCCGCTTAAGGTGGAGGCTCTGTGTAGTTGGGAAACCCCTCGTCGAGTAAAAGATGTGCAATGTCTCTTGGGGTTTGCTAATTATTACAGATCTTTCATCCCGGGTTTTGCCAAACTGACAGATCCCATCACCCAGCTCCTTCGCAAGAAGGTTCCATTCCAGTCGGGACCTCCACAGCAACAGGCCTTTGAGGCCATCAAAAAAGCCTTTGTTGCGGAACCAATCTTGAGGCATCCCGACCCCCCATCGTCCATTTGTGGTGGAGATGAATGCATCCAACGTGGCCATTGGAGCGGTGTTGTTACAAGCCCCAGCGGATGGCACAGCTCTTTTTCCATGTTCATATTACTCAAGGAAACTTACTACTTCCAAGCGTAATTATACAATCTGGGAGAAAGAGTTGCTGGCCATCAAGATTGCGTTTAAGGTCTGGTGACATCAACTTGAGGGGGCTTTGGCACAAGGTGGAGGTTAGGACAGATCACCGTAATCTGGAGCACTTGACCACTGCTCGGAAATTGAACCAACGACAGATCCGGTGGTCGTTGTTCTTCGCTAGGTTCAATTTTTCGGTCACATACATCCCCAGTGGTCAAAATAAAAGAGCCAATGCCCTATCCCGTAAACCGGAATATCCGTGTCCTGAAGAACCTCTTCCTCCATGTACAGTGTTACCACCAGAATCTTTGGCTGTGATCAAGGAACCGGTGGATTTGAGGGCTTGCGTATGAGAGGTGCAGCATTTGGACGATTGGTCGCAGCAATGAATGAGGGAAATTGGTCCTGATTCTCCATGGACTCTGGAAGAGGGTTTATTATGACATCGGGGTCGATTGTACATGCCCACCACTTAGAGCACTCATCATGACCCAATGTCATGACAACCCAACTGCGGGTCATTTTGGGTTCTTCAAAACCCTTCACCTGGTCACAAGGACTTTTTGGTGGCCTGGAGTCTGGCATGATGTCTTCGCTTATGTTGCCTCTTGTATACCGTGTCGGCAAGCAAAAGCTGCATTGGCTGCGCCTCCTGGCCTTCTTCAACCACTATCGACTCCGAACCGACCCTGGGGGGCAATCTCCATGGACTTTTTAACACATTTGCCCTCGTTGACGGGTTATACAATGGTACTTGTGGTGGTTGACATGCTCACCAAGATGGCCCATTTCATGCCATGTAGAAGGTTACCATTGGCTCGTGTTACTGCCCAGCTTTTTATACAACATGTATTCTGTTTGCATGGCTTACCAGACAGAGTTGTTTCATATCACGGTGTCCAGTTCACCGCTCAATTCTGGAAGAGCCTAATGAATGCATTATGGGTGCAAGTATGTCTAGCGTCGGCGCACCATCTGGAAACCGATGGCGGGACTGAGAAAGTAATTGGCATCCTCGTCCAATACCTCAGATGTTTTGTTAATCAACAGCAAAACGACTGGGTGGCCTATCTTCCGTTGGCGGAGTTTGCTTTTAATAATTCTCAGCACACCTCCACCCACATGACGCTTTTATACGCAAATGTGGGTTACCATCTGAGGTTTTTCCCCCTGTCAATCTTGGATTCTCCAGTTCCAGAGACACAAGACTTTTTGTCTGAATTACATGCGGTGTACCAATTGATTTCCAGACAATTGGAACGAGCAAAAACAGACTATAAATGTTTCGCAGATGGTTCACGTCGGGCGATGCCTCCACTGGCTGTGGGAGACAAGGTGTGGTTGTCCATGAAGCATCTCCGGGTCGATCGTCCGATTAGGAAGTTGGATCATCGCTTTATTGGTCCCTTCCCTATCGAGGCGGTTATCAATCCCGTGGCTTATCGGCTCACCCTACCGCGCTCCATGCGCATTCACCCTGTCTTCCACCACTCCCTTTTGGTACTTGACACCCCATCGTGTACTCTCCATTCTCCTGACGATACGGGTCCTCCATCTGGGCCCAGCGCTGATCCTGTTGTTGATACCACGGTGGTTGGCATTTACGATTCACGATGGCTGAAGGGACGATTTCAGTACTTCATAGTGTTGCAGCAGATCCTGTTTCCAAATCAGGACACAAGACCACGAAAGGTTGGAGAATACAGGCTTTTATTTGTGCACAAAGGTTCAGAGCATTAGCATGGCAAATTCTGAACCCCTGGCTCTTCCTGAGGTGTCACTTTTATACATTTCATAACCTCAGCCTAGCCTGGGGCATTTCTTATGTTAAACTATACCAAAAAGGAGAAGTACATATCTGTTATTTTCCAGACCCATCCTTATTCACTGAAACATGCTTACTTCTGTTGCAATATCATGACACATCAGTAGGAAGTCACATACACAGACAACCCAATACACATACAATACACATATAGGGCGACACTATGGAACAGCAACATGTAAAACGTGAATTGGCTATAGCATAAGGTGTAGCCATATATGGCAATATTCCCTATTCCTGTCTAACTTCCTCATGTGTAACATAACCCCCCCCTGCTTGCTGCACAATAAAAGAGGTGCGTAGTACTATCTGGGCTTCCTCTCACCAAAAGAAACCTTTGTGTCGCTGTCATCTTTGCCACTAAGAGGAGCCCGCCCGGACAGTCTGCCTGGGTGCAGGTCATCAGCTGACTGATTCATCCCGGTAGTGGGACCCGCAACGCATCAACTGGTGACCCCGACGTGATCGTCTCAACGATACGTCCCCGACAAAGCGTGATTCTTGTCTAGGAATGCGCTTCCTTCACTCCTGTACTCCGCACCTGGAATAGGCTCGCGCATCGTAAGTATGGGCTCCTCACTTTCTCAAGTTCAACTCAAGCATAGGGATGAACTTCTTGCTTTAGTGAAGAAGGCAAATTATTTGCAGAAGGCTAATGGCACAAATGTATATCCTCTGTCAAAAAAGTATTTGGATGATTTTTTGAGTTATGTCCAACAACACTGCCCCGCGTATCCCGCGGAAGGCACTCTTAAACATTACTCTTGGGAATGGATGGGGAAATGGATGCATGAACCACCCAGGGCTCCGCCTCAGATTATTTGTTCTTGGCGTGCCATTATGGCCGCCCTTAATATTCTCTTTCCCGATGATTCTATCCAGTCTTCCTCAGACCCACCTTCCGCTGAACTCTGTCCTGTTGCTGCCTTGGCACCTCCACCCTACTCCACCCCACCCTTTGACTCTTCTCCGAACCCCTCGTGCAACAATTACCACAAAACCCATGCAAATGGCCCTATTAATTCAAAAAGGCCGAACATGTCTCAAAGCCCTCATGGGTATAGAACCCAGCACTGTATATGTTCCTCTCAAACTACATACTTGGGAACAGCTCTTTCAAAATTCAGAGGATCTCCAATACGCATTAGCTGATTGGGTTGGATCAGTATCATGTCATCTGCCAGCTGATCCTCGCATTCAAATTATAAAGACCGTACCCATCACTTTTCCTTCACCCCTCTCCACACAACCTCTCTCTGAAGCTTTGACCATCTTTACTGATGGTTCCAAGACCATTGGTGTCTGTACTTGGTTGGAAGATGGACAATGGCATTCCTGTTGTACAACTCTTCAGACCACAGCCCAAAAAGCAGAACTAGCGGCCGTCATCTTAGCCTTGGAAAAATTTCCTCACATCCCAATCAATCTTATCTCTGACAGCTTGTGGCGGAAGCCAAAAATGAAGAATTGGAACATTTGATGGCAGAAATATTGGCTGAATGGCTAGGAAAGGAAAAAGATGATCTAATTAAAGAGTTTGATGAGGTATATAGGGTTAGCACAAGCTACGCCAGGCGTAACAACTGTCCAAGAGAAATTCATATCCACTTCTCTAGGAGATGTCTGAGGGATTTAATTTTGAAAATGTCTAGGGAAGAAACAATATCATATAAAGGCAGAGAAATTAGGATTTTAAAGTAGTATTTCACATATATGGCTCTTATCTTTCCCCCTCCGTGGAGACTTCCCTTTTAAAACTGTTCTCTTGCTTACAGCAACTCATTACTGCTTGTCAACATTCTTTTTTTATTGCTCACATTCGGAGCCACCAGCACCTTCCGGGTTACCTCTCCGAGGGAAATGTCAGAGCCGATACTGCTTGCCAACAGGTTTTTGCTGCTCAAACACAACCTGCCCCCTTAACAGCAGGAGAAAGCCATGCTTATTTTCACCAAAATAAAAAGGCTCTGGTCAAACAATTTGGCATTACCATGGCTGAAGCAATTGCTATCATCCAACAATGCCCCACATGCAGTCTCCAAGCGAAAGCTATCCCTCAAGGGGTTAACCCCAGGGGACTTCAGGCATGTGATACGTGGCAAATGGATGTTACTCAATACCCTCCTTTTGCCCCATGGAAATATCTTCATGTTACCATTGATACTTATTCAGGATTCATATTGGCCACGCCCCAAAGGGGCGAAAATGCAAAACAGGTAATCAACCACTGTATTCGAACCTTTTCAGTGTTGGGATGTCCAAAAATATTAAAAACGGATAATGGACCTGCCTACACAAGCTCCGCCTTTTCGGAGTTTTGCCATCATTGGTCCATTAACCACAAATTTGGAATCCCTTTCAATAGCCAAGGGCAAGCTATTGTAGAAAGGGCAAACCAAACGCTTAAACAAGCCCTTGATCGGTACACGGGGTCAAAAGGGATTAGCCCCCCCAACCTCCCGACACTGCAAAATCTGTTAAATGTCTATTTGTATACTCTTAATTTCCTTAACCTCACTGGAAACCCTCCCTCGTCTGCTGTGTCTCGTCATTTCACTAAACCCTCTCTCCCCACTGCAAGACCACTTGTCTATTACAGGCAACTCCCAGATCCAGCTTGGAAGGGTCCTGCTGAACTTATCACCTGGGGGCGAGGTTACGCTGCAATTCAGTTACCTGAAAAAGTTCTCTGGATTCCTGGTCGCTGTGTGCGCCCTTGCCACACCTCCCCACCTGATCAGCCACAACCCAACGCAGACCCTCTGGATCTCCACTGGCTGAAGCTCCATGATGAATAACTGCCTCCTCTTCTTCACTGCATTATTTTCTTCCTTTTTCCTACAAACGTTGCCTGCAAACCCCCTCAATCTACACCAGCCAGTGAAACAAACTTGGACAATATATGATGCCTACGATCGTGTCTTATTTTCCATCAGCAACACCACTCACCCATACACCTGGTGGCCTACCCTCAAAGCTGATGTCGGACAGATATTGGTAGGCCTCACCGCCTACACCAGCACGACCGAGATACCCACACCTTCTCCAGAATTTGTCCATCGCTATCGATTTTATATTTGCCCCGGACATAAGCAGACTCATGAGAATATTCGCGTTTGTGGAGGCCCCGCAGACGCCTTCTGTGCCGCTTGGTCATGTCTCTCCACCGGTTCTATCTCCTGGTCGCCACCGATCAAAGACGATTATATCTTTGCCTTCCAAAATGGTTCTTGGCATCAAGCCATTTGCCCCTCAGTTAGTAATAATCAATACCAAACTTTGCGTGCTGATATAGACAAAGATCTCGAACTTCTCGAACAGTCTATTTCTCACCTTAAAACATCTCTTACATCCTTATCAGAAGTTGTTTTGCAGAATCGAAGGGGCCTTGATCTGTTGTTTTTAAAAGAAGGAGAGCTATGTGTAGCATTAAAAGAAGAATGTTGTTTTTATGCTGATCATACCGGCTTAGTACAAGATTCATTAGATAAACTAAAAGAGCGGTTGGAAATACGCAAAAGGGAAAGGGAAGCAGGTAACACTTGGTACCATAATATGTTTAATTTCTCCCCATGGCTCACAACACTTCTTTCCTCAATTGCCGGACCATTAATATTGCTCCTATTGCTGTGTGCCATGGGCC
Organism: Pseudonaja textilis; assembly: GCF_900518735.1. Next base: position 3,232,270 of record NW_020769370.1, read on the forward strand.
CTTGTGTATTCGGGAAAATAATGCAATTTCTTAAAAAACGACTTGCCATTATTGATACTGAGATTACCAACATAAACATGCTTGTAAAAATAAGGTCCGAGATCAACACTCCAGCAGAAAAAAGGTCTCTACTGGCATTCACTTCGGACTCAGAGGAGAACGAAGATGAATACCCAGAAAAAGGAGACGGCCCTCGCATTCTAATATGCTGGCAGGACTTGGACTCGGAGGAGGACTAGATCTTGCAGCATAAAGATAGAGAGGTCTCAAAATAATAAAAACAGAGGAGATGTTGCAATATCATGACACATCAGTAGGAAGTCACGTACACAGACAACCCAATACACATACAATACACATATAGGGCGACACTATGGAACAGCAACGTGTAAAACGTGAATTGGCTATAGCATAAGGTGTAGCCATATATGGCAATATTCCCTATTCCTGTCTAACTTCCTCATGTGTAACATAACCCCCCCCACCCCCCGCTTGCTGCACAATAAAAGAGAGGTGCGTAGTACTATCTGGGCTTCCTCTCACCAAAAGAAACCTTTGTGTCGCTGTCATCTTTGCCACTAAGAGGAGCCTGCCCGGACAGTCTGCCTGGGTGCAGGTCGTCAGCTGACTGATTCATCCCGGTAGTGGGACCCGCAACGCATCATACTTCCAGTTCCTTAGTTCAGCAATTTCGTGGTTTTGCACAATATTTCTATAAGAAGCAAGGTAAGGGGTCAGAGGATTTCTGGTAAATGCATATTTTGTTCTTGACCTTCCAGGTTGCTTCATTCCCCGCTTTGAAACTTCACTTAAATCAGGGTCGTCTGGGTCATCCTGATTACTGTGGAGTTTCACACATGGGGACAAGGTCCTCACAAGTTTTCAATACCTCATAGTCCCTAATGCCATAGCCCTAGCAGCAGCCTTCCTCTCTACTAACATTGAAAGACTATTGGAGATTGTCCTGACAAAGATTAATGCTTTTGCAAAAGTAGGCAATTACAAATCCTTTTCAGATGAGTCAAAGTTGGAAAAACGAACTTCCCTTAAACAATACAATTTATAGTTTGTTCCCCTTGCGAAGCATATCTGCGGTTTAGGTATTCTATCGAGACAGGGAAGTTTAACCAAATTGAACAGGAAACTCTTAGCTAGGCAGCTGAGGAAGAAACACGTTGTGGTTTCTTCAACTCAGATAACCACTTTAAACATATCAGCTTTTAAAATTGGAGACTCCTCTAGGTCATCTAGTCCAACCCCCTTTTTGATACATAAAATTCTTCAAAAGAATTCAAAAGAATATCCTTCTACCACACACACTATTCCTAACACACTAACATCTGTTTTACTTGTTCTTATTTTCAGCCGTACGTAGAGGGTCAGCTTCTGGAGTGACACCAGTAAGGCCTCTTCTGCCCTGTATGTTGCCTGCCCATTGCCGGTAGGGCAGTTATAGGGGGTGCTTCTTCAAGCGTACCACTCATTAGACTCACCCATAAATCCCCTAATTGACTTAAATCCCCTATATAATTTCTCAAACTAGTACCCATGACAGGGGGTCTTCCAAACATCATTTCAAAAAGGAGATAACCTAATTCCTTTTATTACTTTTGATTCTTTAAACTTTGATAGTACGATATCTCTTAGGAAGGGAATCAAACAGGAAAGAAACATTAGAACCCAGAATCCTAACACAGCAGACTTTGTTTAACCCTTCACCACCCCAATTTGCTACGCTCCAAAAATTTTATTAGGGCTAGCTGGTTTTGCACAATAGTATTTTCCACACTTTTCTTTTGCTAAGTTCCCAAGACTGCAGTCATCTCCTTTAAGTTTGTTGTCAAATTTAATTGTATGTCCATTAGCTCCCAGAGTGCCATCCCCCACCTACATGTAGGCCCTCTTAGAGTTTCAAGCATCCAGGGGCTTCCATACCACTGGTATCTAGGGATTCAAGGGCTCTTTGCTTTCCAAACCTGAATTCATTCCTTCGATAGGCATTCCCCCATGTTGCTTTATGAATCTCATAACACAGGGTCCAACCCACCCAGTGGGGAGGCTAGTATAGGCATATTTTTCACATTCCCTATACATAACTTCTGGGGTAGTCCAGGTGCTATAATTTGCTTCATGATTCTTACAATAACACACTTCACTACTAGTCACACATTATTCTTTTTTATTAGAACTTCATTCAGTCCAGTCCCATTGAGCAAAACACAATAGCCACCCACAATCCAAATTTGTTGGATTCCATTAATCTCCCATATTTGAGTCCACATACACATACGCAAAACACAGAAATGTCTTGTTGAAGCTATTTTAGACAATTTCTTCCTCCCTTCTTTCTGTTGCATGGTGTTAAGGTTATTTCGACACCTAGCTGACTTGCAGTAAGTCTTATATATATATATATCTGCAAAAAATGCTTTCTCCTGTAATAAGTTGCATAGAGAGCTTATATTTCTACTAGTTATATTTCTAGTTATTTCTACTAAATATATTAGTTATATTTTAAGCTCAGCATTTTCCCTAAATTCTTATCTTTTGCTTTAGAAATTAATATTCATTTCCCAACTCTGGCTATTGATACTGGAGTTAGCTTTTCCCATTTAGTAGGGACTAGTTGCAATCACACTGTTGGTCTTGGTTTTGGTCGTGTTGCTTTTTCAAGGTTTCTAAATTGTTCACGTGGTCTCAGGCCACTCTGGTTCCATTAAAAGTTTGATACAAAGTTTCTCTCCTTCCTTTCTATTGAAAGTCCTCACTCAATGTAATCTCCCAACTCCCACCACCCAAACATTCAGTATTTACACCACTCTCAAGACAATTATAAGATCAGCACATTAGGTAAGTTTAGCAGTGAGATTTGTTGTGTGGCGATTATTTTATGTTGGGGAAACAACATCTGCAACCACTCAGTCCTAAGTAGAAAAGGAATGTACAGTTTGTTCCTTCCATCTATAAAGTAGTGCTACACAATCATGTTGGTTCCCTTCATTCATTCCCCCCTCATCAAGAATTGAGCAAGGTTAACACGATTGCTTATGGAGAGGACCAAACTAGGGTCCCCTATGAGGATTCCCTCATTCTTTAGGATACAAGAATTGGTTAACTATCCCTGAGCTCATCGAGGCAGGATGTTCCTGATCTCATGTTGGATTGTAACCACCAAAGCCCTCTCCCCAAATGTGTGGTTTCTTCTTTCTTGTACTAAGAGAGCTGTGGTGGCAATAGCCTGAATACATACCGGCCACCCCCGTACTACAGGGTCCATCCCCATTACAGAGACCTCCCCATTTTTGAGCTAAGAACCCTTTTTTGTTTCTTCCATCACAGACTGTTACAAATAAGCTGAAAGGTTGTTTTTTTTCTCCATCAGGTAGTGAGAGAACTGGAGCCGTTTTAAGGGCTGTTGTCAATTTTTTGACAATTGCCTAACAGTCCCTAAAACTTTCTGAAGTCTCTCTCAGTTCCTCAATTCTAGCAGGAGTTATTTTTCTATTCCCTTCACTAATCAAGTGTCCAAGATATTTGATCTCTCTCTACATACTGTAATTTTAAATTTGATGTGGCATGAGTTGATTTTTATTTCTTGATTTAGAAATTCGAATTCTGGCTAATGTGGCATTCCAGAGGGATTATGCTTCAAGATGTCCAGGATGTCCCAGTATCCACTAAAAATTCAATTTTGCAATTTCTTGGTCCCACTTGCAATATTAACCAGTGTTCTTGGTGGAACCTCAGATGCAGTGACTCCCAACATATTTTATTTTTCTATCATCTAATTTTCTCTGTTCCTCTCTCTCTCTCCAGCTTTAGTAAATCACACACATTTCTCCACAAGAGCTTTCTCATTTCCTCATACAGGCAATTTCTTTATATGAAAGTACTCTCCTTTTAATCTGGGACCCGGGTCAACACACAGACAATTACACCAATGTTATTTTTTCTTTTCATCATCAACGTACTCACACATTTATACTGTAATCAGACTGCTTGCATAACCAATTTCTCACACAAAAATTTCATTTCATTCTTTCATTCTTTCTCCAAGCAAATCAATCATTACTTACAATTCTTTTCTGAGAACTTTTTCTCACAAGCCAATAAGCTCCATTCTCTCTTTTTTTTCTGCTGTTAGAGGATCTCATCCTCCAGGTTTGGAAATGATTACACAGAGACACATTCACACACACAACATTTCCAGACCTGGGGAGGTTTTGTCCCTTTAAATCTCCACTTTTTCTTTCTTCAGCAATGGGCTGTTGCCACTTCCCTTTTTTTTGTGTCAGGACTCCAAGAGCCATATTAGTCTTTGAGTCCAGATACAAACTTCTCAAGGTTGGGAAGTCCCATAACAGGAGCTTGAGATGCTAATTATTTTTAAGTCTCAAAAACCTGTTTTTGTTCACACGTCCAAACAAAGGGTTCCCTTTCTCCCCGCTTTGTGGACTCATAGAGTGATTTGGATAGCAGGGCAAAATTTTCACAATAGCCTGCTGCTTAAAAAAACTCCTGTCGATTGGTTCTGCAATTCAGCACACAACTTCCTTTTTCTCATGTCCTATAGCTCTGTGGCCCTAACTTATAGTATAACCTAAGTATTTAACTTGAGGTTTCACTAATTGGGCTTTCTTTCTTATTGTTTTAGTGAACTTCTCACTTTTACTTGACATTACACTCATTGTTAAGCACTAGATTTCTACTACCTGTCTCTGCCCTGGGTGTTCTGTCCCTTATCTTTCTAGTTAGAATCTCCCAGACGCTGGCTTATTTTTAAAGATCCAAATTGTTCTCTATCTATCTTAGAATCTCCCAGACAATGCTGGCTTATTTTTAAAGATCAAGATCTATAGAGACCTTCTTTCACACCTCGTTTGCAGCTGGCCAGGGCTCTCATGAGCAAGTTTGAACTCCACTTTTCTTTTTAAAGACAATTTTAATGTTTAACGTGTCCCCATGGGCTCCATGGAGAACACAGCCCTAATCTTACCAGTTCCGGATAGAAACTCCTATGCCTGTTTCCAAATATAACACTAACCTTACCTATTTCTCAGTCCTTAAGGAGTTTCACATAGTATTTTACTATCTGCTGGGGGCTCAGGATCCAACCTACATTTGCTTGTTTCCCCCAGATGATCATACCTGTATAGTGGTTCCTCAATTATGTATTTTGCCATTTTTCAATGCACAACTTTATCATCCTGTTTTTACTTAAACTTTTAGTCCAGGGGAGTAGGTTTTCCTCACTTCACTGGCTCAATAACTACTCTAAAGGGTATTTTCATGCCCTAAGGGTTCGCTCTACCTCCTGCAGCAAGAAAGTTAGCTGCAACAACTACAAGAATTCCACATTCTTGTTGAGATTCCCCAACCTGTGTAACTGCCCAGGGGTATTCAGAGGCCCCTCTGAAAATGCCCTCCTCTTCCATCTGGTCCCTTTTCCTTATTCCTTTCAGGACATTCACCCTTCCAATGTCCTTCCTTTTTATAAAGGGCGCACTGGTTGTGTCCTAACCCTGGTCTGCTGCCCCTTGGCAGACTAATTCCCCTACCCTTAGGGGTCCGCATCATAGCTGCTGCCATTAGCTCAGCTTTTCGTTTCTTTCCCCCTCCTTTACCTAAGAGAGAGTGATCAGTCCTCTCCTCCGTCCCTGCTTACAGGGAGGGATTATTACCCAAGTCCAATACTTGCCTGCAGGCATCTTCCTTCTCCACCGGCCGGCCTGAAGATGTCCTGGTCTCCTCACCTTTCACCTGTGGTTCTTGGAGGTGTCAACCGCCGTCGCCAGAACAGGGTAGTCTTGGGAAGTCCCTCAGATTCAAAGGACCGATGGCGCCTGGGATGTTCCCTTCAACTCACCCAGTTGCTGGCACCCGGGGTGGACCCTCCAGCGGGCCTCAGGGCCCCTTGTGTCCCGGTGGAGTTGCCATAAATGTTGCAGCAGATCCTGTTTCCAAATCAGGACACAAGACCATGAAAGGTTGGAGAATACAGGTTTTTATTTGTGCACAAAGGTTCAGAGCATTAGCATGGCAAATTCTGAACCCCTGGCTCTTCCTGAGGCATCACTTTTATACATTGCATAACCTCAGCCTAGCCTGGGGTGTTTCTTATGTTAAACTATACCAAAAAGGAGAAATACATATCTGTTATTTTCCAGACCCACCCTTATTCACTGAAACATGCTTACTTCCAGTTCCTTAGTTCAGCAATTTCGTGGTTTTGCACATTTCTATAAGAAGCAAGGTAAGGGGTCAGAGGATTTCTGGTAAATGCATATTTTGTTCTTGACCTTCCAGGTTGCTTCAATAGGGAGGCTGGAAAATGAAACAGAGATTCGTTCCTGGGAGGATGCGTCCAAGGTGCATGCCCTGGACCTTATCTGGCTATATCATGCACAATTCCCATCGAAACCACATCCAGATCGTCAGACTCGGGGGAAGGGCCCTGAGGTGAGAGATAGTGTTGTGACTGGAAGGTTTGAGCTCGCTGTGAGCTTTGAGTCTGATGTATCAGAAGACACAGGGTTGAGTGATGAGGAAGGTTTGGCATTGGAATTGGAGCCTGCTCTAATGAGAGATGCAGACGTGAGCCAGGAGGATGAGGGAGTGTCGGAAACACCCTCCTCTCCAGAACCTTCCACTTCAATCATGCCTCAGGTGTCAGCAGCTGATCCACAGAACATACCAGAGTCCTTGAGTGATGACGAATGTTGGGTTGATGCAAGGACGAGACGCAGGTTGAGACGTCATGCACAATTTGAAAAAAAAGTCAAGTCAGAGACTAATTAGACAGACTGACATGCCCCTTCAAGGAATATAAGGAGGCATGATAGTTAACGATCCTTGTCTGGATCAAACTTCATTAATTACTGCGCAGCTTTGAAGAAGCCTCTGTTCCTGATTTATCTTGCGTTATCTCGGCTTGAAGACAGTTTCTGGGAAAGCTGCCAACGACGGTTACGAGACAAGTTAACTCTGTGGTTTCTGGTATTATTTGTTCGTGTCTATTTCTTTGGGACATTTGGACTCTCACTTGTGGCTACAAGTGAGACAGAACATATATATATATTGTTTTTGCTATGTTTTTAGAATTTTCTTTTTACATTTTCAAGGGGAAGTACCAAGCAGAGTCTGAATGATGAGATCTACATGATATAAAATAGATATTAGAAATTTGAATGTTATAATTTTAGAATGCACAAATTCAATGTTTAATGAGATTTCATATGATAATAACAATAAGATTTAAAGGTGTTGTACTTCAATTGGCAATCATAGGGGGAATTTCTTAAGAATGTTGGAAGAGTACATATGAAATTGTAAACAAGACAGACAAAAGTATAAGTACAATGAATAAAAAGATATAGAAATTTAAGTAAAAGAAATACAATTGAATAAGAAGAAAATGAGATAACCATAAAAGAAAATTAAGAGAAGTAAAGGGAGAAATAGTGAGAAGTTGGAAAAAGAGTAATAAGATATGAAGTTGAATACATAAGATGAATATGCATATGAAATTGTGTCTGTATGGAAATGTGATAACCTGGAATGATGCTGTACTCAAATAAGATGTTTTATTTGTTTTGTTAAAACTCAATAAAACTTTATTTTTTAAAAAAAATCTCTCCGGGCTGACCTCTATTGCAGATGCTGCTTTATGTCAGGCTACAGAACTTTTTCCCATTCAATTAACAAGAATGAACTTCTGAAAACCAAACGTATCAAGAGGAATCCTTTATTGAGATGAGACAATTCATGTAGGAGTTCAAAGCAGCATCGAAGGTCTCTCGGGCATACAAGGATAGATAAGGGAGTTTAGAACCCCTCCCCTTATCTTGATGTGTATTTAGTGAAACAAAAGCCAGTATGTTAATTCCTCCCCACCCCTTTTGTAGAAACAATCTTTTTCAGTTTCCAAGGGCATATCTAATTTCCCCCAACCTCCTTTTCAGAACGAACTTTTCCAGAGGTTCCCAGGACACATCTCACTGTGGAATTTTTATGGTCTTCTCATCTCCTGGCTGTGCCTCTCAGAGGTGATAGGTTCCAGCCATCTGGGTTTCCTCCCTCCATTGTATCATGTGTAGGTTATACAAATTCGATATAAGATTAAATATATTCAGGTTACATCAAGAAAATATTTCTTTATCAGTCCACCCCCCTTTTCTTCTTCCACTGAAGAAATGACAGATACATGGATCTGACACCCAGGTGTTGAAAAATCCAGGACAAACCATGCTTCAGTGAATCGGCTGCGCCAAAGCATGTGGCACAGGGGAGTCATGGCCCATTGCCCAGGGCAAACTGGCAGGGGGGTGGGTGTCAGCTGAAGAGAAAAGTCAGAGGAGAATTGCCCAAGAAGGAACACTGGCAGAGAAGGAGGCACGGCCAAGGGTAGGAGATGAAAAGTCCTAAACTCCTCAGTCCATGGTGATGGATGATATCACTCCAATGGATATATAAATGTTGAACAGGAGTGGAGAGAATACCAAGTCCTGCAGAACCCTGCAAAGCAGTGGGTGAGGGCTGGATCTCTCCCATCATATCTTATATCAAATCTGATGTCAAATCAAGCATTGCTTACTCTCATTTAAGATTTCATCTATAAGAACTGATGTCTCCAAAGCGCCTTTTCTTTTGGTCTTCCTTGAAAAATCAGTTACGAAAATGAATTTGTGTTTTCTTATAGAGTAATTCTCCCCTACCTTCATATCTTTCCATTATTTGTTGGCTGATCAGATGGTTAGGCTGTGATAGGAGAAGTAGCAAGGGTATTGTCCTAAAAAAGATTGGGTTCATTCATGAATTGGTCATGGATGAAGAGACAAACATAGCAGATATTTCAAAGACCTAGTTAGGAGAGTATGATGTCACTTTCTTAGAAATTTTCCCCCCGGTTTGTATCTTGTAGCATCTACAATTATGAAGGAGAGGAGAAAGCGTGGAACAGTGCATCGTATCTTTGAGGATAAAGAAATAACCGAATCACGAATATTTTCCAATCAAAAATAGACAATTTCCAATTAAAAAATCAAGCACTTTCCAAGTTGCAATCAGTACATGTTTATTTGGAAAGTAGTCTCCCTGAGCTCACAAAATCATACTAAGGAGTAAACTTATACTGGATCAGGTGGTATATTTAATTGATTTTAATGGAGGACATCCATTTGAAGCAAGCCTTCATTTTCTCTTACAGTCCAATGACATGGAACAAAACTTCATTATAACCCCAGTTTGACATACTATCAGCCCTGCCAGGTAAACCAAACAGGAAACTTAACTAGATGACCTAATTCTATGTATGTCAAGATTCCGACTGACAAACCCAACCAAAACAAACACAATCAAGATGCTCCAATCTTATGCAAAACTTTATTGAATACATTATTTTGGCACGTTTGAAGGCAAAACCAGATCTAGAGCTTTCATGCACTAACCCTTGTAGTTAAAGTTCAAATTCTAATACAACCCCCTCCCCCAAATTAGCTCAGGTCACATTCTCCAATATGGTCTCCTGGTATTGTTGTGGGAAAGTCTTTTTTTTTGGCTTCTGTAAACACATGCTGAAATGTCCTTGGTTCTCATGCTGATACCTTGATGTCTGGGCCATTTTCTATCTCACTCTCCCTCCCCCCACCCCACTAGTTCACTGGCAAGCTGAGATGTGCTAATAGTTGCAACAGCAAAAGTCATTTGAAGCTTGATGGGCTCCACCCCCTTAACTCAAAGGAGGTACCTGGAAAACAACAATCACATTGTTAATTTTTTGCTACAGTTAGCCTACCCTCTGTAGGAGCCATGATTTCTGAAGGTACTTAGAATGAAAGATGCCTGCCATAGGTTCGCCATCGTGGGTATATGGTCTCTACAAATACCCTGTTTATTCCTGTAAAATCCACACATAATATCAGCGACCTATCTTTATTTTCTTTAAACAGCACAGGCACTGCTACCGAGCATTTCATTGGCTGGTTGAAGCCACGGGCCCATCACGGGTTTTTATCAATGTAGTCTCTCTCCCATTTCCTTTGGGGTTGAGTACATCTTAGGTTTCAGGAGTTTTGCCCCTGGTAGGAACTCAGTGTCATAGGCCCTGGGGTGATGAGGGGGCAGGACACACATTCCCTCTCACCGAACACTTCTACTAAGTCTTGGTATTCTTGGGGAACTCTCTGTCCTTCCCACTTAGATGTTGCTTGTATTCATTTGATTCTCCCTGTTTCTCCCTTCTGCTGCTTGCAGTTGCCCTGTTTCTTTGAGAAGGAGTTTGGCCTTGGCTGCACCTTCTTCTCCTCTAGGCTCCTGCCTCTGCCCATTTACCTCCAGCTTTTCTCCTCTGCTGGCTCTCCCCCAGCCATTCTCCTTGGCTAATGGGCCTCCACCCCTCCACCCCGGGTCCTTTGGCATGGCCCATTTGCCAAAACACTGTTTATCCCAGCCCTCTGGCTGCACAAGATAGTTAGCAGCCAGCCAATCAGGTGTCAGGCAGAAGTCATGACGTTGCAGGGGCAGTATGTGATTGCTGATGGGGCTATGGTGGGGGGCATAGGAGAACACTGGTGGCCCAGCTTCTGGAGTGGGGGGAGAGCAGCAGCCCAACTATCTGTTTAATGTCAGGCATGCAGGATCAGGTGTGTGTGTGTTGGGGGAACAGCAGCCCAATTGCAGGATCAGGTAGGAGGTGAGGGGAGAACAGCCCAACTGCAGGATCAGGTGTGTCTGTGGGGGAGGAAACAGCTGTATCAGGTATGGGGGGGACAGCAGCTTAACTGCAGGATCAGGTGTGTATGTGGGGGGGGAACAGCAGCCCAACTGCAGGATAAGGTGTGGGGTGGGGGAACAGCCCAACTGCAGGAGCAGGTGGGGGAAAACAGAATATTAGTTTATTTGGACTTTCGGCTGAGGTACCATATCGTAGTGGCATAGAGGAATGGCTCTCCATCCTGCATGTCCAAAAGTCCATGTCTGGTAGCTTGTAGAGGCGAAGTCAGATCCTGGAGGGGATGACAATAGAAAGGAGAAAACCCTAGGGCATCGAGGGAGATCTGCAACTCCCAGATCCTGCAGGGGAAATTCTCAAAAACTGGAGTGGAAGAGATTGGTCTTTGTGACTCGATCCGAAGAAATGGCAGCCCAGCAGACTTGAGACAGAAGTGAAGAGTGTAAGCAGTGTGGCATAGTGGTGAAAAGTGGATTGAAAAGGGAGACCGATGAAAGAAACAAGACTCTGAAAATTAAATGAGAAGGAGACTCCGAACTGAGGTTTGAGACAGCGGCGGATTTGGTGGTAGGAATGGGCATATTGGGCAGATTTAATGGCAATGGCATGGTGAATTTGACAGGCAGTAGACCAGGACGGAGAGAGAAGAAAAGACATCTTTTGTATGATTTCCTTACTTTTTCTTGGGGAGATCTAGAGAGAAGGGCTTTGAGAAATTCTGACTGAGATATTTTGATTGTCTTTTGCTGTTTTGGACAGAGACTGGGACAGAGTGAGTTTAATAAGAAGTGAAAGTGGTAACTTGCACTTAGAGTGATTTTGCACTTTGAGAGAAGGGAAGACATCTTGAAAAAGAAAGAAGAAAGAAGAGAGCTTAGAAAAGGAGACTGGGACTCTGTGATTAACTAATATATATATATATATATATATATATATATATATAAAAGAAAGAAAGTACAAATAAGATTACAATTTGATACATACTTTATTTAAAATTTATCCAAAATTGGGTACTTGTAAATTAGATACTTACAAAGAAGGGATTAAATTATAAGAACTAAACCTTAAACAAAATAAGGGTTTACCATTGTTGATTAATTGCTAATTAATTGATTACTTGATCCTATTCTATCTAACTAATTAAGGAATTTTTGATTTTTACTTATGAATTGTTGATTGTTAGAATGGTTTTGAACATAGATCTCACATTATAGAATAGAAAAATAATTGTAAAAGTATATCAGAAAATATCTATTTGCTGCTAGTATTCTAATTTGTTTAAGGAAATAGTGAATATTGCTTATTAGTAATTGTTTGTTAGAACAAATTTTATTGCAAATTTATGCAAAAAAACCTTTTTTGCTGTGAGTGGGAAGGGAGAGGAAAAAAAATTGGAGCAGAATTTGAAAATAAGGAGAAGACTGCCTAGAATCTTAAAGAGTTATTAAACATTAATAAGACTTCTAAAATATATATTTTAAATGGAACTTTGATGAATAAACACTAACCCCAGAAAGAGAAAGTGAAGAAGGAGAAAGTACTTAAAAGAAACAGCTTATTTGGATTGCTTGGTGATTTTGGAACTTTTGAGAACTATCTTTGATTAAAAGCACTTGGGTGGTTGTTTGGAAAAACTTTTTCTCTCTATAATGGCATCACTTGTGGATGGATTGAAACTTGAATATCAAAAATATAAAAAAGAAGAACAAGAGGGGAAGGTTTCTTTTGGCACTCTTTTTCAATTTTTAGAAATGGCGGTTTGTACTTATGTACTTATGAAAAACTGACTGCGCAACAGGATGACTGGGATAAAGAAGAAGCCATTTTTGATGAACAAGTGACTTTAGTTGGGGAAGGAAAGGTGAAAGAAGAAGAGGAAAAGGGGACTTTAAGACTTGGAACAACAACCAAAAAAGAGAAGAATAAGGTGAAAAGACGATATTACGTTAGAAAACAGAAAGGAGAAAAGCAGAAGAATAAAAGGGAGGTGGAGAGACAAGGGGGTAAAGAGGGCAAGGAGAAGAATAAGCAAGGGAGAAAGGAAGGGATGAGAAGTCTTAATGGTGGGGAGCAAGATGCAAAGAAGCAAAAGTCTTTTAGAGATAATGGGTAAATTTTATTGAAAAAGGGATTCTGGAAAGGTACATAAGATTGTATTTTTATATTTGTATTTAGAAATAATCTTAGAAAATTGGAAATAATATGTAATTTAAAATGTGACAAAACATTTAGTGTAACTTAGTGAAGTTTTTGTTAAGAAAAAGAAAGCAATGAAATAAATGGGAGAATTGGACTAGGAGAAGGGGGAATATTTTAATGAAACAATGATTTAAAATATGTGATGTGGGGGGGGGGGGATAACTATGGAAAGCATAAGTGTTCCCATAAAGGCATGATATTTAATTGAAATGGGTAAAGTGTTTAATATCAATATTAATGATTAGATTGTGTCATCTCAGTGAAATTTTTTGTGAAGAGAAAGAAGGCAATGAAATAAACAAGAGATTTGAAGTAGGAGAAGGGGGAACACTCTAATGAAATAATGATTTAAAATATGTGATGTGGGGGGGAAATAGCTATGGAAAATAGGGGTTCCCATAAAAGTATGATATTTAACTGAAAAGTAATGTGTTAAGTGTTTAAGATCTAAATGAATATTAATATTAACGAATAGATTTGTATTGGCATTGATAATATTGTATAGTTTCAGAATGCACCAAACAGAATCCCAATGTAAGCTATGTATTTTATACTAAATATTATAAATGTAGGGGAAAGAGACTAAGGCGTCATACTCCAAGTAGTGTACAGGAGAAGTTTTGTCTAAAGAAGAAAGATAAATGGATAGCTGGAAACAGAACAGACAAAGAATAATAAATATTATGATTTGAATCGAGATGAGATAAATAAAATAAAATTAAGAGAATTTAAAAGAGATGAGAACCTATATAACTGAAAATGATAATAAGATATGGAATGGTATACAAAATGAATATGAATTTGAATTTGTGTCTGTATGAAGAGTTGTAACCCGGGACTAAGCAACTTTCAGAAAAGATTTTTTTTATGTTTCTATGTTTTGTGTTTTTGTGTGTTTATATTTGATTGAGTAAATAAAACCTTGGAGGAATGTTAGAAGAGGACAATTGAGAACAAAATATAGAAGAGAATAAAGCAAGTCAGAAGGGAAAATAAGTACAGTGAATAAAAATATATAAAATGGATAAATATAGAAAAGAAATATAATTGTGTAAAAGTAAAGGGAGAAATAATTAGAAACTTGAAAGGATACGTATGTGTTTATAAGGAGATGTGTCAATGGTGTATAAAATGTTTCATTTGTTTTGTTAAAATTTACAAATAACTTTCAGAAAAGAGGTTTTATGTTCTTATGTCTTATGTTTTGCATGTCTTTAAAAATTAATAAAATTTGTTCAAAAAAAGAAGAAGATAGAACCTAGAAGAAAATAGAAATGAAGAAGCAGCTGTTAAATATATTTGTGAATGGTAGATTGGAAAGACCTTCTGAGTGTCCTGAGAATGACAACAACAACAACAACAAAAACTACAAAGAAGATGACAACGAGTATACCTTTGCCTGCGGGACAAAAATCCTTAGATACAATGTTGGGAGCAGAAAAATCAACACTTACTCCAACATTACAAGCAGTACAGTCATCCCTCGCAATGATGCAAGAAATGATGGTAAGAACATAAGAACTTATAGCCAGAAACCATGAAGAACTGAAAAGTGAGATGAAAAATGATATTGCAGAAGTTGCAAATAAACTTAAGCCTCCAAGAAGAAATGGCTAGAAAATTAAAATTAGCTAAACAATATTACTTTGAGAACGCAAACAAATCTGGGAGACGGCTCTCCCACAAATTAAAAAAAGAGCAGGAGAAAAGAAGTATAATAGCCTTACAGGATGAGAATGGAACATTGTGTTCACAATTAGAGCAAAAGAAAACAATAGCCCAGAACTTATTTGCTAATTTATACAAAAAAGAAGAAATTCTAGAGCAAAACATCACACAATATTTTGAGGACAAAGAATTACCTATCATATCAGAAACTGATCGAGAGATACTAAATGATAAAATAACCTTAAAAGAGGTAAAAGAGGCAATTGGAAGACAGAAAACCAATAAAACCGCAGGACCAGATGGAATACCCATGGAATTCTATAAAGAATTCCAAGATATACTAGGTGACCTGCTGGTGGAATATACGATGAGGCCCTGAATTGTGCCAAAATACCTCAAACCTGGACGGAAGCTCTGATATCCCTCATTCCCAAAGAGCAAACAGATCCTCACCAAATTAGAAATTACAGACCTATTTCACTCCTGAATGTAAATTATAAAATTTTAGCGGTAATAATTGCAGATAGATTAAAAAAATTACTGAATGATATTATTTATCCAGACCAGAATGGTTTTCTCCCAAATAGATGTATTAAAAAAAATATAAGAATAATAATGGATGTCCTAGAGTATTGTGAAACTAAATCTAACAACCAGGTAGCATTAATGTTTTTGGATGCCCAAAAGGCACTTGACAATTTAAATTGGCAATTTTTGATTGAGCAAATATCTAGGATGAAATTTGGTGAAAAATTTATAGGACTCATTAAAACAATATATTCTATTCAAAATGCAAAATTAGTAATTAATGGAGAAATCACAAAAAATATAAAAATAAGCAAAGGAGTGAGACAGGGGTATCCGCTGGCTCCATTATTATATATCTTATCAGCAGAAGTGTTAACTCAGCTAAGGAAAAATTGAAAGATCCAAGGGTTGACTATTAAACAGGAAACATACAAACTGCAAACATTAGCTGATGACATGGTTTTCATAATGGTGGATCCAAAAGAGTCAAGCAAAAAGTTAATGTAAGAGATAGAGGCATTCGGTAAAGTAGCAGAACTCAAAATCAACCGGGAAAAAGCTAAGATAATAACCAAAAACTGTACTAAAAAGCAAAATGAGGAACTGACAAAAGAATTAGGGATTCAGACAACAAAAAAAGTAAAATATTTGGGAATTTGGCTTACAGCGAAATGCTCTACAATAAAGGCTGATAATTATGACAAATTGATAGACCAGATACAAAAAGATTTAGATAGATGGATAAATTTATAACTCTCTTGGATGGGAAGGATAGCCACCATTAAAACAAATGTACTTCCAAAATTGTTGTATCTCTTTCAAACTGTGCCAGTCAAACTAGGGAAAAAATTCTTCGAAGATCTGAACAAAAAAAATAGTAAATTTACTTGGCAAAAGAAAAAAGCTAGAGTAAAATACAAATTAATGCAAGATAGTAGAAGTAAGGGAGGATTGACGCTCCCAGATTTTGAGTTATACTATCAAGCCAGAGCAAGTATCTGGATCAAAGATTGGATTAACCTGGAGGACAAAAGAATACTGACAATAGAAGGCTTCAATTTACAGATTGGCTGGCACACATTTCTCTGGGATGGAAAAAATATAACCCATTGCTACTTTCAAAGACACTGGATAAGGGACGCTTTGTTTTATATATATGGGAAAGAATTAAAAGAAACCATTATGTGAAAATACCTCTCTGGCTATCTCCAATGGAGACACTAGTATATCCCAATGTTATGGATCTGAACAAAACAATAAAATAGAAAGAATTAATAACAGATTAAAGCGACTTGAAAACACAAATACAATTAAAAATACAGGGAATTGAAACTGGGTGGTGGCCAAATGCTCAAATTCAAACAAAACACAAAAAAGACAAGGAACAATTTGGATTTTATAATACAGATCAGGAATTAGACAAAATTTTACAAGGAAGTGAAAAAAAGATGATTACCAAAATGTACAATTATTTTTTGAAATTCAAAATGGAAGAGGAAACGGTTAAGGAGAGCATGATAACATGGGCTAAAAATTGTGGCCACAATATTGAATTAGAACAATGGGAACGAATTTGGCGAACTAACTATAAATTAATGTTATCAGTCTTGTATAAAGAAAATATTTATAAAATGTTCTATCACTGGCCCTTCCCACCAGCAAGACTTGCTAGGATGTTCCCTAATATGTCACCCAAATTTTGGAAGTGTAACTTTAGCCAGGGAACATATTTTCACATGTGGTGGACATGTCCTAAAGCCCCAAAATACTGGTCTAAGATACAGACATGGTTAGAAGAGATGACAAAACTAAAGATTAAATTCAACCCAGAGACCTTTCTACTTGGAATGACAGAACTGACATGGAGCAAAAAACATCAGCATCTGATATCACATATCATTACAGAGGCAAGGATAATCTTTGCCCAAAACTGGAAATCAACAACGACCTGGCAATAACTAATAAAATCCACCAATGTGCAGAAATGGTTAGACTAACTATGTTACTAAAAAATAAGGAAGAGGAGGACATTTTTGCAATTTGGAATATATGGTATAAATGGTTGTATAAAAAGAAAGTAAAGATGTCTAGTGAAACTGATTAAACAAACAACAAAGGAAAATGGAAATAAGGATAAATGTATATATAGCTAGGTATATATGTAAAGTAATTTATTTATTTATAATTAAATAAATATTGTATTATAATTGTAATGATAACATAACAAAAAGTAAGGATTTAAGAAATAAGTTATAGATTTACTTGTAACAAATGACTTTAATTGACACTAATAGAAATGTACACTTCTATGAAAACATTGCAAAAATGTGAGAACATGTTTCTCTTTTTTAAAAATATATTCTTTTTTTGAAACTTTAAATAAACATTATTTAAAAAAAGAATATTAGTTTATTTGATTATTTTATTTCATCTGCAAAGGGGACAGTTTTATCTCCCCACCCTCAAAGTTCCCCATTTTGTCTGTATATCTTTGTGTAAAGGGAACTTCATGAGGACAGTGGTGACACCCAAGCAGGAAAAGCCCAAAGGGAACCTCAGGCCAGCCATAAAACAAACTTGCATAGGAAAAGATATTTAATAAAAGGTATTGAAAGAAGCCCCCTAGACAAAAGCCAAGTAATTAAGAAAGCTAGGGAAACAAGAAAAAGAAATCCCTTACAAACAACAGGTCATGCCAAATCAGCAAAACCAATAGACAAAAGACACGAAATAAATTCCATAGCAGACAGGAGATTGCCACAAAACAAATATAAGAAAACATTAGGATGAAACTGATAATCCAATCAAACCACCCCGCGGAGTTTACCCTCCGGCGGAAATGAAGACAACCCCTGACAGGATTTAAAACATTAAGAAATACAAACACAAGCACTCACACACAAAAGGAGAAAAAAAGTATAAAAATCAGTGGTTTATTATACAAAGATGGCTAGCCCCAGGAACGCAGACTTCTTGTTATCTCTTGCCTTCCTGAAAAATAAAAAGACCCAGCTTCCAAGCAGTTGTCTCTGTCTGTGTCCTTGCACCGGAGCTCTCCCAGCAGGAAAATCGAGCCCTCAGAAGAAAGGCATTTTCCAGCCTTTCAACATCTTGATGTCAAGATATGCAAATGGAGGTTCCAATGGAAGAATTTGAGTTACATGGAATAATAGAGACTGTTTGAAGATTGAAAGGAAAATCCTTTATAGCACCTTTTTTGCCTGGGGTGTTTACATTGCTCTGGCTTTGATTTGCCTCCCTTTTACATTTAACAGCCCATGTTTCCTGAATAAACAAATGTTTATGAGCAAAGCACATTGGAAGAGTGGGTGCCAAGTGCAAGTAAAGGAAAAGAGGAGATAAAATATCAATAATGCACTCTCACTGACTGTGCATTTGCATTCACCTATCAAGACCAGTGAAAGAAATGTTACATGCACTCCAGCAGATGTTTATAAAATTCTTGGTATGTTTAATAAATTTTGAATATTAAAAATACTTTCTGGGAAGAGTGCTAAGTGGAATTCTTTGCAAGGGTGCTTTGTCTGCCAACAGTCAAGACATACAAATGATAGCTTGTATTTTTATCTGTGTGAACCTAATCAATGTACGGAAAATCAGTCAGTTTAGAACTTGTGAACAGTTTAAGCTTTAAAACTATTTTATATTTAATTAGAAACATAAGTTTCCACTGAATTTCCACTCTTTGTAGAGCAGTGATGTCAGAACTATGTTTTCTAAATGCTTGAAGAAGGCAAAATACTGGAATATTTCATTTACTATAATATGCTAAACTATTCAAGAAAGAAAAAGAGAATATTATAGCATAAGACTTCAGGATCTCTGGTTTATTTGTGTTAGTTGATATATTTTACATTTTAAGCATATTAAAATCTCAGTGGTATTCAAGAATTAAACTGAATGAAATGTTTTACTTCTTTGTACATTTGACTCTGCAGTGAAGTTGCACAGATTTGTAACTTTCAGTAAACTTAACAATTATGAATCTTAGACCTTGGAAATAACACTTCTAGTATCCAAGGAACCATAAACAAAACAAAATCAACTTTCAATTATTGTAAACTGTTGTTCATTGCTTAAATAAACAGTTTATATCAGCAGTCATTTGTGATTGATACTTTTATGTGTATGAGCTGCTAGGCTAAGAGGCAGATGGATAACTTAAAAGTAAATGTCAACTTGTCTATTTAATCAACTAAGCAAAATAGGACAATGTTATAACTACAATTATATTACTGAGAACAAAAAATATATAATGGTGTTGTTACTTACTAATAGCGTTTAACACAGGAACAACCTGGTTGGTTAGACAGTCATTTATATTTGGTTGCTTATATTTTCCATATTATTAACAATTAGTAGTGCAATAACCAGATATAGTGGTGGATAAGAAACCTTCTGTAAAAGTAATCACTACAAATGTTCTGCTTTAGTTCAGTTTATGGATTGTTTGTTTGCTTATTTCCAGAAGCAACATTTTATTTTACATATATCTTTCCTGTTAAAGAAGTACCAATATTATTTGTTGCAATTATTCTACTATTATTATGACATTGCAGTTAGTACCACCTTTTAATCAGTCAAGGCGACTTTCCATTCTTCTTTTAAGATCAGTTTTCTATTACTGAGTCAGAGCCAGAGGTGGTATTCAGCAGGTCCTGACCAGTTCTGAAAAACTGGTAGCAGAAATTTTGAGTAGCTTAAAAAACTGGCAAATACCACTTCTGACTGGAGATTTTACAGTATCCTTCCCCTGCCATGCCCACCAAGCCACGCCCACAGAACCAGTAGTAAAAAATTTTGAATCCCACCACTGGTCAGAGCTTATTGATTAATGTCTTGAACAAGTCTTAATCAAGACTTGATTAATCATGTTCAATGTCTTGAACAAGTCTTAATCAAGACTTAATTAGCCACTGCAAAACTCCAAGTAGGAACTAGGACTTTTACTCTATTAGAAATTTGTTTAATAAAATATCCCTTTTTTTCTGAAGTCAGAAATTGTTCTGCTCATTATCAAAGCTGAAAGAGGAAGACAATTTGAAACAGAAAGATGTAATGATCTGGAAGGTTAAAACATATTGTGCAATTGTATAGGAAGACACAGTATAACTCTAACTGAAATTTAAAGGAGCGCTCCAATAGTTTTTCAAGACTGCAAAGCTAAATTTTACTTCTATATAGATAGGTCTGCAGTTTAATGATTCAGATAAATTTATAGATTATCAGGATTTTTCATGGACTTTTAAATAAATGGGTCAATTGTTCATAACCTACATTAGCAGCTCCCCTTGGCTGAGTCCAGTTGCCAAGATGCTCTCTCCACATGCTTTCTCCCCTCAGGCACCTTAGAGCTGTCTTGGGGTTTTGCCACTTGCTTGGAGAGGGGTGGGTGGGTGTTAGAGGAGTACTGAGATGCTGAAATGGCCTCAGTCTGGCCAAATGGGAAAGTGCATTAAGGTGGTGAGTCTCTTCGGCACAGAGTAAGGATGGAAGAAGAAGCAGGTGTCAATATCCGAGTCGAAGTTGCCCCAAACCATGGTGGGGGGAGAGGGAGCACAGTTGGGTGTCAGATACTGGGTGCTGTAATGAACTCACACTGGTGTAGGGTCAGGAAGGGAGAGACTTGAGAGGCCATGAATCCAGGCTTGCTGGAGCCTGCAGAGAGCCAGCAAAGAGTGCTTACTGGAGCAGGCCAACAGCAGGCATGGGCGGGCCATGCAGTGCCCTCATCGCCAGCTGGCCAGCAGAAGCCAGTAATGCTGGCTAGAAACATTCTTTAGTTTTTGTATTCATTGCATGCTGAGCCAAGTCTAGTAAAGATTTCTGTTGAACTGTGGTCTCTTCTTTTGTTGGCCATACTGGGAATGTTGACAGCAGGCTGTACTCTCACCCAAAATATGAGTTGAGTAGCCTAGCGAGGAGAAGCTGGGCAAGGGGAGTAGTGGCTGGGAGGGGAGTGGTGAGGCTTCAGCTGGTTTGCTAAACTGAACAAACAGTTAACTACCAGTTCTAGCAAACTGGTGCGAACTGGTAATGGATAATGCAATTTTAGCAAATGAAGGGAATGAATTTTCTATACAAGTTTGCAAAAGCCAGGAATTTTTGCAATTGCTTTCTCGTGCGAAGGGGTGCCCATTCCAAGATTGCTTGCACTTTCTCAGGGTCCATTTCTATCCCATCATGTGATATATGATAACCTAAATAATCAATTTTATCCTGGTGAAATTCACACTTTACAAAGTGAGCTGGGCCTCCCCTAGCTACTGACCCATCCAGCTGCAAAATGCTTTTGTGTTTTCAGTCTCAGTCCCAGCTTCTTTACCATGCCTAATCATGCATCTGGTGCACCCTGAGTCCAAAAAGGCTAGAATCTTCATCAGGGCACCTGATGAAGGCACTCATAGCTCTACTGGGATGGTCATGGGGGCTACATGTTGACTTACCAGGGGGTAATCATCAGAGTTGGTCTCATTCTCCACTGGTGGAGTCAGAGTTCCCAGTTCCTCCTGGGCAGGAGGGGTGAATTCAATGACCTCCACCCCCTTCAGTGGGTTTTTTTTTTTTTTGGTGGTTCTTTACTGGCTGCTTCTCAGGTTTCCTGACCTCAACAGTTACTGGCTTGGAGCTTGGTTTGGCAAGGCAATCAACTGCTTGGTGCCCCTCCTTTCCATACTTGAAGCATGCCGTGGATCTCAGCTTGGGTGCTACCCCACCTTTGGCAGCTTTCAGGGCTTCTTTAGGAGCAGTGGGGAGGCTTGCTCCAGCTGCGGTTTCGATGGTGCCAGTCTCTAGCCAGGTCAATTTCCACCTCGTATGCCAACACATACTCCTTGTATGCCAACACATACTCACGTGGAATTCTCGAGCCCCCCTGGGAGACACAGCATTGATAGATTTTATTGTTAAGCCTATCTTTGTAGCATTCCATTCAGGACTTCCGTGGGCCAGCCAGTTATATGGCAGGCCAGCTCACAAAACTCCTGGGTGTATTCTGCCACAGATCTCCACCACTAGGTGATGGTCTTCATCCTAGTCCTAGCCTCATACATTGGTCATAATCTGTTAGCTGCGGGGCATTATCATTGTAAAGAGTGACCATCCAATCTGCTGCAGACTTTTTGAGGGACATGGTGACACATCTCAATTTGTTTGTCTCCGTTCCAAAGTCCTCTCCATATTCCTGCATGTGATTCCAGACTTGAGCTAGGAAGAATCCCAGGGTTTTGGATCATCTTCATATTTTACTCGCAGTGGAGAGAGGCACCTCCGGGGGATGCCCCGCTCATGGCTGGGCTCTAGCAGGCCAAAGCTGCCAGCACTAGGATTGCAGAGATGGTGGCTCCCCCTGCTGCCTCACTATTCTCTTCATACACTGCAGTGGTGGTACTCAAAAAAAATTACTACCAGTTCTGTGGACATGGCTTGGTGTGCGTGGCATGGCTTGGTGGGTGTGGCTTGATGGGTGTGACAGGAGAAGGATACTTCAAAATCTTCATTCCTACCCCACTCCGGGGGGAAGTTTGCTGAAAAATCCCATTCCCTCCCCATCCCACAAACTTGCTTTCCAGCTCTGTTCTCCTGTGCAGGGCAACAAAAGAAAATCCAGCCAATCAGCTGGGATTTGGGAGGCAGAGAATAGATGGGGGCAGGACCAGTCAGAGGTGGTATTTGCTGGTTCTCCAAACTATTCAAAATTTCCACTACTGGTTCTCCAGAACTGGTCAGAACCTGCTGAATACCACCTCTGGTGCACTGGCAGGGCATGCTCCTATGCGAGGATCTCCCAAGCTCTCTGAACCGGAAACTTCATGCAGTAGTTACAAGGCATGGGTCAGCAGGAGGTCCTCTTTGTCAGATTCTAGCAGAGCATAATCTTCTCACCAGTCTCTAGTGAGAGTTACTCCTGGGGGTGCTCCATGCATCCAGGGCCTTCCATGCATCCTATGGCCAGTGACCATCTGGCTTGGATTGGAATCTCCTCAAGTTGCAGCTCCTCCAGCCATTCTGTCTCCTCACTGTACTGGTGTGGGTGGGGGAGGTCAACCTTCGGGCTCCGGGCTCTTCCTGGTTCCTCCCATGGGTCAACATTGTGTGCTCAGCCCCTTCGATACACTGAGGTCTCCAGGTTGGCCAATAGAGCAGATCTTGCCTAATGTCAGTCTGCCTCCATTCAAAACCCAACAAAGAAAACCCACAACTCCATTGAGATAGAGAATATGTACTTTTACTGAGTTTGAAATGATAGCAGCAAAAGCAAGGCAAGATGTGACTCAGAACACATGAAAGTTACAGATTGAAAGTTTCCCCAAATCTCTCCCCACAGGGTCTAGTGCTGAGGGTCCAATTAACATCCAGTATGATGTTGTATGAAGCTCATCTTCAGGTATTTCACCCATGGAGTACTAGGACAATTGGCCTTGACAGGGTGTAAACAACTCCACTCAGCATTGCAATAATTCTTGAGACCAAACCCCCCCTTTCAGTTCAGATGGGACTTCACCTCACCGGCTCACTTCCTCAACCCAAATGCCATGCCCCCCTCCTTGTAACTATGGCACCTGATAGCAAGCATGCAGAAAAGTTGAACCCGTGGTGGATTCTATCAGTTCGCACCTATTTGCTAGAACTGGTGGTTAACATTCTAAGCAGTTTGGAGAACCGGTTGTTAGAAGAAATTACTAGCCTAATCCTGTAAGGAAGGCAGGAAGGTAACATTCTGGTGTTGCTTACAGAAACTGCCTCTCCATTAACCCTTATTACATTCTTGGCAGGACTAGACTTCCTGTCTCAGGAACATCTCTGGAGTTTTTCCCTCCTCCTTTACTGGTACTTTGAATGTGTGGAGTGACCATTAAAAGTTACAATGGCACTGAAAAAAGTGATTTATGACCATTTTTCACACTTATGACTGTTGCAGCATCCCCACACTCATGAGAGGCCAGGCAAGGAGATGTGTGCCTAGATGTGAGTGATATTGAGTTGGCCACATCCAGCCAAGCCATGTCCACCCAGTCACATGACCACCAAGCCATGCCCATCACCTAAGCCATGCCCACAGAACCAGTTGTTAAAAATTTTGAATCCCACCCCTGGTTGAACCCCATAGTGGAGATCTGGCTAACAGGATGTTTAATTATGCTGTTTGCAAGGGAACTCTTTTAGAATTAGCTTTCCTTCTTCTGTATCCATGCCAGCTCAGTAAATTGTACTCTTGGAAAATGAAACTGCCCTTGAAAGGCAGAGATGAAGCTTCAGTGACACAACAAAATCCCTAGGGGCTCCTGGGGTGACCCATTGAAATTCTGACAGTCAGTGGCCCATCCGGGCCTAAATCATCCTGGAGGAACTATCATCAAAGAGGGGACACTCTTTTTTTAAAAAAAACAAAGTTTTTATTTTTTACAACAAACATATGAACAAAACATAAAAACATAAAACCAACTTTCAATTATATACATACAGTGTGTTAGTTGGTTACAATCTTTTGTGCTATCCTTTTTTTACCATTACTCAGAAGTTATATAAATTCTCACCTTATCTATCTAGCTTGTGCTTATATAATATCAATTATTAAACATTCATTTGACTATTTTTCCATCATTTTATATGAGATATTCTAATTTTCATTATGATTTAATCTTATACATTCATCCAATGGTTATATATTTTATATTCTATATCAATCTATTAACTTTTATTGTAAGGCTTACTAGTCTATTTCTTTACCATGTCTTTTTATCTAACTATTGATAAAATAAATCCCATATCATATAAAATTGTTTATCCTCTTGTTCTCTAATTTCAAATGTCAATTTACTCATTTCAGCACAGTCCATGATTTTCTAAATAATTTCCTCCTGCATAGGTATTTTTTTCATTTTTCCAGTTCTTAGCAAATACAATTCTAGCCGCTGTTAAAACATTTATAATCAAATATTTCAATTCTTTACAATATATTTCCGGTATAATTCCCAATAAAAATATCTCAGGTTTAAAGTCTATGTGTTGTTTTCTCATTTTTTCCAACCATGTGTGGATTATAGTCCAATATCTTTTTGCATCCGAGCATGTCCACCACATGTGGTAATATGAACCAGGTATCTGATGACATTTCCAACATTTATCCGATTTACCCTTGAACATCCTGGCAATTCTCGTCGGGGGTAAGTGCCACCTGTAAAACATCTTGTACAAATTTTCTTTATACGCAGTTGACATTGTCATTTTATAATTTTGAGACCACAATTTTTGCCATTTATCTAAGTCAATCCCATATCTGAAATTTCTCCCCCACGCAATTGTTAGGTATAGCATTGGTCACCTAACTAGTTTGGGTAAGATAATAT
>NW_020769370.1:3257773-3441757 GCF_900518735.1 Pseudonaja textilis
TCTTGCTGGAATAAAACTACTTTAATTGGCACTATATCTGCTTTTACTGGGTGTAAGCTACACAACACTTATCTCATACGTTTTGCCTGCCTGCCTGACTGCCCTGCAGATCTTGCTAGGGTATATCCCTAACAGCAATCATTGTTTCTTTTACTTGTTCTTCCTCTAATTTAAACTCGAGCAAACGTCCATAAAGTTTTTTGATTACTTTTTCATCAGTACCTGTCAAAATTTTATGTAAATCAGTCAACTTGTCATAGATACCTTCTGTTTTAACTTCTTTATCAAATCTAGATTTGATATTTGCAAATATGAAAACCAATTCATTTTTACACCTTGTTCTTCCAACGCTTGCATAGATTTAAGTTCACCCTTTTCATTCAATATCTCACCATATCTGTTTGTTCCTTTTTATATATTATTGATAGGGAAAAGCTTCAATAGTAGATAACCATAGTGGAATTTTTAAATAATATTGCTTTTTTATTTCTCCCAGTTTAAAAACAATGCCTCTCGAATATAATGTCTTCAAAAATACCCCTGCATTTTAGTTCCCTTATACCAGAGGAAGGCATGCCACCCTAACAGCAAGTCATGTCCTTCTAAATTCAAAAGTCTAGTATTCCTTAATGTTATCCACTCCTTTACCTACATCAGAGTTGTCGCTTGGTAGTATAATTCCCAATTGGGCAAAGCAAATCCTCCTCTTATTCTTGCATCTTGTAACAATTTAAGTTTTATTCTCGCTTTCTTCCCCTGCCAAATGTATTTTAGCACTATTTTGTTTAAATCTTCAAAAAATTCTTTCCCTAATCTGATTGGAATTATCTGGAATAAGTATAAGATTCTGCACAACACATTCATCTTAATTGTAGATATTCTCCCAATTCTGGGCAATACATTCATCTTAATTGTAGATATTCTCCCAATCAGTGATAATTGTAAATTTTCCCATTTTATCAAATCTGTTGCAATCTGTTGTTTAAGTTTGAGATAATTGTCCTCCTTAAGTGTGCTACATCTTGGTGTTATATGTATCCCTAAATACTTAACCTTGTTTGTGACCTGGATCCCCAAAACTTCCTCCAATTCCTTCTTTTGTCTTACTAACATGTTCTTTGCTAAAATCTTTGTTTTATCTTTATTTATTTTCAAACCTGCTACTTTCCCATACTCTTCTATCTTTTCTATCAGTTTAGGTGCAGACTGCAATGGATCTTCTGATATAAATACCAGGTCATCTGCAAAAGCTTGTAATTTATACTCTTCTTTTTAAATTTTCATTCCTTTTATTTCTTTTTCTTCTCTGATGTTCCTATTCAGCACTTCCAGTGTTAACACAAACAACAGAGGCGACAGTGGATAGCCTTGTCTGGTCCCTTTTCTTATATCTATAAAGTCTGTTAACTCTCCATTTATATAAAGAACATTTGTACGAGATGTTTTATAGATGGCACTTTGCACCAGCAAAATTAACTAAGATGTTCAAAGATAAATCAGCCAAATGCTGGAAGTGCCACCAGACACCTAGAACATATTATCATATGTGGTAGACTTGTACAGAAGCTAAAAGATATTGGACAAAATAAACACATGGTTGGAAAAAAATGAAAAAGCACCATATAGATTTGAAGCCTGAAATATTTTTATTAGGATTGGTACCTGAAGGTTACAGTAAAGAAAACACAGATTTAATTATACATGTATTAACAGCATTGTATTTGCTCAAAATTGGAAAAGCAATAAGATACTGATAGAAGGAAAAGTAATTGAGAAAATATTTGAATGTGCAGAGATGAGTAGGTTAACATTGGTAATCAAAGAAAAAGAAGAAATGGAATATTATATGGTATGGGATTTATTTTATCAATGATTGGAAAATAAAACAAATAAAAATAGATTAGATGAATATATAGAGAAACAAGTTAAGATTATTAAATAATAATAGATATATTAAATACTAGCTATAAGAAAATGTGATTATTATTATATTGGTAAGAAAAGTATTAATTACAATTGTAAGCACAAGATATATGTACCCAGTCGACACATGGTTTGAAATGAAAGATGGAATTGTTGTAAATACAACATAAAAAACTTTTTTTTAAAAAAAAAAGGAAAATGAAACTGCCCCAGGAGACTTTATTGGCTGAATGAACTGCCTGGGATGGTTGACAATAATTAAACATCTCCTCTTTCCCCAGCCATCCCATAGTTACTTTATTTCATCCAATCCACTATGTTCATTTTGTTTGGGTAACAGATTCTACTTTCCCAGATGGTTGACCTTACAATGTTGGCATAGCTGTATGCTTCAAGTTGTCATTCTTGCATTCCTTTGGCCTCCCTCTCAATATGTCCCTTACATTCCAACCATTCCTTTCCTCCATTGCTTCTTGTCACCCTATGAGTGAGGTTTGCGCTGCAAGCCATGCTTCAGCCATGACAGGTGTTATCTACATACTGGATCCACACTTTTGGTTCTATGCATGGGGATACTATAGTTTCTCAACACTGCATTGCAATCTCTGCTATGCGTCTGGAGAATAGTGATCCCACAGGTATTCTGCATGGCTGTTATTCTGATTTGTTGGCATATTTTTCCATTAAACTGAAAGTAGGCAGTGGGGCAGAAGTTGTTAATGTCCATGGTTCTGAGTATTTCAATATTAGTGTATTTGGTTAGGTTTTGTTTTGTTGTGTAATACTACAGCTGTGGCAGGGGTGGGATTCAAAATTTTTAACAACCAGTTCTGTGGGCGTGGCTAGGTGGGTGTGGCTAAGTGGCCATGTGACTAGGTATCCATGGCTTCTCTTTTTATTCAGTACTCCCAAGCGCTCTTTTTTTTTTTTTTTTTGGCCTTCTGGGCCTCAGGGAAGCCTTCGGGGGGGGCGTTTTTGCTCCCAGGAAGGCAAAAAACAGAGCACGGGGGGGGGAACTGTGCAGCACCCCCCGCTCCATTTTCTGGGGCTCCTGGCCTTAGGGAAGCCTCCTGGGTGAAGCAGTAAGACAGCGAGGGGGATCCCAGCACAGCTGATCATCAGAACAGCTGATTGTTGGGAGGGAAAAAAACCTTAAGGAATGACCGGGCAGGGGAGAATGCAGTCAGCGATGTCAGGCATGCATATGATGTTGCACATGTGCGACAAGGACTGACTGGGAGGGAGGGGCAGATGGAAGAGGGAGGGGACAGCCAGGGGCATGATTTGCTGGTTCTCCAAACTGCGCAACGCTGTCATGAACAGGTGATAATTCATCAACTGGGGGGCATTATCATTATGCAAAATCACCATCCATTTTGCAGCCACCCCTTCCAAAGCCCTGGTAACACATCTGACTTTAGCTGCTTCTGAGGAAAAATCCTTGCCATATTCTTCCATGTGGCTCCACACTTGGGCTAGGGGAGTTAGGTTTCTTCCTAACTCCTTGGGATCCCCTCCATATTTTACTTCCAACAGAGGCACCTTTGGAGCTTGATGCCTTCTGGCAATTGCTCCCCTTGCCAGGGGCGGGGGGGGGGGGGGGGGGGGTGTTGCCGCTTGTGGTGGGCCCCGGGGGGGGGGGGGGGGGGGGGGGGGGCTGGGCTGTTGCTGCCTGTTGCAGTGGCCCAGATTGATTTATGGGGACAGCTGCTTGAGCTCTCATAACTGAGGCTGCCCCCCCTTTTCCCCCTCATACCTTTGATCAGCATGGGTTCCTCCGACAACTTCATTCAGAAGATTTAGGGCTTGAGCTAATAAAATATTCTTTCTTTCATCCTCTTGCCATGGTTCTTCTCTCCTGCTCTGTCGAGTAGTGGTCATCCTTGGAAGGGGATGACCTCGGTTCCTTCCAGCCGACTCTCAGGGACCATTTAGGTTTTACAGCTGGCTTCTCATCAAGATGTAACTAGGCTAACAGCTGGGCTTCCCCTGCAGTATCTAAAAGCAGGGAAATTGGTCTCCCAGTCGCTCCCAGGTCTTCTTGGTCACTGGCTGGATTAGACATTGTGTTCAGACCCCCCCAGAAGAAAAAGTATTAATTCACCAGGTGGGCTGGTAAAATGAGATTCAGAATAATGTCAGCTGGTGCTCCATTCAAAATCCAAGAAAGAAACACTTAGACTCCATTAATTAGACAAATGATATCTTTTACTGGAAATCAAGTGGTAACATCAAAGGAATTCTGAATCTGAGGAATTGAGTGTGAAAATCACATATATAAAGTGATGGCAACGTTCCCACCCACAATAGTTCAAACTGTCCATCCAATTAAAAGTTGCGTGTAATGTCATGTGGGCATCTTCAGGTGGTGATGAGGCATCTGTCCGTTGACCTTGGCCTATTTTGATAAAGAGGTGCGCTTGCGCATAGCATAGAAAAGAAGCATAAACAAGAAACTTTTCCTTTCCCAACTTATATAGTTTTTTCTCTCAAACCTCCAGCTCACTTCCCATAACTATTTCACCCCTCCTCCCCCCATTACTTATGACAGCCGAAAGATGCAAAGCAAAGGAAAGAAATCTTGAAGGCTGACAACACTCTTTCTCTCTCTCTTTCTGCAGCGGCAGTTGCAACGCTTCAGTGCCTGTCTGGCAGGGCATTCAGGTATGCTGGTGTGGGGCATAGGAGGTGGCTCCGCACCTCCTCTGCCTTCCTTCATACTCCACCCCTCAACACCTTGATTTGTGGCCATTGCACCAGTGCATTGCTCAGCCTCCTACTAGATTATGGAGGTGAGCAAGGAGAAGTAGTGGTGAAGAACAAAGCAATGCAAAGGCGGGTGGATAATGAAACAAGGCAGGGAGATTGGAAGGTCTGAACTTTTTTTTTAACTGTAGTCCCACAAACTACTTTAGCTTCTCTGCACGTGGCAATGGAGAACTGGGCCTGTCCAAGTGTACACACACCAGGATGGCATGAGCCAGGCTGAAGTGATGCAGGCCAGACCCTTACAGTTTCCGGGATGGCCATGCGGGCCAGATTTGGTCTCATTGCCAGTTGGATCTGGCCCACGGGCCTCGATTTTGACATCCCTGGTCTAGGGTCTCCTGCTGAAGCAGGGAATTAGACTAGATGACCTCCAAGGTCCCTTCAAATTCTGTTATTCTATTATACATTTGAGGGCTTCTGTGTCCTCTGCTTTGAATTGGTTCTACTTCTGTGTTTTAGTCTAGGGTGAGATTTTCTACTTTATGTTTTTCTTGGGTTTCTGTGGCAAGTCCTGTGGTTTTAAATGCTGCTTCTAAGGCTGCAAAGAATTTTAATTGATTAGCAGTCTCCTAGTCTGAGGAAAAGGGTAATTTGTAAATATACTAGATTATATTTATAATGCTGAAAAAAGTGAGATACTTTACATAACAAGGAACTCCAGGTAAATCTATAGCAATTGCCAAAAGCCCTTTTAAGGGCATAAATCATCCAGCAAGGCTAGACCAAGCCTGGAACTCAGGACAGCCTACAGAGTTGCCCCTGGGAGTCTGATAACCAATGGGATACATTTCTTACACAGGAACAGGAAACACTAAGGTGGGGTCCAACAAAGGTTATAAAACCCAGGCACTCTCAGCAACTCAGCCCTTCTGGACCTTCTCTTCTCACCCTTTTTATTGATCTCTTCCCTTTCATTCTGGAGCTCCAGGCCATGTGCTCCTGTCCACCATTAAACCTTCCAAGCAGCCTCCATGTTTCCAGTGTCTTTTTCCACACTTGGAACTGAACCCAGAAGGATATTTCTTTCAACAACTCCTAAGAATTTTAAAGGGCACATTGTTAAAAAAAAATAAAGTGCCTGCTTTTGGTCAGCAAATATTTACATGTTATTGTAAACACTGCTGGCACAGAGTTAAAGTGCAGTATTGCAGGTAAATTCTGCCAACAGCCTGGAGTTTAATCATGATGGGGCTCAAGGTGGACTCAGCCTTCCATCCTTATGAGGCTGGTAAAATGAGGACGCAAATTGTTGGGGGCAATATGCAAATAATGCTCTATATTAGGGGTGGGATTCAATTTTTTTAACAACCGGTTCTGTGGGCATGGCTTAGTTGGTGGGCGTGGCTTGGTGGTAATGTGACTGGCTGGGCATGGCCAACTCAACATCACTCACATCGAGGCATGCATCTCCTTGCCTGGCCTCTCGTTACTGTGGGGATCCTGCAATAGTCGTAAGTATGAAAAAGTCATAAGTCATTTTTTTCAGCGTCATTGTAACTTTAAATGGTCACTCCACACAAGCAAAGGACCAGCAAAGGAGCGGAAAAAAACTCCAGAGAAGTTCCAGAGACATGAAGTCTAGTCCTGCCAAGAATGTAGTAAGGGTTAATGGAGAGGCAGTTTCTGTAAGCAACACCAGAATGTTTCCTTCCTGCCTTCCTTACAGGATTAGGCTAGTAATTTCTTCTGCTTAGAATGTTAACCACCAGTTCTAGCGAATAGTTGCGAACCTGTAGAATCCTGCTCCTGCTCTACATTGTAAACTGTCCATAGAGTGCTGTAAAGCTCTATGGACTGATATATAATTCAAAATGTTATTGCTATTGCTATTATTATTAAAGCAACAGGTTTCATATATTTATATTTATTTATGTAGTTGGTGCTATAAATGAAAGGGGGGCAAAAGAATGTAGATTATTTCCCAGAACACTTTCCTGGAGGAATGTTTTAAGTCTCCCCACCACCACCCCACCCAACACTATATTTTCCTTGTTAGTTTTCAACGTAGCTGGATCTGTCAGTTATTGTCCAGGAAACACCTGAATAAATTCCACCAGAGGGCAACAAAAGCTTAGAAAAGAATGACTTTGCACCCTGCAAGTTCAAGAAGGAAATCAAATAACATTTTTATACAGAGTAGCCGAGGTTGGCAGACTAAACATTAGGGCTCTTTGGAGGCTGCAGTGACAGCAAGATGGATGCTTTAAATTTCTCCATTTCAAGAACTGAGCAGATCTTGGCATAATACTGCATTCCCACTTCCACCACCCCCTCCGTACATTCAGGTATTGTTATTTAGATTTGTCAGGGAACAAGCCACTCTTTCTCTTTGAATGTTAACTGTGTCTATTACTACCAGAACATGGTGTATGTTTCTGAATGCCCTGTCTCAAATCATGAGGAAGTATGGTTGTTCCTTCTACAAATACAATAACTTTCTGCACTCAACAGATGGCAAACCCTCATGTAAGATTTGTTATCATGCAGAAACACAGAATTGCAGGTGAATATGTTGCTTATTATTACCACCAATCTTAACAAGTTTCTGCATCCTTTATGTAAAAAAGATACTTTTCTGAAGTAACAAATCATAAAGTAACAAACCCATTAGGAGAATTTACACTGAGCCACATTATAAATGGGAAGCGTTAGGAAAAAAATCAGTTCCATTTGATCCTATGAACAAAATGCATTTTTAAAGGTATTTGTTCGAATGCCAAAATTGCATTCAGAGTTAATGATTTGTACACCAGAACACAGATCTGTAGCTTAACGTCATCTCAAATTTAAACACGCTACCTTTGTGCTTCCTAGTTCAATTTAGATTCCATATCACATACTTTCTTCCCATGATGCATCATGTTCCACAATGAATTAGGCAGAGGTAATTCATCCAGTTTGAGAGAATCCAGATGATCACAAGATGGCAGGAGGGAGGGAGGGAGAGATGGGGTCTTTGTGTGTGTGTGTGTGTGTGTGTGTGTGTGTGTGTTTTGTTTTGTTTGTTTTTTGGTATCTGCTCCCATTTATTAGTTGCCTGGAGTTTAGCAACTCAGATCCTCTGGCCCTAAATCAGGACAAGGGTTTAGAACTGGGAATTGTCTCACCTCTGAAACAGAGAACATTAGCATCCATTTGTATAATTGCATTTGTTGTACCCACAGGAAGAAAAAAAATAGAAATTGAAGTTATATTGTACAGTTGAGTTACTTTTCTTGTGTCTTGTGTTAATTTAACTAACATGCTATCTTCTTTTCACAAAATTTTGCCATTTTCTGGAGGCGTGGAAGGAATCTGGGCTACAAAACATTACAGCTAAAATCATTATGTAAAATAATTGATTGGGGTATCAGAATTAGACGTTCAAATTCAAGTGAATATTTGTTTTTAGTCTCTAAATTTAGATGGATGGATGGCATGAATTTACTACAATTATATTTGATGTGAATAATATCAGGCACTGGGTGTTCTGAAAGGAATTTGATAGACCTTGCTGACTCCACATCTTCTGGAAATCTTGTATTTATTCTGGTGCAGCTAATTGAAAAGCAATATTTTTTAAAATGAAACAGGCAGAAGTCTAGGAGCTATTCTTTAATCTATTTACAAAACCTTTGTGCTTTGTGTTATCAGAAATCAGGCTTGGCTCTCCTAATATCTGAGTCTGGCAAGCAATAGAGCATATTTCAAGCCTGACAATATTTGACATTAACTACCTCAGATTATAGCACGCCAACATCAATGTCATAATCAATGATTATGGGAATCCTGCTATAATATCTGCCAAAGAAAGAAAGTCTTACGGCCTTGGGTATATTCATAAAATGGAAATAAAGTACTACTTGCATTTTCATTTTTGGTTTGCCTTGACTCCTGCAAATAAACTGACAAATCCATGCAATTTTCTTGGCAATGTTTTCTGAAGAAGTTTGCCATTGCCATCTTTCCAAGGCTTAGAGAGTCACTAGTTTAGTCATCAAGCTGCTTCTATGTTTAAGGTTTCTCCCTTCTAATCTAACACCTTAATAACTGGATCAATCTTGTTCTCTTTATAATAATTTAATTAATAATTTATTATCTTTATATGCCACCCAACACCCAGTGACTCTTGCTTTTGATACAGCTTTTCATTTTGGTTATCTCTTTCAGTTGATAACCTTAATTCCATTCATTCATGCTGAGAGATGAAATGAGGAAATATATTTATCTTATAATGTAAATCTTTCCAAAAACTGGGTGCTGGGGAGTCAATTTATAAGATTTCTATGTTTCATGAATCACAAGGATCCTTTCAGGATGGTGTAAGTTTAAGGAGAAGTGGAATGAATTGTTTGAACAGCAGAGATTGCGTTGTAAAGATAGAGAGCATAACTAGATACTGCACTATATACAGTTGCTGGTAAGTAAGAGTGAGGTTTCAAAGATGGTAACTGAATATCTATAATTGCTAGAATAATTTGGAGGTGAAGGTTGTTAGATTTAAAATATTAAATAAAACATACATAATTATATGTTGTCGCCCCGATTCCTGAGCCTATGCTGTCAGAGGAAGAAGACCTGGAAGATAAGGAGGAGGAACTGGGAATGCCTTCCTCCCCAGGACCTTCCTCTCTGGCAATGCCTTCCTCCCTGATAATGCCTCAGGTTTCATCAGACAACCGAGAGGAACAGCCTGAGATTAATCAGGAGGAAGGCATATTGGAGCAGCCCCTGACAGGGAGTAAAAAGGAAGAGTGTTGGCTTGATCCTAAGCAGCATTGTAGGGAGAAACATGAACAGCAACGTAGGAGGCGTGGGAGGGTCAGAGAGTGATCTGAGTCATTGAGCCACACCCCACAGGGGATAAAAGTGGGTGTGTTTTCGGCTGGAACTTTGTACGGGACAAAGTTTAATCTTACTTCAGATTTTCTTCGTGAATGATTTTTGTGGACTGCCTTGTAATTTTCTGTGAGTAGATTTTTATTTGTTATCAGTTCGGACTTGGCAGGCAGAGCATGTTGGAATGCCAAGGATATTATCAGTTCCAAAGAATTAACTCTGTGAAGTCCGAGCCAGCTTGCCTGCCTGTGTTTGTGTGAGTTTGTATCCTTTCATCTTTTGGGAAAGAAGAAAAGTGAGACAGAACATTTTTGTCCTGTACCTGACTTAAACCATCGTTTACCTAAGATGGACCACCAGCAGCAGCTTCAACAACAGCTGCAAGATGAAAATCAAACTTTACAACAGCAAGTGGCTCAATTAACAGTCCAAATTGCTTTGCTGCAGGCTCATGCAGCTCCTCCTCCCACTCCCTGTTGGAAATGCCCGGTGGCTGCGCCAGATAAGTTTTCTGGGCAGCCTGAGATGTTCCTGGCTTTCATGGGACAGTGCCAGTTATTTATGGCTATGAGGCCAGAGGATTTCCCAGATAACCGGGCTCGGGTGGGGTTTGTGATAAGCCTTCTTTCTGGCTCGGCTGCCAGATGGGCCATACCTTTGTTACTCAAGAACATCTCATTATTAACTAATTAGCAGGGTTTTTGGCAACACCTGCGCCACATGTATGAAGACCCCATATGAGTGCAAACAGCAGCCAGGCATCTTAAGGATCTTTGCCAAGGGAGGCACCCCCTGCAAGAGTTTATTTCTGAATTTCGGCTTTTGTGCCTGGACTCCAACTGGAGTGACGCAGTGTTAATGGACGCCTTCCAGGATGGCCTGTCAGATGAGCTGCAGGACGAGTTAGTTCAAGTGGAACCAGCCCCGACCCTCGACGCTCTGGTGGTTCAATGCTTGCGCATTGATGCACGTCTCCAATGGCGAAAGAACCGTCACATGTTCACGTGTCAAATCTTTGCATGAGCCATCCGCCCTTGAGTGGTTTAAAATAAAGACTGGGAATGGAAGACCTCAGTTTACACAGATTGTAAAATATGCTACTAATTGTACTATATATACTTTTACAGTATCCAATTATTTTAAATGAGTAATGTCAAACTGCTGTCTCGATACAGCGAGAGTATATATCAGAGTGTGTGTGTGTGTGTGTGTGTGTGTGTGATTTGATATTTATATATATATATATATATATATATACAGGATGTGTTTTTAAATTCGTCCAGAAGCAGCCATCTGCATTTGTACTGCAGCGCCCTATGCTAACAGCACCCCGGGTCACCCAACGTGTCATGACAATGGTCGAGGAGCCAGTGGAGTTAGGAGTGGTCAGACCTTGCTTGATGGCCCAGGAGTGAACACGGAGATTCCAAGGGGGTTTGTGCTCGTATTGTGGGGGACAGGACATTTCGCTATTTCTTGTTCTCTAAAGCGAAGTGGGGCACTCAAGCCTGTGCCTGAATCTCGGCATGATCAGTCAGAAAATGGGGCAGGCCCGACCTGGGGGGAAACCCTAAGCCGGGCACGTATCAAACACCCGCCTGAATTAGCAGAGGTTGACTCTGGGCCCCCTCGGTATCTGATTTTGGACACTCAGGTTTTCTTGGCTAACCAGTCGGAAGGGATTCCAGCGAATGCACTGGTGGACTCAGGGGCCACGACTAACTTTATGGACCAGGCCTTTGAGGCCCATTTTGATGTCCCCTTGGTTCTGGTGGGACCTCCGATGAGGGTCGAGACTATTGATGGGTGGGAACTTATTGCAGGACCCATTAAATTCTCCACCCAGCCTTTGCTCCTAGTCATTGGAGAACATGAGGAGGCTTTCATGTCACCGCGGACCTCCATTTCCCATTAGTCCTCAGCATGGCTTTGCTTAGGATTCATGATCCTCAGGTGGCATGGTCGCAGAATGCCATTTCTTTTCTGAGTCTGCAGTGCGTGGACCATTTCCACCAGACCTGTGCAGGCCAGGACATCACCACCTCTGCCGTCTCCATACCTTCTGAACTGATGGACTTCACGGATGTGTTCAGTGAGAAGGAGGTGGACCAGTTACCCCCGCATCGGACCTATGATTGCCCAGTGGACCTTCTGCCCAATGTACCACTGCCAAAGTGATGTTTGTACTCCATGTCCGAGCCTGAGCTGGCCGCACTACGGGACTTTTTGGACAAAAACTTGGCCCGAGGGTTCATCCGGCCTTCGTCGTCCCCTCTCTCAGCCCCAGTCCTCTTTGTCAAGAAGACAGGAGACTTACGCTTCTGCTGTGACTACCGCTGGCTAAACACCATCACGGTGCAGAATAGCTACCCCTTGCTGATCATTTCGGAGTTGTTAGAGAGGTTGAGGGAGGCCACTATCTTCACCAAGCTCGAACTTCGAGGGGCCTACAACCTGGTGCGGATGTGGGAGGGGGACGAATGGAAGATGGCATTGGGCACCTGATATGGCCATTTTGAGTACACTGTGATGCCGTTTGGGTTGACCAACTCCCCCGCAGTCTTCCAGCACCTGATGAATGACGTGTTTCGGGATATGTTAGATCGGTTCGTGGTGGTGTACTGATATTCTGATCTATTCCGGGTCCAGGGACAGCCACCTTCAACACATTCATCTGGTCTTGCAACGCCTTTGGGAGCACCAACTTTATGTGAAGCTGGAGAAATGATTCTTCTTCCAGACTTTCATTGAGTTCCTTGGGCACATCATCTCTCCCAAAGGCATTGCCATGGACCCACGTAAGGTGGAGGCCTTATGTAGTTGGGAACCCCCTCATGGCGTGAAGGACATTCAATGCCTATTGGGGTTCGCTAACTATTACCGGACCTTCATCCCGGGTTTTGCCAAGCTGACAGGACCAATAACCCAGCTCTTTTGAAAGAAGGTCCCGTTTCAGTGCCCCCCCCCTGCAGCAACAGGCTTTTGAGGCCCTCAAGAATGCTTTCATCGCAGAACCCGTCCTGAGGCACCCTGATCTGCATCATCCTTTTGTGGTGGAGACGGATGCATCCAATGTGGCTATTGGGGTAGTGTTGTTGCAAGCGCCGGTGGATGGTGCCACTCTTTTTCCCTGCGCTTATTATTTCCGGAAACTCACTCCTTCCGAACGCAATTACACCATCTGGGAAAAAGAGTTGCTGGCTATCAAGGCTGCGTTTGAGGCTTGGCAACATCATCTCGAGGGGGCCTGACACAAGGTGGAGGTCCGGACGGACCATTGGAATTTAGAACATTTGTCAACAGCAAGAGAGTTGAACCAGCAGCAGATCTGGTGGTCATTGTTTTTTGCCTGGTTCAACTTTTCTGTGACCTATATCCCCAGTGGTCACAATCGGAGGGCGGATGCCCTGTTCTGCAAACCCGAGGACCTTTGCCCCGAGGACCCCCTTCCTCCACGGACGGTGCTGCCAGCAGAATCCTTGGCTGCAGTCCAAGAACCGGTGGACTTGCGGACTCAGGTGCAAGAGGCGCAGCGCCTAGACGCTTGGTCGCAGCAGAGGATGGGGTAGATTGGACCCGAATCCCCATGGACTTCGAAGGAGGGTTTACTCAAGCATCAGGGCCAGTTGTATGTACCAACGGGGTCACTTTGAGCCCTTGTTATGACTCAGTGTCACGACAACCCTGCAGCCGGCCATTTTGGGTTTTTAAGACCCTCCATCTTGTAATGTGGACTTTTTGGTGGCCTCGAGTACGGCATGATGTCCATGCCTATGTCACATCCTGTGTACCATGCAGGCAAGCGAAAACCATGACGGGTGCGCCTCCTGGTCTCCTCCAACCTCTGCCGACTCCAGAAAGACTATGGGGAGCAATTTCCATGGACTTCTTGACTCACTTACTGCCATCCTCTGGATTTACAACTGTGCTGGTGGTGGTTGACATGTTGACAAAAATGGCCCACTTCATTCCGTGTTGTAAATTGCCAACGGCCTGTACAACTGCCCATTTGTTCTTGCAGCATGTTTTTCGTCTCCATGGTCTGCCAGACAGGGTAGTTTCTGACCGCGGTGTACAATTTACAGCCCAATTTTGGAAAAGCCTGATGACTGCGTTACAGGTGCAGGTGTGCTTGTTGTCGGTGCACCATCCAGAGACTGATGGGGGGACGGAGAAGGTCATTGGCATTCTCGAGCAATACTTGCGTTGTTTTGTAAACCAACGGCAGAACAACTGGGCTGATTATCTCCCTCTGGAGGAGTTTGCATTCAACAACTCCCAGCACACCTCCACCCAAATGACACCATTTTATGCTAATGTGGGGTACCATCTGCAGTTTTTCACTTTGACACTATCAGATTCTCCTGTTACCAAGACCCGGGAATTCCTTTCGGAACTTCACTCAGTTCAGCAGTTAGTTTGGCAGCAATTGATACAGGCCAAGGAAGATTACAAGCGGTTCGCAGATAGCTCTTGACGGGCAATGCCTCCACTGGCTGTAGGAGACCATGTGTGGTTATCCACAAAACATCTTCAGATCGACCGCCTGATAAAGAAGCTGGACCATCGGTTCATCAGCCCATTTCCCATCAAGGTGGCCATCAACCCCGTAGCCTATCGACTGACTCTACAGCGCTCCATGCGAATTCATCCAGTCTTCCACCGTTCCCTTTTGGTCCCTCACACCCCTTCATGTTATCTCCGACATCCCACAGCTGTTGATCCACCACCTCTGCCCGGGGAAGATGGCGCAGTAGAAGGCAAGGGGGCCAGCATTAGGGATTCCTGCTGGCTGAAAGGGCAGTTCCAGTATTTGATCGAGAGACACGGGGATGGGCCGGAGGCCCTCTCCTGGGTGGATGCTTCCATGATCCACGCCCCGGACCTTATACGGATGTTCCATGACCATTTCCCCTTGCAACCACATCCTGACCATCAGACTCAGGGGAAGGGCCCTGCGGTGGGGGCTAGTGTTGTGGCCCTGATTCCTGAGCCTATGCTGTCAGAGGAAGAAGACCTGGAAGATAAGGAGGAGGAACTGGGAATGCCTTCCTCCCCAGGACCTTCCTCTCTGGCAATGCCTTCCTCCATGATAATGTCTCAGGTTTCATCAGACAACCGAGAGGAACAGCCTGAGATTAATCAGGAGGAAGGCATATCGGAGCAGCCCCTGACAGGAAGTAAAAAGGAAGAGTGTTGGCTTGATCCTAAGCAGCGTCATAGGGAGAAATGTGAGCAGCAATGTAGGAGGTGTGGGAGGATCAGAGAGTGAGCTGAGTCATTGAGCCACACCCCACAGGGGATAAAAGTGGGTGTGTTTTCAGCTGGAACTTTGTACGGGACAAAGTTTAATCTTACTTCAGATTTTCTTCATGAATGATTTTTGTGGACTGCCTTATAATTTTCTGTGAGTAGATTTTTATTTGTTATCAATTCGGACTTGGAAGGCAGAGCATGTTGGAATGCCAAGGATATTATCAGTTCCAAAGAATTAACTCTGTGAAGTCCGAGCCAGCTTGCCTGCCTGTGTTTGTGTGAGTTTGTATTCTTTCATCTTTTGGGAAAGAAGAAAAGTGAGACAGAACAATTATATATACTATACATACTGATATGTCCCAGAAGCCCTTCAGGCTCCAGCGATGGGATTCAAGAATTGTCGCTATGGATTCTGTGGGCATGGCTTGGTGGGCATGGCTCATTGGTCATGTAACTGGGTGGGTGTGGCCAAGTTGATGTCTCACAGCAGCACGGCACTCAGCCACAAATTTCAACCCTAACCCTAATCCTAACCCTAACCCTGTAAGAATGAAATGTAAAGAATGGCTGATATCTATAAATAATAATTGAAAAATAAACACATAAATTAACAAACAAAAATAAATAAATAA
The DNA here is from genome assembly GCF_900518735.1 of Pseudonaja textilis. The sequence goes on from NW_020769370.1 coordinate 3,273,172, forward strand.
ACACCCTTACCAAACCAAGGGAATTTGTTATTTTGTGCCACTATTGCCACAAAAATCTTTCCTAGCCAACACTATCTTACATTAGCCCAGGGCTTACTTGGACCAACAGTCCCTAATGGAATGAGAGCTATAGCAGAGAGAGAGAGAGAGAAGCCAAGGGATTGAGGGGAAGCCATGTTTAGTCACCTAAGCTTTTTAGACTTTTCATCTTTAAAATGTACTGAAGTTTTTTTCAGCATTTCAGCCAGGTGGCACTGTTCTGTGGGAACTTGGAAGGACAGTACCAGAAACCTCACAGCACTAGAAACCCCAGAAAACAGTGCCAAAAAACTCAAGCCAACCCTTCCCCCTTTAGGAAAACCAAGAATCACCAACTGAAAGAGAAAACTCAGAGCAGACACCAAACTGGTAGTAACACCAGTTGAATCCCACCCCTGCCTTCATTAAAGAATCCCACTGGTGTGACAAATTTTTAAGAAAGCAGGGGATGGGATCCACTGTCCAAAAAAATGGAGATTGGGGACAAAGACACACACAAAATCTCATGTATTCCAAAATATAAAAGCAACATTATAAAATTTGCTTGCAAGCAAAGCAAACTCACAAAATTACACAACACCATCAAGGTATGAAAACAATCACAGAATGTACATCTGCCACAAATTTCAAAATGTAAAAGCATAATGTCACATAAAATTTGCTTGCAAGCAAACTCACAAAATTAACTCATAACATACCATTTATGTAAATATTGATTTTTTTTATAAAAAAGAGCAACTTTTACCCAAAATCAGGTGAAGCAGGCAGGCAGATTGAATTGCTCACAGACTCACAGAATGAGTCACAGATCTATCTTTCTGCAACCTGTTACCTGAGTCTGCACTGAAAAATAGAAGCGTCAGTCCTCTGACTTTGGGACAGAAGGCAACTTTCCAGCCATTCAGCTCTGCTCTTGGGCCACTTCTTCTCCTTGTAGCACTGAGGTGAGCTCCTCGGCTTTTGAAATCCAGCACTGAGCACTCAGAGATGCCCTCTGTGCTGTCTTTTTAAACTCAGCTGAGGCCGGGTTCAGAGAACCAGTAGGGACTGAGGTAAGAGGTAAGAGCAGGGAGGGTCAGCAGGGCTAGTCAAAATTTTTCCTACTGGTTCTTTGAACCAGTCAAAAATTTTCCCTAGAGGTTGTCCCAAACCCTCTCCCCAACCCCCTGAGTACCACTTCTGACTGGGGTTCAGGGAAGCCTCCTGGGCAAAGCTGTACAACATTGAGGGGGGATCAGTTGTGCCATGTGATTTAGATTAGGTAGAAAGCAAGAAATCTGATGATTTCCTGCTTTCTAGCTAATCTGGATCATGTGGCACATCTGATCATTGGAAAACAGCTGGAGGGCGAAAATGACCCAATGGTGAGTGAACCAGTTCACCCTTTCATCTTCCCAATACACCTAACTGCCCCAAAAACAGGAACCCAGGGGACTTTTCAAGTCCCAATAGACTCAGGCTGCACTAGATGCTTGATCAACCTAGCCATGGTCCTGAAACTAGGTTCAGAGCAAAAAGACTGGCCCACCCAATCCAGTTTGAACAGGTCAATGGGTCCCTATTGGGGGGAGCCTATGCCACCCACCTGACCGAACCAGTGAGGCTAGAGATAGTGAATCACTAGGAAGTAATTCAATTCATAATAGACCCCATAATGACAGATGCAGTCATACTGAGACTCCCCTGCTGGACGTGGTGCCCGATCATTTGATGGGAAGGGGGTAGCCACAGACTAAGGATAGCAAGGGGACCCCAACCCCTCCACACTAGCAGATAGAAGCACCACCCACACAGGGAACCCTTCCAAAGGGCCCAGCAGAACAACTGGCAGCCACCTCTGACAAAACCACAGAGGCCGAGCAAATCCCAAGGTAATATCAAGATCTCATAGAAGTATTCAGTGAGGCTGAGTGCAATGTCCTGCCTCCCCACCGTGAGATAGACTGCATCATCAAAATCATTCCCAGGGCAAAACTACCCAAGCCCAAGCTATATGCCATGATGCCCCAGGAAATGCAAGAAATGCACAAATACATAGACAAAAACCAAGCAAGAGGTTCATCAAACCAGCCAAGCCATGGGTTGCAACCCCCAGTCCTGTTCAAAGAGAAAAAAGATGGAACTATGAGATTATGTGTTGATTTTAGAGGAATAAACTGTGTGTGTGTACACAATCTACACCCCCTCCCTCTCATGAAGGACATGCTATCTCACCTGGCCAAGGGAAGGTATTTACTAAATTAGACCTCAGAGAAGCATACTACCAAATACACATCAGGGAGGGAGATGAATGGAAAACAGCATTCAACTGCCCTCTAGGGAGCTTCCAATTCAAAGTCATGCCTTTTGGACTGCAGCCCCCCCAGTGGTGTTCATGCAGTTAATAAATGAGGTGCTGCATGAGCACCTCTATAAAGGGGGTCTGGTTTACCTGAACGATATCCTCATCTACACTGAGACTATGGACGACCACATACCCCTGGTCCACCAGGTCCTGAAAAAACTTCTGGCAGCCAACCTGTATGTCAAGTTATCAAAATGCAAATTCCACCATGCACAGCTAGACTACCTGGGCTACTGAATGTCAAATGAGGGAATAGAGATGGAGCCAGCCAAAATACAAACCACCCTAGGCTGGCAGTCCCCTCGCACCCACAGCCAGCTACAAAGCTTCTTAGGGTTCACAAACTTCTATTGGCAATTCATCCCCTCCTTCATGAAGATTGCCAAACCCATGACAGACCTCCTAAAGACAGAAAGTCCAGGAACAAAAACTGCCGGTGAAAACCTCTACAGTGGGACCTAACCTGCCAAAAGGCATTTGAAACACTGAGAGAACTCTTTGCACAAGAACCAGTGCTGAAGCATCCCAACCATGAACAACCCTTCATCATCCAAGCAGATGCCAGTGATGTGGCAGTGGGAGCCATGTTACTCCAAAGAAATAGCCAAGGAAACCTACAGCCCTGCACCTACACCTTCCACAAGTTCATGGACACAGAGAGGCAATGGGCTGCATGGGAAAAAGAGGTTTCGCAGTGAGATGGGCACTATTAACCTGGTGCCACCTACTGGAAGGGAGGGCAGAGGCCGTTTGAAATCTGGACCGACCATAAAAATCTGGAGGCCCTTAGGACCCTGTGAAAACTATCACCCAAACAAGTCTGCTGGGCTCAATACTTCAACTGGCTTGACTTCATACTAAAGCACATCCCAGGGAGGTGAAACTTTCTAGCTGACACCCTCTCCCGATGGCCCAGTACAAATGCAAATGGGAGAAGGTACAGGATGCCATCGTCCCCTCTGCCCAAATAACTGCCCAAGTAACCACCAGGCAACAAAACTGCAACCAGCAAGACCAACCTGCAAGCGATCTTACCATGAAATTCAAAAGCGAACTGCTAGCTGACCCCTGGTTCTGAGACAATCAACACATCTTGACAAAAAGGGATGACATGGTGTGGAAGGGGATGAAACTCTATGTCCTAGAATCCCTATGGACCCTAATCCTCCAGAGGACCCATGACACCAAAGCAGCAGGCCACTTCTGAGGCAATTCTGTGGCTCACCATAAAGAAAGACATTGACAGTTATGTGAAAAGTTTCACCAGCTGCAATGGAAAAATGACCAGGAAAACCCCCTGGACTGCTGCAACCAGAAGCAGAGCCAACAACGCCGTGGGAGGAAATTGCAATGGACTTTATAGTGGAGTTGCCAAAAAGTGGGGGGAACACAGTGATCTGGACTGTAATAGACCTGTTCTCCAAACAGGCACACTTCATTCTCTGCAGTGGACTACCCTTAGCCCACCAGTTAGCCAAGCTGTTTCTGAAGCACATCTACTGCCTGCATGGAGTACCATGAAGAATGATCTCAGACAAAGGGGTCCAGTTCACAACTAAGTTCTGGAGAGAGTTCTTGTGATCCATTGGGTTGTTCCAGGGCCTTAACTTGGCCTTTCATCTGAGCACCAATGGGGGGGGGGCGGGCAGAGCCACTGAACGCCATGGTAGAGCAGTACCTGAGGTGCTATGTGAACTATCAGTAGTCCAATTGGGTAGACCTCCTGCCTTTCATGGAGATTGCATACAATAATGCTGTTCACAGTAGCACAGGACTAACCTCATTCAAAGTAGTGAGAGGCATGGACTTCATCCCAGTTCCTGAGTATCCAAGGGATCCCCCCTCCTCAATCAGCTTGACAGGTTGAATGTCAATGCTGAAAGCAACTTGGGAGAAAGAAAAATGATTTAGCTAAAGTGGTGCAAACCTATAAGAAACAGGCAGACAAACACTGAGCTCTGCAACTTCCATTCCAATTGGGGGAGAAGGTCTACCTCTCCACAAAATATCTGAGGTTATATAATATCTGAGACTCTATAGTAGGGGCCAAAGTTTATTTGACCATTCCCCATAGTAAAGATCATCAACCCAGTCACAGTGCAATTGAAATTTCCCTGACTGCTAGGGAAGATACAACCAGTATTCCATAGTAGTCTCTTAAAACTTGTGGTTGGATCGACCCTGAGACTGCTACCCCATGAGCCCTCGAACCCCATGGTCATAGAGGGCCAAACCCATTATGAGGTGCAGTGAATCCTCAATTCAAGGTGGCACAAGAAATAACTTGAATACTTAATCAAGTGGAACAGTTACCCCTTATCAGAGGCATCTTGGGTAAAGAGTAGGAACATCCAGGCTGATTGCCTTATAGCAAAATTCCATGCAGAAAATCCAAACAATTAGGGAGGGGGGGTCGCACCCTTAAATTCTATACCTGTAGTCAAATTGTTTTAGCTTTGCACAGGTCACCTTCAGGAAGTGAGGGGAGCCGAATGTCAACTCATAAAGCATTCCTGGCTTGCTTTTGAGTTGCTATAAGAAGGAGGGGGGAGTTCTGATGGAGTTCATTGCTATGATCAGAAGCACATTCCATGCATGTCTTTCTTCAGATTGTGTCTCAAGTTGCCAAGCCCAGTTGGAGAGGCGTGTTTTCCACAGCCTGCAAAAATACTTTGTTGGGGAATGTGATTTATGACACACCCTGGGAGGTGGGGGGAAACAGAGTCATAGGTGAACAGTAAATTATGTAGGGCAGAGCTGACTGCACTTGGGAAAAGTGCCGACATGTTGCTCCTAATAAATAATTGGATTTCTTTTGAAACTTGGCTCAAGGCTCATGAATTAATTTGAGCATCAGTAGGAACTCCGACAGCATAATTTATTCTTTGTAACTTTTTTTATTTTTCTTGGTACATATAAATTAATAGCTCGATCAATTTCAAGCAAAAATGTTATAAAAATCTACATTTTTACAACTGAAAACAAATGGTGTCAATTTAGAGATGCTAGATCAGCAACTATTAAATCATAGTTTGCTTTTTTAAAATTATAATTTGAAGAACAAGAATCATTAAGACCCAGTTCAGGAGCACACAAATTAATAGAAAAGTCAATCATATTATGATTGCTGTTAGAAAAAGGTTCTTTTACTTGTAAACCATAAATTAAGTTTAAGCTATTACAAAAAAATAGATCAGGTAATAACATGTAATAATCTTTTATGCCTCAAATTTATCCATTCTTTCACCCATGTAAGTGCAGATGCCTGCACTTTACATTATTTATACAATTTATATAACTGCCCATTTCACAATAGTGACCTTGGGCAGTGCACAGAGGACTAAAACAAAGCAAGAACAAATATATAACTTGAATAGCAAGTTATTGATACTGATCCATAGTATTAGTAATAGTATTAATTAATAGTAATAATAATATAGCAATATAAAATATGCCTAGCATTTCAGAATCACAAGATTCAGTTACTGTAACCCTAAATAAAAGTAGTATTAATATTCATAACATTGGGTTTTTTTAATCTGGTTTACTTGGGAAGGCTAACACCAATTTTACAAGTCTGAAAGTCTTCTTTTTGTCCTTGCCATTATCTACAAGAGAAACAGGAAAGGTCAAGTCTGCTGAGACATTTTCTCAAACTGTATTTTCATTTTGGTGTCAAATTTCTTTTATCTAATCATTGTCTTAGTGGTAGCTCTTCCTCCTGTTCCTCAAGGTTATTCTCAAATCCCATCATAATATATGTCAGGTTCCATGGGACATAAAGAAATAGGAATCAGCAATTACAACAAAATTTTAAAAGAATATCTATTTCAGTAATAATATAGTCTAACCCTAAAATGTGACTAAGTAAAAGAAGCAATAAGAGCCTCATTCATATATCAGAGGAACATGAATGGAGCTTCTTGAAGGCACATTTGGATAATTTCTTAAAGTTCTTCCCAAAGCCACAAATTACATATAAGAAAAAATAAATGCCAGAGAGATGAAAGAAGAAAAGGGCTCAGTCTGCCATTTTGAGTTTGGTTCTACTTCCATTTACAAATGGTTCCAATCCCTTGTTGATTTTTCTATTCCTCAATAAGCTATCCTATAAAACAGTGGTTCCCAACCTTTTTTTCACCCCGCACCCCTAAAATAATTTCACTCGAACCTCGCACCCCCTGAAATTTAGACTTTAGGAACTACTGAATGCGTTAAATATATGGTAGGATTGAATCTTTTCAGCTATGTATGTGACGGCCACTAAATAACGATACTTAGCTCTAAAATGAAAACCAAGTTAATCCATTGCATAATAAATAAAAATGCCAACATATAGCCAATATCCTATTATTTACCTGGACTTTTCTCGCACCCCCTGGAATATCGTCTTGCACCCCCAGGGGGTGCAAGCACCCAGATTGGGAAACCCTGCTCTAAAACCACTGCAAACAGTGAAGCAAGTTTTATGAGTTTGCTTGCAGGCAAATTTTATGTGACAGACTGAGCTAGCCGATGGAAGATAGATAGATCTCTGAATGAATCTGTGATTCTGTGAGCAACTCAATCTGCCTGCCTGTTTTGCCTGATTTTGGGTAAAACTTTCTCTTTTTAAATAAAAAAAATCAATATTTATATAAATATTATAAATATTTATATACAAGCCATGCCCAGCCAGTCACATGACCACCAAGCCACACCCACAAATTAGGCCATGCCCATAGAACCAGTTAGTGGTCCCTGGGATTTAAAATTATGAGTTTGGTGGTCCCTGAGGTCCAAAAGATTGGCGACCCCTGAATTAGAACACTTGCTAAGCAACAGACCATTAAGCAAGGACCACTTGTATTTTTTTTGCCTTAAGGGTACAGACTGTATGGAATCTGTATGGAAGAAAGAGAAAGAAAGAAAGAAAGAAAGAAAGAAAGAAAGAAAGAAAGAAGGGAGGGAGGGAGGGAGGGAGGGAGGGAGGGAGGGAGGGAGGGAGGAAGAAAAAAAAGGAGAGGAAGGAAGGACCAGAAACCCTGGCACTAGGCATGGCTTCAAAAGACACTATGAAACATCACAGCAATCTAGGACTGGATGGGACCTTGGAGACCATCTAGTCCAACCCCCTGCTCCAGCAGGAAACTTTATATTGTCTGGATTATTTTGGTGCCTCTAAGACGAAAATTGCCGGAAAGGAAAAGGAGTTTACTAGGCCAAGGCTGCCATGGAGAGGAAGGCAGAGATAATCCTTGACTTATGACCATGATTGAGCCCAAAATTTTGGTTGCTAAGCAAGAGCGTTGTTAAGTGAATTTCACCACATTTTACCCAAGCCATGACATCTCCTGGCTCTAACAGTCAGTCATGTGCAGACTAGGGAAGAACATCTGAAGGTGTGTATAATGTTCTAATATACAGAAGTTATAGTTAAATGTGTGGCAAAAAGTAGACTCTGGGTGTGTTTTTCCAAACACAGTAAGTGAGGTTGAATGTGTACAGTTTTAGAAGAGCTGTGTGTGTGTGTGTGTGTGTGTGCGCGCGCACGCGCGCGTGTGTGCGTGTGCGTACAGTATATATACATTATAATATATATTGTAGATAATGTATCTTTTTGTGTGCCTACATACACTCTATACTATGTAACAAGTATGTACACATATGGCATATATACATAGGATTACATAGTGTATTTTGGATGTTCAGAAGTAGTAAATAAATAGACAAGGAAATTATATCTCTTTGAGGCCAGGCAAGACACCCCTTGATGTGAGTGACATCAAGTTGGCCATGCCCACCCAGTCACATGACCACCCAGCCATGCCCACCTGGTCACATGACCACCCAGCCATACCCACAGAACCAATAGTAAAAAAAATTGAATACCACCACTGTCTAGATCCCTTCTCCTAGCCTTGCCTGGCCCCCCACAGGAGGTGGAGGATGCTGCTGCTGCGTATGAAAGTGTGGAGGAGAAAGTTTGTAGGAAACAGTTTCCTTCACAGTCCAATTTGTGAATTGACAGATCTCTGGAGAGTGGGAGGGGATGGGGGCATCTTCATGAGGAAAGGCTGCCCCATAAGCCAGCATCCTTACTACATACAATTGGAAATGGGGATTCCCTTTCGAGAAGTGCCAGCCTCCCTCATGCAGGACCGTGCTTCCTCCCTTGCTCTCCAGAGATCTGTCAAGGAAGAGTTGGACTTCGAGGAAACTGCTTCCTGCAAACTTTCTCCTCCATGCTTCCACATGCAGCAGCATTGTCCTCTGCCTCTTGCTTTGCTGGGAGGGGGCACTGAACAGGGAAACACCAATGATGTCTGGGATTGTGAGAACAACATCTCCTTTGGCACACGCACATACACGCACATTCACACTGTTCCAAGCTTGGAGACTTTTATCCACATCTGAGCTTGCAAACTGCCAATCACGCCTGGGCTTGGGGAGAAGGACCTCTCTGTGCATAAATGTTCCCAAACTTAGAATGTGGCATCCATGTGTGTCTGTGTGTGCACATGTGCACGCGCTTGGCTGCCAGCAGTTTGGGGAGGCAAGATGTTTTGGGGGCACCGAATTGTCCCTATATCAAATTAGCCAGTGCAACTTGTTCCATCATGACCCAGCTGTCCCAAGTCATCTGTCCCAAGTCAGCAGTGTTGAGCTGGCTATGCCTACCATGCTCACCCAGCCATGCTCACCCAGCCATGCCCACCTAGTTGCTATGACCTGGCTGTGACCACCCAGCTGTGCCCATCTGGCTGTTGTGAGTCATCATAGTCTTACATGCAACTGGCCTTTTGAGGGCAACCATAATGTTGATGCAGCCCTCAATGAAATAATTGAGTTTGACACCCCTGCTTTAACCAATTTTGAGAGTATAATACATATCTAAAGACCAAATAGTGATAACTCAAAATGCTTATCAGATCAGGTTTAAATCTGGAGGTAATCAGTCTTGTATTGAATATCCAAATATGCAGAAGACTAAATGTTGTCCTGTAACTTAACATTTGGGTGGACTAGGAAAGCCATTATATTTCAGGAATTCTTGAGCAAATGATAATAAAATAGGTACATTTGAAAATAATTACCATGAGCCAAGTCATTATAATTTATAACCTAACAAATAAATCTGCAAGGAAAATTTTCTGGGAAACAATGATTTGCCCAATAAATTTTACAGTTGAGCCTAAAACTACATATTACAGTAGTAGAGTTATTTTTATATATTTATTTTATTTATTTATTTTGTCAAGCATGCATTTGATAATATATATATATAAGTATAAACATGATTATTAATACATGAAATAGATACAAATAAAAGGGAACATTAAGACAGGGATGGTAGGCACATTGGTGTGCTTATGCATGCCCCTTACAGACATGTTAGGAATGGGGTGAAGTCCCCCCAGTATGCAGATGATGCAATCTACATTGTTGACATTACAGGAAACAATGGTTAAACTCCAAGAAAACATGTCAAAAAACCATGGAGAAATAAAATCAGAAATGGGGGAGATGAAAAGAGAGATACATAAACTTCATGATAGGATGGGCTCAATCCAGGAAGTGATCCAGAAAAATGAGGAAAGAATAAAAACAATTGAAAATATAATGGAACAAACTGAGAAAAAACTAGAAATGTTAGACCGGAAAATGACAGGGCTGAATAAAGATCTAGAAGAATCCCTGATACATTTAGAGATGGATCGGGCCTCATTTTTCTTGAGGTTCCAGAATGTAACAGAGTCAAAGGAAGAGTAGCTAGGGATGTTGATGGCGGACTTGATTGCAGAAGCCCTTCAGAGGGATAAGCAGGAAATCCTAAATAAATTAGATGAAGTCTACAGAGTGTACACAAGCTATGCCAGACCCCATAGACTCCCCAGGGAAGTACACATAAGGTTCACCCATAAAAAGGTCAGAGACATTATATATAAGATCACAAGGGAGGCCAATGATGTACAAAGGGAAAGAAATAATTACATTGAAGCAAATCCCTAGAAGAGTCCGCGAACAACAGAAGGACTACCGTTTTCTAGCGACCCAACTAAACAAGAGAAATACACTGTTTTGATGGATTACTCCAGAGGGAATGGTAGTCTCCTGGAATGATAAAAAGATTAAAATTGACAGTTTGGAAAAGGCCCAAGAACTCCACGACCAGTTAGTCAGACCAGAGGAAGAATAGAGCAGCAGAGAGGAGTTGGAATTGGCTAGTCAAGATGAACAATTGCAGGAGACCAGAGAAAAAGAGCAAGAAGAGAGGAATAATGAGGAGAAAGAATGTCAAGAAGGAGTAAGAACGAGGACTCAAAGAGAAACTAGGACTAATAGAAGGCAGCGATTAGTACAAAAATAAAAATGGAAGGAGAATCAAAACTAATATCTATTAATGTTAACGGCTTAAACTCACCATCTAAAAGAAGTGAAACAAAAAATGGATATTGTGTGCCTCCAGGAGGCGCACATTAAAAAACAAGATGAGGAATATTTACAATGTAATAAATTGGGGAAACTTTATTCAGCGTTAGCAGAAGAGAAAAAAGGAGAGGTAGTGGTATACATTAAAGAAGGGATAATAGCTAAACAAGGAAATATGGATACAAAAGGAAGAATATTGATAGTTGAATTAACAAAAATATATTATTAGTTGTTATATATACGCCTAATAAAAATCAAAGTGAGTTTTACAAAAATGTGCATGATAAGATCATAGTAATAGGGAATGATAATGTATGTTTAATTGGTGACTATAACGCAATAGTGGACATTAAAAGAGATTATGCTAGTGACCAAAAAAAGAAAACAAAAGGAATATATTACCCAAAACTTTCTTTGGAATGATAGAACTAAATTTGTTAGATCTATGGAGAACCTTAAAGGCAGGAGAAATTAAATTCACCTTTCTATTCTAACCCTCACAATTCCTGGTCAATGATTGATATGGCCTAGATAAATGGAGATCTAGTTAAAAATATTGAATCAGTAGAGATTATGTCAAATATTTGGGCCAACCCTAACCTTCTTAAAATAACATGGAAAGGACAAAAAAGGAACTAGATTTCCTTCTAACTTTCTTCTATTTTTGATTTCTGGGTAGGAGGGTCAAAGTCCAGCTTTTCATAAATTAAACAAACATGGCCAACACAGTTGAAGTTAAAACATGTAGTGGTTGTTGGAGGATCTGAAGCAGCCTGCATTTGAGGGTGTGAAATATGCTCACAATTGTCTAGATTGCATAATCTACCAATGATATTTTGTAATATGTTGTTGCCTTAGTATATCCTTCAAATTTAATATTCTTCAGGGCTTTTCCTATAGTCATGTGATATTTTCTGCTTTTCTCCTTTAGCAACATCAGCAGGTTTATTCTTCACCCAAAGAAATGAAAATTAGTAACTCCCCACTTCTTCAACAGCACTTAAAACATAAATATAAACATCGAGCCTTTCTTTGAACCATAAAGGAATTTGTAATACATATTTTTAAACTTCATCAGGGTTATCATCTCTTCTGAACAACTAATTAAGCTTTAATTTCATGACATGACATCGTAAAATACCCTGCAATCACCTGTGCTTCTGATAAAGATTCTGGTGAGAAAGGTATGTACTTGAACTAGCAATTTAACTAAGAGAAACAAATGAAGTATTTTTTTCCTTTGCTGAAAGCAGTACAATTATCAACTTACACCTGTTGTTTCCTGCTGTAAGACAACTATTGATGAAGACAAGAATAACAAAAAATATTTAACTTCCACTTATTTTCATAATTCCAGGAAAGTGTGTGTGTGTGTGTGTGTGTGTGTGTGTGTGTGTGTGTAAATATTAACCTTTTGGATCAATGAGGTGAGAGGTAGTACTAGCAGTCATGTAAATGCCATCTTCTAGGACTGCTGTGTTGATTTTATTTCTACTGGATTTGGAACATGTTCCTTCCATTTAATCTACATGTTAGCTCCTCATTGAGCCTTACCCTCAGGGGTGGGATTCTAGTGGTCCGGTCCGGTTGTATAGAACCAGTTGTTACCATTCCTGGTAGTTTAGAGAATTGGTAAATCAGGCCTCTGGCTGGCCCCGCCCCTCTCCCCCCGCTTCTCTGCTGCCTGCCTGTCAGTCCTTATCATGCATTTGTGACATTTTATGTTTGCGCAACACTGCTGCCTGCAGCCTGTTCTAGCGCGCCCGCCAGGCCAGCCATTGCTGCCTGCCTTCTGCTGCGGCCCTGCCTTTACTGATCTCCCTGGGTGAGTGGGGCTTTGTAAGCCCCAATTGCCTTCCCCCTCCACTTGCCTTTTGCTGCCACCACCAGTCACCTACCCCCACTTGCCTTTTGCTGCTGCCGCCAGTTGCCTTTCCCCCACCACTTGCCTTCCACCGAGGAACACATGGAGAGGCTTGTATAGGATCCGGCCAAGCAGAGAAGCAAGCCAGGTTGAATCCTGCTTCTCTCTGCTTGCCCAGGAGCTGTTTCTGATGTGGGGGATTTGGAAGCTTTCCGCTGTGCTAGGAAACTTTTGCTTTCCCAAAAACAGCAGCAGGAAAGAACACGTGGAGAGGCTCCTGTCAGCAAGGCGCCCCTTGATTGAGTCCAGGACAGCTGACAAGCGGCTGCAGGGAGCAGAGCCTGGAAGCCGCGATGCACCACATGTGTGGCCTTATGGATGGTGGGGGGATGATGGACACGGACTGGTCCCAGAAGCCCTGATGCCACTGGAATCACCATTGCCGCCTCACTGCTGCTGCATCCCCCACCTCCTGCAGGTATGGTGAGTGTGAACCCTGGGATAGGTGACTGACCACCTCAACTGCTGCTTCCACTGACTGTTTTCCATGCCAAGAGTGGAGGTGAAAGAGAGAGAGCAGCCCTCTTGGTACGGAGAAAAGTCACGTGTCTCCCCATATTCCTCTCACCGCGAGTAGCACCTTTAAACTTAGCATGCTTCAGAAATGAGGAGGAGGGGACAAGGCTGCTCGAGGAGAAAGCAATATGGGGAGACACACAATTTATCTCAGCGCTGAGCTGCTCTTGCCAGTGACTCCACACTGTTTTGCCCAGCTAAGATTAGATCAGGGGTCCCCAAACCTGCTGCCTGGATAATTCTGGGAGTTGAAGTCCACAAGTCTTAAAGTTGCCAAGTTTGGGGACCTCTGGACTAGATTATCAAGGAAGAGAGTAACATGTAGCAGATGCCTAGCAAAATTTAGTAATACTGCAGATGGGCTGTTTACATTGAAATCAGGTGCAAGGTAGTGATAATAGGTAAATTATTGGGCAGTTTAGTTTGATATTTATTTCAGTAGGCTAATTTTAGAATGCTAAACAGGATCAGACCTGGTAAGTACTTGGCTGGGAAGCCAACACAAAATAGAGTGGGGGGAGGAATGGGATTGAGAAGGAAAGAAGGAAGATAGGATAAGATAACTTTTATTGTCATTTTTTTACTGTAAGTACACTGGCACACATTAAAAGTGAAATATATATACATATCCATACACATACATAACACACATATACACATGCTACACACACACACACAATCATTGCCCATTTTAAATACATGGCAGAAAGGAAGAAAGAATATTGGATACATATACACAAATGTGTGTGTAAAAAACTGCAAAGAAATAGGATTCTAAAAAAACAGCTTCCAATCTTAGCAGTTGTAGATGAGAGAGAGAAAGAGAAATGAGAAACAGAGAGAGAAGAGGAAGAAAGAAAAAGAGATGAGAGAGAGAGACATGAGAAAGAGGGAGAAAGAAAGAAAGACAGAGACAGAGATACCCGTTTAAAAGAAAATAGAAAAATGGCTCTTTGAGTTTTAAGGTTGCAGACCCCTGGGTTAGACAAACACCATGGTCATTAAAAGAACTTTGTAGTCATTAAGCAAACACTGGTTGTTAAACAAGTCCATTTTCCCCAATGGGCATTTTTAACTGGAAATCAGAAGGAATTGTTGGAAACTGGCAAAAAACATAGAAAACCTCAGTCACAAGACTGTGGAATGTTGTAACTGGTCATAAGTGTGTGTGTGTATGTATGGCTGTCAAAACACCAAAAACAGATCAAGTAGCTCTGGGGAGGTCAGTCATAAATTAGAACACTTGCTAAGCAACTGGCCATTAAGTGAGGACCACTTATATTTGGTTTGCCAGCCACCTAGCTATGCCCACCCTAGTCACATGACCACCTAGCTACGCCCACCCCAGTCACATTACCACCTAGCCACACCCAGTCAGCAAGCCATGCCCACCAAGCCACACCCACAAATTAGGCCATGCCCACATAACCGGTTAAGAAATTTGAATCCCACCCTTGCTTACCCTTTACTATCAGGCTTTCAACACACGAGTTTCAAGCTATCTGGTGGTCTCTTCTATTAGAGATTGATTACAGCAGGAGGATAAATTGTCAATTACTTACTTCATTTTGTAGATAATAGAGAAATTTAAGAGGCTAAGAAGGAAGACCATGTCTTTAAGATGTAATTCTACCCAGATTGCAAATAAATGAATGTCATAATTCACAGGCCTTGCACGCAGTAATATCATTTTGAAAATAATTTCTCCCATGCTTAAAGAATAATGGGCCTTCGCAAAAACAAAAAAAGTGCTCTTATTTAAAAAGATTTCTGTTCTTGAAGAATACTCTCCATAAGATGATGCATTTATTATTTCCTGGATTTCAAGCTTGAGTGACAGCTCTGTGCTTGTGGAGATAGGGAACTAGTGGGGGTAATAGGCATGAGTAATGAATATAAACAGACTTGTATTTGGTAATGTTGGGGGGAAAATGCCCCCTCATGAGGATTCTCTAGCCGGGACATAAGGGTCAGCACATAGGAGAATAAATTGAATCAAGAAGCCAGCTGCTGGAAAGAAGTTTAATGACAAGAAATCAGGATGAGTGACATTCAACGTGACTTCCTGGCTAGCTAGGATGAATCATATACAACTGTGGGTTTTTATACTTTTCTGAGTTTTCTGTTTGGTAACAGTTTTTGTGACTTTTAATTTTGTGTCTGTTGATTAATTAATTTCTATTCAGTTTTGCTGAACAGGAAAAAAAAGTCCTGGGGAAGCTGGGTTCAAATTCTGGCTATCTCTTGTGTGCCTTTGTTTTGGTGATTGGCTTAACCAATCTTAAGCTGATATGGTTCCATATTTGCAACATAGCTGCATTAGCTGCATTCCTCTTGTAGATAGTTAGCAGCTGTCCCTCTCCTAGAAGAATGAAAAATTCAGATATTTGAATAATTTTATACATGCTGATCAAATGGATTTCTGCCAAAGAGGCAAATTAAGGACAATTTTTAGAATAATTCTGAACATTTAGAATATTATGAAACACATTCTGAGAAACAAATGGCCTTAGTGTTTTTAGATGCACAAAAAGCTTTTGATAATATAAATTGGCAGTTTATGATATCACAAATGGAACAAATGGGATTTGGCAGAAAGTTTGCTGAAGCAACAAAAGCAATATACCATAAGCAATCTGCCAAATGATAAATTGAGATTTAATAGACAATATTAGTATCAGAAAAGGAAGTAGGCAAGGATGCCCACCATCGCCTTTGCTGTTTGTTCTGACACTTGAAGTATTAAATAGAAACATCAGAGATGATAGTGAAATAAAAGGGATGAAAATAAAAAAAGAAGAATATAAGCTACAAGCATTCACAGACAATCTGGTTTTTATATTAAAGGAAACACTAAAAACAGCACCTAGATTAATAGAGAAGATTGAAGAATATGGACAAGTAGCAGGATTGAAAATAAACAATGATAAAACTAAGATTTTAGTTAAAAATATGGTGGAAAAACAAAAGAAAGAACTGATGCAGAGACTGAATATCCAGATTGCAAAAAAGTCAAATATCTAGGAATACAACTGACTGCAAGATGTGGGACACTCAAAGAAGATAATTATTATAAACTTAAACAACAGCAACAGAATTGAAAGAATGGGAAAACTTACAGATATCTCTAATAGGGAGAATATCCAAACTAAGATGAATATACTACTAAGGATTTTATATTTGTTTCAGACAATTTCAATTAAACTAGGAAAAGAATATTTTGAAGATTTAAATAAAATAATTTTGAAATATATATGGCAGGGAAAAAGGCAAGAATTAAATTAAAGTTACTACGAGTTGTTAGATCAAGAGGAGGTTTTGGTTTACCCAATTAAGAACTATACTACCAGGTGGCAACATTGATGTGGGTTAAAGAATGGATTCTTTTAAGAAATAATAGACTATTAACATTAGAAGGTCATGATTTGTTATTGGGATGGCACACCTTTCTATGGTATAAGGAAAGTAAAACACATGGGTATTTTAGGAGATATTATATGCGTGATGCTTTATTATCAATATGGGAGAAAGTAAGGAAACAACATTATATGGAAATAGCAGTCTGGTTGTCAACTAAAGAGGCATTTGCAATTCTTTATAGAATAGAACAAACAGTAAGATACAATGAAATATTAAATGAAGAGGGTGAGCTCAAATCTAAACAAGAACTAAAGGAACAAGGAATAAAGATGAATTAATATTCATATGTGCAAATACATTCTAGATACAATAAAGATTGTAGGTTAGAAGGATTTTATAGTGAATTAACTGAATTAGATGGGATTTTGACAGGTACTGATGAGAAGGTAATTAAAAAATTATATGGATATTTACTTGGAGTTAAACTAGAAGAAGAACAAGTTAAAGAAACAATGATTGCCTGGGGGAAAATTTTTGGATATGGGATAGATTTAGAAAGATGGCAGAAACTATGGACTATAAAATAACAACGTCAATAGCATATAAAGATAATTTGTATAAGATGTTTTACAGGAGGCACCTACCCCGACAAGGATAGCAAAGATGTTCAGGGATAAATTGGAGAAATGTTGGAAGTGTCATCAGTCACTTAGATCATATTATCACATGCGGTGGATGATGTGTAGAAGTCAAGAGATACTAAAATTCATACATGGCTGGAAAAAAATGACAAAACAGCATATAGACTTGAAACCAGGAATATTTTTATTGGGTATCTTACCTCAAGGATACAGTAAAGAATTGACATATTTGATTATAAATGTTTTGACAGCAGCTAGAATTGTATTTGCTAAAAACTGGAAAAGTGGGAAAATACCAGTAGAAGAGGAGGTGATTATGAAAATAATGGAATGTACAGAAATGAGTAAATTGTCATTAGCAATTAGAGAGCAAGAAGATAAAGAATATTATAAAATTTGGGATTTATTTTATCAATGGTTAGAAAATAAAATAGGTAAATAAGATATAATACAATATAAATATAACGATAGAGTAAAAATAACTGAAATTTGCTCAAAAAGGATGATATAGTTTATAAGTAAAGTCCAATAAGTAGTTAATAACAATATAATATAATATAATATAATATAATATAATATAATATAATATAATATAATATAATATAATAATATACATATTAATGTAAAATAAACTAAAAATGTAGTTAAAAGGGAAGGACTGTTGATATTGTGCACAAGAAGATTTCTACCAACCGACACACTGTACAATGGAAAGAAGGCTTTATGTTTTGTGTTTATGTATGTTTGTTTATGTTTGTTATTAAAAAATAAAAAAATCTTTAAAAAAAGAATGAAGTATTCTAGGAAATATTAAAAAGGCAGAATATGAGAAAGGAGAAATATGTCTTTAAAGGAGCTTCCTGCAGCTCCCTGCCCCCCACTTCAGCTCCAGGGTGATGAGATTAAGACATGGCCCTCAGGACATGATAAAATGACCCATCTCACCACATGGCACCTGGGAAGATTACATCACCCAGCAGGATTCAACCAAACTTAGCACACATACAACCTACAAAGCTAGCTATGACCTCTGACAGCATCCAATCAGGCCCCAGGAAGTCCAAAGCTTAGAGAGGGCATGAAACCAAGCATCTCTTCCCTTTTTGCTTAGGAGCTCCAAGGCATGTGGTCCTGTCCACCATTAAACCTTCTTTCCAAGCAACGTCCATGAATCCAGTGTATTTTTCCCCATTTGGAACTGAACTCAGAAGGATATTTCTCCCAACAATTTGGCACCCCAGATGGGACTCCAAGTTAACCTGATCAATGGATCTGGTCCAGGTAAGCAGACCCTTGCTGGCAGAAACCCATTGGGTCTGTGGGTGAGTTTTCCTGGACTTTGGCCATTTTGGAACAAAGATTTTAAAGGGTTTTGAGTGTTGAGCTCAAAGGCTGCTTGGAAAGAGGGTGAGTACCTCTCATCACTCCTTATCACCCATCCCCTCCCACTTGTGACTGTATGACTGTAACTTTGTCACTTGTATCCTTACGATTTATATTGACTGTTTCCTAGTATGATTTGATTGCTTACCCTATGACTATCATTAAGTGTTGTACCTTATGATTCTTGATGAATGTATCTTTTCTTTTATGTATACTGAGAGTATTTGCATCAAGACAAATTCCTTATATGTCCAACCACACTTGGCCAATAAAGAATTCTTTACCTAAATACTATTCTCGCTGTAGTCAATACATGTAAAATCATGTAGAGTTGTAATTGTAGGAAAGTCTTTATCTTGGATGGCAAACCTCAGAGAAAAGAATGTTTCCAAGCAAATACAACTCAGGCAAACAAAGTTACTCGTCTAAAGGAGGATTAGAGAGAGGAAGTAAAGATATGCTGGACTTTGACTAGAGATCATTAATTGTGTTAGTTACTATGCTGAACAATAACGAAAGTCAAGCAGAAACCAAAGTTAACCAATGTTGGAGGATAACTAAAAATGTGTATAAATGCAAGACTAGACTTCAATAAAGTTCATCATGATTCAGTTGATCATGATCAAACACCTCGACTGCCTCGCCATTACAACAAGTGGCGCATGAACAGGGACCCTCTTACTTTGTCTGGCAAGGATTTGGTACACCTTCAAACCTTTGCGGTTTCTTCAACCTTTTGGTTTCTGTAAGTATGGGGTCTTCGCTTTCTGAAGAACAAAGGAAACATGTAGATGAATTAGGCTATTTGTTGAAGAAAAATAATACTCAGGTACCAGAGAAAAATCTCTTAACGCTGGTCCAAGAGATTGCAGCTCAGTGCTTATGGTATCCAAAAGAGGGGTCTTTAAAATTAACTGATTGGGAACATATAGAGAAAACATTGCATACTGAACTTAGAGCAAAAATAGAAGTTTTGCAGGTGTGGCATTTATGTAGGCATGCAATTGAAAAATTTGGTCACAATGAACTTTCTCTTTTAACACCTCCACCTTCACGTTATACTAATGTTGTCATTTGTTCCCCTTCTTCACCTGAATATATGTCTTCCATTCCCTTAGCTACTGCAGATACAGGGCAAAAGCCTCCTGACTCTATTGTTCAGTCTTCTTTTCAGAAAATGGTTGAGAACTGTAAAAGGGATGCCTCTGTCTCAGGAACAGAACTTGCAGAATTACTGTCTGTTTGTCCAGTACAATATCATCCTGGTCAGGGGCCACAGCTTGGACTGCAAGTAGCAGAATGGGAGGGTCTGCCTTATCAGATCTTAGGAGAGTTAAAAAAAGGTAGTTACAGACTATGGGATTAGTGGTAATTTTACCAGGGGACTTGTAGAAGGAATAAAAAATGGTTATACAATGATCCCTGAAGATTGGAAGCAAATATTACTTGACTCCTCCAGCAGTCTATCTCACTCCTCCCCAGCCACAGCTGGTAGCGCTGGAATTGATCTAATCACTCAAGAGGAAATTGAATTTAAATTTCCTTTAGAAGTTAAAATAGTTCCATCTCAATTTAAAGGACCTCTTCCTTCAGGATTAGTTGGCTTAATTTTGCCTCGTTCTTCTGCACACAAAAAGGGCTGCTTTGTTGTGCCATTATGATTCAGATTTGGGTGAATCTTCCTCAAGTTCTTCCTTGTAATTCTTCTGTTGCTCAATTGTTTCTTCTTCTATATGAAAATCCATCTCCTGGTATAGGTAATCATGTGGATGTAGGATTTGGATCAACTTCTTTATCTGTAGGCTTACTTCATCAGCTGAACTCCTCTCGTCCTTTGTTAACACTCTTCTTAAATAAACAACCATTTCAAGGATTATTGGATACTGGAGCCGATGTTACTGTCATCTCTTTACAATGGCCAGTACAGTGGCAAAAATAACAGTTTCTTCATTGTGGGGAATAGGAGGTTCTACAGCTGCTTGGCAGAGTGTTCAAGAAATTAATGTTACAACATCTGCTGGTAAGTTCTTTTTGCTACAACCACACATTCTAGATATTCATACTAATATTTGGGGTCGTGATATCCTTTCTCTTCTTAATGCACATTTGATTCTTGATGATGGCTCTTCCTCTTAAATGGCTCTGTTCTATGTTGGTTTGGGTGGAACAATGGCCATTATCAAGGGAAAAACTTGCTGCTTTACAACAATTGGTTCAAGAACAATTGGCTGCTGGTCATATAGAACTTTCTACTAGTCTTTGGAATAGGGAAAGGAGAGAATGTGTGAAATGGAATGGAAAAGTGAATGAGAGAGTTGAACTGGGGCAACTAGCTGGGAAGTCACTGAGCAAAGCCCATGAGAGGAAGGGGGCCTTACACCTGGAAGCAAGCAGATGTCCTTCCAGACTTGAGTCCGAAAACTGTGAGCGAGGAAAAGCCGATAACAGGAGGTGTCCGTACTCACTGCGGGGAGCAGTGGAGTCCTCCCAGACCCCCTTTTGGTCTGAAAACTGCTAGGCAGGAGAATCCCTACAGGAGGTGTCCATACTTTGATAGGGAACCAGTCCTCCCGGATCCCTTTTGATCTGAAAACTGCTGATGGGCCAGTTGTCTCACTAGGAGACTCAGTTCGCCGGGACTGGCAGGCCAAAATGAACCCCACATTGGAAGGGGAACATGGGAAGCTCTAGCTTGAAGGTTATGGTAGGCTCCCCAATGAAAGACTTGCTTGACACCTGGGATGAAAAGAGGCAGTTGCCTGTCCAGGTGTGCATGAAAAAAGAAAAGAAAGAAAAAAAAAGTTGTGAAGTGGGCTTTGCTCAGGGGTGAAGCTGGAAAACCAATTTGGCTAAATAAAGGTACTTAAAAGAAAAGGGAAATATATAAATAGGAATGTTGAGGGTTTTGTTTGTTTTGGTTATTTTTGGTTTGTTTGTTTATCTCTCTGTCTTCTATGCAACCACGTGGTATGTTTGTTAAGATTTGTGCCTTCTCTAATTTAACTGAGATTTATGGTGGGAATGAGCAGTGTGTGTATAAATCTGAGAGTTATTTTTCTTTTCTGTTTGTTTTCTTGTCTTTGTGTGTATATGTGTGTGTAAGTCTTTGTGCACCCTCAAGGTAATTGTAACTGAAAAATGTCTCCAATCCAAAAGGCAAAAATTTTAAATGGCTACACAAAATTATTAATTATAATAATAATTATTAAAATTATTATGCTGAAAGAAAATGCCTCCACCAAATCTGGCCTGGCCAACTAGACAGAGTGAAGAATACTGAGTTCAATTTCCTTTCCTTTCTGTGCTTTTAAGAAAAGCCGAAAGTTATAAGTGAATGTTTTAAGTTAATTTACAGGAATAGTTTCATTCTTGCATTTGCTGTGTGTTTGAATGATTTCATCTGTCCATCTTTTCCTGAAGCATGTGAATCCAGTTTTTTCTTTTGCATCATAATATCATAATATCATCATAATATGATAATATCATCATAATATGATAATATCATCATAATATCAACATAATAGAAGAAAATGGTGGCACCCAACTAGGAAGGTGAGGCTCTCGCTCCTGGAGCACTATCACTCTATAAAGCCACCGCCTGCACCAGAAATCACCTTTAAAGCTGCCGCTTGCACCAGAAACTGTGAGTAAACCAGATCTCCCCCCCCCCAAAAAAAACAAGCCCAAAAAAATGGTGGATTCTGAAGCCCTGGAGCCCTAATCATGCTGGCAGAGCTCCTGCTAGCTGGAGCGATTGGACCATTATCGGCCTTCTTCAGAGAGCCTTCCCAAAAATGTAAACCAGAGCCCTCCAAAACCCACTAAATTCTGGAGCCCTCCACTCCTTCCCCAGAGAAGTGATTCCCTCGAGCCCTATTAACCACACCAGTTGAGCTCTTGAACTGGATCACTTGGAGCCAGCGGAATGCAAACAATGCACCTTCATTTAAAATCCCCACACAGCTGATCAGAGTATCTTCCACTCCAGACAACGTGTCTCCATTCAAATCCAGAAAGACCAAGACTTGAAGAGAAGGACAAAGCTTAAGAATAAACCGAGGAGAAACCGTTTCACTAATAATCTCTACCTCATCAAAAAATCAATTGCTTTGAAGCCATTCAAACAAACACTCAGCTTTCCGAGCCCCAGTTAAATACAATTCCCCGGAGGCAGCCAGAAAACCAAGCCAGAACAGACTTACAGTCAGCCAGTCTAACTCCCAGCTAAAATAATTCCT
Organism: Pseudonaja textilis; assembly: GCF_900518735.1. Next base: position 3,296,029 of record NW_020769370.1, read on the forward strand.
GTTTTTCGTTGTTACCATGAAACAATCTTGCTAGAAAGCCTCTGCCTCACCAGGAAATAATTACTTAGTAGCCATTAAAACAAAAGAAACCATGGGGCTTTATGAAGATTCTGTGGGTGGAGTCTTGAACAGAGACAGCTGCGTGTTTTATTCAGTGTGTTTTTAGTCACTCCTGTTGTAGCCTATTCCAGAGTGTTCCAAACCTAGAGTTTTTACAATGAGTCTCCCCAGTGGATCAGATAACAGCAGCAATAAATCAAAGCAATAAATCCTTCCCACCTATTCTCAGATATCAGCAGCAGCTAGCTAAGAAATAACCCTTTACTTGCTGACTCTCAATACTACTTCATTACTTCATTATCTCAAAACTTATAACTTTTCTACCTCAAGACCTATATCAATGATTAGATAATGATGTCTTCAAATCAATTTTTATAAAATAATTAATATTATCAATTGATTAATTGATTTATTGTTTTTATTGATTAGTGTGATTAGCGTGTTTAGTGCATATAGTGTGATTACTGATTGGTGTAAATGATCAGCAATTCGTGTAAATTATTTGATTAGTAAAATCAGTGATTTAGTGAATTTAATTGACCAGTGTGATTAGTGATTCATGTAATTAACTAGGCTATTTGTTGCTTAGCAAAATTATTTGATTAGAGTGATTTGATTAATTGATAAATTGATTATTATAATAGATTAATTGGTGTGATATTGGCTAAATTGATTGCCCAAATATCTTGTTTGATTAAGCAATTTGTCTAAAATAATTGATTTATCATCTAATAGTATAATAATTAATTGTTAAATGACTACTAATTTACCGATTCATTGAATTGATAGATTCAATAATGTATCATTGATTATCTAGTTGAATGATTGATTTTTAGTAATGTAACCTTTCTTTTGAATTATCAACATTCATTAAGTAACTGTCATTAACTAGCTATTGTAATTGTTTAGTGTATTATTGTCATTGACCATGCCAGCCCAAAACTCCAAACCCTCCACTACCAAACAACAACAAAAGAATAATATCTTTGCCAATGACCTCCCAGTCTCCTCCACATGTTTCAAATGTCTTGAAACCATCAATGAAAGTGAAAATAACATCAAATGCCACCTATGTGACAATCAAGCCCAACTTGCCTGCTTAAACTTAAGCAAAAGCCTGGCTGATCTCCTAAAAAATCAGATACATTCCTTAGTCTATGTCAATCATGTTTTCCTAAGCTAAACAAACTGAGAACCTGCCTGAGAGAGTTGAAAGCATTGAATCACTCATTCACTCAATAGAAGAACGCTTAGCGACACGTTTTGAAACAACTATACAAGCAAGCCTAATCTCTCTTGAAAAAAAAAATACAGCACAGATAAGTGATTACCTATCAGCTCAAAATCAAATCCCAACTCAACAACCACTACCACAACCACTACCTCAACTACAATCACAATTACAACCAAAAATAACCACTAAACCACGACCACAAACAATTACTATCCCTTCAAATAATTCCACAAATGATATCCCCTTACTCATCAGAGACATCATGGAAAGTGATCAGAAATGTCCAAATGCCATCTTATTTGGTCTTGAAGACACCAACGAATCAGACGGCATCACCAAAGTTCGCAATATCATAAGCAGCTCAAATACAACAAACATCTCTCCAGAAGATATCATTGAAATAACCAGAGATGGCCCTGAGTTCAAATAATATGACGGCTCTGTGGCCCCAGGATTTTGTAGAGTTGTTTGCAAAAATTAGTCCAGCAAACGTATATTCATTCATACAATAAACGCCATTGCAAAAACCAATTCCACCCATAAAAAACTTCACTCAAGACCAGACTTATCCATACTGCAAAGAATCTGCTCCCATGAACTCTACACAGAACTCAAAAAACATCTAGACAATGGAGAAAAGGACCTGTACATTGACTACCGTGCTGATTGTATCAAAAAAAGTCACACAACCCGCAACTCTGCATCCAACCCTACTCCATCCAATCCATTATCATTCAAAACTAGGCACGCACGCCCCTAACTTCCTCAATTCCAACTACAACTGGCCTTAAATGCAAGCTATTCAATGCAAGAAGCCTCGTAAATAAAATACCTGAATTTCTCCTCTTACTAAATACGGCTAAATTCGACATCATATTTGTCTGTGAAACATGGCTCAATGCTTCTCTCCCTGACTCCATTACCACAATAATAGTCTATCATGTTTACCGATCAGATAGTGAAATCTGTAGAGGAGGTGGTGTTGCTAAGTCCCTACATCTAAAAAACATCCAAGTTACTCAGGAGCTTGCTCATCCTGAGACCATAGTCTGTGAACTGTCCTCAAATATCACATTTCGATTCTTACTATGTTACAGAGCCCCTGATTATTACATCAAACATATAAACAAGTTAAATTCACTACTAACATGGGCAACATCCTGCCCACAAGCTTTTATCTTTCTTGGTGATTCAATCTACCTCATATTAAATGGACCCTAAATGAATGTATAACTGAACCCATACATGCAAGCTTCTACAATGCTGTAACAAATCTGGGACTAGAACAACTAGTAACCAACAATACTAGACTTAACAACTGCCTCGATCTCATCTTCTGCAATAGTTTGAATTCAATTTACGGAATACAAATTAAAGAACCCTTTTCCAACAGTGACCACAACATGATTGACTTTTGTCTCGACATGCGTCCACACAAATAACGACAGGATCCCCAATTATAACTTCAAAAAAGGCAACTATGATCTTATAAACAATGATCTCTCATCTCTTGACTGGCAACTTCTATTTACTGGATGCAATACTGTTGAAGACCATTACAACATATTTTTGCTTGAAGTCAAAAGAGTCATCAAACTATATGTACCAATAACAACTCCCCAAACCAGAAAAAAATGAATTACCCATATCAAAAAGGAAGCTTCAATCCAAAAAGAAATCACTTCGGCGGAAAAACAAATCTGGTCACGTTGCCAACTTCAAAAGCCGATACAAGAATTTATGCCACCAGATAAAGACTGAATACACCAATTATCACATTAAACAAGAGGAAAACCTTATATGCACCAATTCCACCCGCGCTTTCTACAATTTTATAAACAACAAACTAAAAGATTCAAGGTCCATCCCACCCTTGAAGGGACCTAATGGTAAGGACTGCAACAATGACACCATTAAAGCCAGCCTCTTTAACACATTCTTTGGCTCAGTACTTGTAAACAGCAATGGATCATGCCCAGTATTTCTTAGTCGAACCACAGACAACTACAATGATCTAATACATATCGATTTTACAGAAGACAATGTTGAAAAAGCACTACGCAATCTAAAACCATCTCTATTTATTGGACCGGATGGAATATGTGCCTACTTCTTAAAAAAGCTATCCACTGCCATAGCCGAACCTCTAAGCATAATCTTTGAAAAATCTTTCAGGACCAGCTCTTTGCCAAACTATGGTCACAAGCCACGGTTATCCCCATCTTCAAAAAGGGAGACCCCAGCCTAGTTGAAAATTACAGACCAATCTCTTTATGCTGCGTCACCTGTAAAGTCAATTATTAACCTATGGACTACACAACTTGATCAGGGCAAAGCAATAGACATACTCTACATAGACTTCTGTAAAGCCTTTGATTCAGTGGTACATGACAAACTACTCCTATGTTATCTCTGGACACCTGCATAACTGGATAGAAGCATTCCTGTCAAACAGACAACAAATGGTCAAAATTGGGAGCGTCCTATCAAATTCTGTACCTGTCAACAGCGGTGTCCCCCAGGGAAGTGTTCTAGGACCCTTCATACTCTAAATAAATGACCTCTGTGATCATATTAAGAGCAACTGCGTTCTCTTCGCTGATGATGTAAAGCTATTCAACGTCACAGACAATACTGCTACCCTTCAAAAAGACCTCAACTATGTATCAGAATGGTCAAACAAATGGCAACTTCAAATCTCAACAAATAAATGCTCTGTCTTACGTATTGGCAAAAAAAATATCAGAAAATAAAATACAAGCTGACTAGTCAAAACCTTGATGATGATCCAAACTTTGTCAAGGACCTTGGAGTACTCATCTCTAATGATCTAAGTGCTAGAGCCCACTGTAACTACATAGAAAGAAAGCATTAAGAGTTGTTAACCTAATCCTACATAGTTTTTTCTCTGGTAATATCACACTACTAACTAGAGCATACAAAACATTTGCTAGACCAATACTTGAATACAGCTCATCAGTCTGGAACCCGCATTACGTATCTGACATTAACACACTTGAGAAAGTCCAGAAATATTTCACAAGAAGAGTTCTCCACTCTTCTACTCATTGCAGAATACCTTATGCCACCAGACTTGAAATTCTACACCTAGTAAACCTAGAACTATGCCACCTTCGGTCCAATCTAAGTATAGTATATAAAATTATACACTGTAATGTCCTACCTGTCAATGAATACTTCAGCTTCAACCATAACAATACAAGAGCACACAATAGATACAAACTCAAGGTAAACTGCACCAAACTTGATTGCAGGAAATACGACTTCAGCAACAAAGTGGTCAATGTCTGGAATACTCTACCTGACTCTGTGGTTTCTTCCCCAAACCCCAAAAACTTTAACCTTAGACTGTCTACTATTGACCTCACCCCTTTCCTAAGAGGTCTGTAGGGGGCGTGCATAAGCGCACCAACGTGCCTACCATCCCTGTCCTATTGTTTCTTTTTATTTTTCTTACATATATCCATTTCATGTATTCATAACTATGTATTCATTACTATGAATAACATAGTAATAACATAGATGTAATATAGATAGTAATAATTACATAGATAGTAATATAATCGATTGAAAAAAATAAATAAATAAAAAATAAAATAAATCTGTTGTGTCTCCATTTTGTTGAAACTGATTTATCTGTTTAATAACTGTAGTAATGATGTTTTTTTCCTCAAGCCCTGCCTGCAAGCTATCTACCCACCCCCCACTCTATCTCTCCATCTCTTATTCTCCTACAATGCCTTTCCGCATCTATAAAAGGGGGAAGGGGACCTTGTTCTCATGTCTTTCAGTCCTGAACAGATGACTCTGCAACCTGTGGAAGCAGATAATGCTGATCCAGATGCTGCCTCCAGAGAAGTCCTTCCATCCATTTGAGCCTGTAATTGGGTTTGGATCCAGTCCTCCACTGAAAGTCATTACAGCAACCAGAGTGGGGCAGACCAGTGGTGGTATTCAAATTTTTTTACTACCGGTTCTGTGGGTGTGGCTTATTTTGTGGGTGTGGCTTGGTGGTCATGTGACTGGCTGGGCATGGCCTGGTGGTCATGTGACTGGCTGGCTGTGGCCTGGCGGTCATGTCACTGACTGGGCATGGCCAAGTCGATGTCACTGACTTCTTTGCCCTAATGATCTATAAAAAGAAGATATAAAAACGGTAGTTTATTATTTTGTGCACTTACTACTTAAATAAGAATAAAATAAGTACACAAAACAATAAAGGAGGTACACAGAAGTACTTACATAAGAATGATAAAAGTGCTCTGTGTCTTCAATGTCTCAGACTTCTTTGACCTAATGAATGACCTGCAGAAAGAAGGTATTTTCTTAAGTTTTTAATTTCATGCACTTACTACTTAAATAAGAATAAAACGAGCACACATAAACAATAAAGGAGGTACACACGAGTACTTACATAACAACGATAACAGTGCTATCTGCTGTGTGTCATTGGTCACCGACTTCTTTCCCCTAATGGAGAAGTCCCCAAACTTGGCAACTTTAAGACTTGTGGACTTTAACTCCCTGAGTCCACAAGTCTTAAAGTTGCCAAGTTGGGGACCCCTTCCCTAATGAATGATCTTCAAAAATAAGATATATAAAAATGTGGTTTATTATTTTGTACAGTTACTATTTAAATAATAATAAAACAAACAAACACAAATTATGAAGGAGGTACATACAAGTACTTACATAAGAATGATAACAGTGCTCTGTGCCTTTAATATCTCAGACTTCTTTGGCCTAATAAATGACCTGCAGAAAGAAGGTATTTTCTTAAGTTTTTTATTTCATGCACTTACTACTTAAATAAGAATAAAACAAGCACACACAAACTATGAAGGAGGTACACACAAGTACTTACATAAGAATGATAACAGTGCTCTTCACATCACTGACTTATTTGGCCTAATGAATGACCTGCAGAAAGAAGGTATTTTCTTAAGGCACATAACATTTCACACAATTCAAAAGAACTTCCATACACACACAATAACAATCTCACAAAGCAGCTGCTTTCTAAAAATAGAAAAGCAGCTAAAATTTCCTAAATTTTATATGAATATTTTCTAAAAAAAAAAAAATTAACACGCTTACTATTTTTTTAAATCAGGGGACTTCAAACTTGATAGCTTTAAGACTTGTGGACTTCAACTCCCAGAATTCCTCCTCCAAGTTTGAAGACCCTTGTTTTAAATCAGGGGACTTCAAACTTGGCAAGCTTAAGACTTTTGGACTTCAACTCCCAGAATTCCTCCTCCAGTCATGTTAGCTCAGGAATTCTGGGAGTTGAAGTCCACAAGTCTTAAGCTTGCCAAGTTTGAAGACCCTGCCCTGATTTAAATAATAAGTAGGGGAAAAAAGCCACTTACTTACCCAATTGAAGAAAGCAGGCAGGCAGAATCAGTTGCTCACCGATGAGCAACACACAAGCAAGGCAGGAGATTGGAGCAGCAGTTCGAGAATCGGGAGAAGACGTCTGAAAGAGGTAGGTGCTTGCTGGAGGCTGGAGGTGGGAGGGAAGTGGCTTCTTTTAAAAAGCTTCACTGAGGGCTTTTAGAAGCTCTTGGGGGCGCAATTGTGGTGGCTTGGAAGGTCAGAACGAGAGTGAGCTGCGGCAAGGTGATCCAGGGGCCTTCGGCAGCCTGGTGCAAGCTATGGCGGCGGCTTGGCCAGCTGCACAAGGCCCCAGATTGGAGGCCATGGCCTCCAGAGGTGGCTGGAAGGTTGGGACAATGGCGGGTTGCGGCAAGGTGATCCAGGGGCCTGTGGCAGCTTGGCTGGCTGTGTGGGGCCCCAGGTTGGAGGTCATGGCCTCTGGAGGCAGCTGGAAGGTTGGGGTGGCAGCAAGTAGCTCTCCAGGGACATTTTGAAGCCTGGCAGCGGGGGTGGCTGGCCTACAAGGGACCTGCAGCAGCTTGGGAGCTACGCCAGGATGTGGATTAAGGCTGTGGCCAGTGGAGGCTGCCAGAAGATCGGGGAGAGGCCGGGTGGCAAGAAGGAGTGCTGGGGGTTCAGCCCAGGGCTGGGGCTGGGTGGCGGGTGGCTAGCAAGTCAGTACTTACCTGGTCCTGTAGGCAGGAGGAGGCCGGAAGGTCCATTGGGAAGAGTAGAGTAGAGTAGAGTCAGTCTCAAATCAGCTTAGGCAGGCAGCCGCAGAGCAGATTAGCATGTACAAGCGATAGGGCCATGTGGCGAAGCGTTTTTATAGGGTGGGCTTAGTATGGGTGGGCCGAGCATCGTGCGGGCACAGCAAGTGAGCAGGCGGGCTGGGCAAGCGAGCAGTGAGAGCAGCGAGAGGACGGGCGGGGCAAGCAAGTGAGTGGTGACCACTCAGGTGACCAGGAACCGGTTCGGGGCATGGCCACCCAGAAGTCGCTAATGGTTCCGCGACCCATGCCAAATTCTTGCTACCGGGTCACCAGAACCACTGTGAACTGGCTGAATACCACCTCTTGGGCAGACCTTCCCAAGCCTGACTAACCGCTCTTATTGCCAAGCCTAATGCTACCCAGCAGACATGAAAGAAAGGACCCTGAGATGGACCAGTAAAAGACTAAAAGACTCTTTTCAATCCCCAGAAGACAGAAAGATTATGGGGGGAGGGTGAAAATTCATCATAATGTGAAATTCATTGTAATGTTTTCTTTCTTGTATCATTTATATTGTAATCAGTCTAATTTACTTATATAAGGATTGTATTTGAGAGTGGCTGGCCCAGCAAGTTCTGAATACTTTGGACTTCTGTCTAGTGGGAGGGAAAATTGTCCAGCATGTTTGTGTTGTCTGTATTGTAAAGTAGCTGCATAGACAAGCACACATGCAGAGACACACCATTCAGAATAAGACAGAGGTTATCCCCTTCACCTACCTCCATGCAAAGCTGCTCCTAGCTTCCCTTTTGTGTGTATGTTTTTTGTTTTGTTTTTTTGTTTTGCTGCTCTGTGGCATTAAGGCCCAAGCAGTCATATCTCCCTGCTAATCCCATGGGAAAGGGGGAACCCCCCTCAGGAAATTCCCCCACTTGAAGAGATAACAGAAAAGAGATCTCCAAACCCCAAACCCTGACTGTGCCTCACAAATGATGCTGCCCAGTTGCCCAGTAAAGCAGGATATGTTGCACTGGTCGTCTCAAGAGTAGAAGTCCCAGGACTCATTGTGTGTAATTTTAAAAATACTAAATAGCCTGGATTGCACACTGGCTAACCTAAATTTGGCCTCACAAACCCTGGAAACCAAGAGCTAGGGCAGGCTTAGTAACCATCCCTTGGAAATCAGCAGCCTGTAATTTAAAGGACAACCATGGCTGTGAAGAACTTTGGGACTTGTGCTTGCTTGAAACATGACTGTCAGGTTACAGAAAATGATATCAAACATCTGAAAATAATTAGTATGGACAATTGGATACTGTTAATTTCTTTCCAGAACTTTTCCCCTCGCTGCTAGACCTTCATGGTTGAAAGCTTTTGGGAGCCACTGAAGGAATCCTTTTCTGTTGCCTCTATAAATGCCTTCCCCTTTGCATCAGAAAAATTAAAAGCACCTGGTCTTCCAGTTTGCAGCGCTTCGGTGCAGGCAGGAATCCGCGACTGTGCGCGGTTTCTGCCTGTGTTCACTGCCCGAGTGCCCCAAGCCATCTGACTTCGGGGCTAAGCCACCTTTGCAGAAGGTGGTGAAGACTGGGGGGCTCTGGCAGGGACGAGAGACATCGCATCTCTCTTCCCTAGCCGGCAAAATCTCCCTCTCCGAAGGCAGCTGAGCAGCGGTCTTGGCCGCCACATAGAAGAGCTCAGCCGGAAAAAGAAAGTGCAGGAGGAGCTGTGAAGAAGTGAAAGTGATCTTTGCTTACCAGGACAAAACAACAGTGAAAGTATCCTGATATTTAATACTTATTAAAGATACATTGTTCCCAGATTGAGCAAGCGGCGAATGGATATTAAAGGGAAATTTTTTTTTTCTTTTCACTCTCCTTCCAAACAGAACAGTGATAGAACTTTGAGAGAAATCAGAAAACCCACATTGGAGGTATGCTAAATGCTAAAGACTATACTAATGCTAAGGGGATATGGATTTCTAAATATCTAAAGAAAAATTTTCTTTTGCTGCAAGTGGGAAGGGAGAGGAAAAAAAATTGAAGTAGAACTTGAAAACAAGGAGCAGACTGCCTAGAATTTTAAAGAGCCATTTGAACATTAATAAGACTTCAAAAAGACATATTTTAATTGGAACTTTGTGATTCAACAGTAATCCCAGAAAAAGAAATGGAAGAAAGGAAAAAGTGCTAAAATAAATAGTTTATCTGGATTGTTTGGTGACTTTGGATTTTTGGGAATCTTTTTTTTTTTTTTTTTGCTTAAAAACACTCGGGTGGTTGTTTTGGGAAAAAATTTTCCTCTTTTTAATGGCATTATCTTTGGATGAATCCAAAACTGAATACCAAAAATATAAAAAGGAAGAACAAGATTGGAAAGATACTTTGGGCATTCTTTTTCGATCACTAGAAATGGCAGTACGTGCTTATGGAGAATCGATTGCGCAGCAGGACGATTGGGACAAAGAAGAAACCATCTTTGATGAACATGTGATTCTATTTGGGGAGGAGAAGAAAGAGGAAAAGAAAAAAGAGATTTTAAGACCTAAAAAACAACCAAAAAAGATAAAAATTAGTTGAAAGGTGGATACAAGGTTAGAAAACAACAGGAAGGGGGAAAGCAGAAGAAGAAAAGGGAGGTGGAGAGACAAAGGGGTAAAAAGGGCAAGGAGAAGAATAAGCAAGGGAGAAAGGAAGGGATGAGAAGTCTTAGTGACGGGAAGCAAGATTTAAAGAAACAAAATTCATTTAGAGACAATGGGTAAATCTAATTGAAAAAGGGATTCTGTAAGGTACATAAGATTGTGTTTTCATATGTGTTTTTAAAATAAAATGCTCAAGATATAAATGAGTATTAATATGTATGATTAAAATGGTATTGACAGTGGTATTAGCCACATTATATATCTATAAATTTGTTCTTTTGTTGTTGTTGTTCTTTCTTTCTTTCTTTCTTTTTTCTTTCTGTATAATACATTGTGTAATTTTAGAATGTGCTAAACAGAATCCCAGTACAAGTTATGTGTGATATTAAGTATTATTAGGTTAGGGGAAAGAGTTAAAGGCGTCATACTCCAATCAGTGCACAGGAGAAGTTTTGTTTAAAGAGAAAAGATGAATGGATAGCTGAGAACAGACAAAGAATGACAAGTATTATGATTTGAACTGAGATGAGATAAGTAGAATAAAACTAAGAGAGTTAAAAGAAGGAAGAAGCTATATAGAAAATGGAAAATGGAAATAAGATATGGAATGGTATATAAAAGGAACATGATTTTTGAAGTTGTGTCTGTACGATGAGTTTTAACCCGGGATCAAGCAACTTTCAGAAAATATGTTTTATGTTTTTATGTTTTATGTTTTGCCTGTTTGTGTATTGGAAGAGAATAATGAAATTGTATATAAGACAGATGGATATAAAAAAATGTATACAATCTAAAGTAAAAGAGATATAACTTGAATAAATAGAAGGAAAGGGAGGAATAAAGAGAAGTTGGGATAAGATATGAAGTTGAACAGATAAGGTAAATACATATATTAAATTGTGTTTACATGGAAATGTGATAATTTGGAATGACTCTGTCTTTAAATAAGATGTTGTATTGGTTTTTTCAGAAAAAGATTTCTTATGTTATTATATTCTATGTTTTGTTTGTCTGTATATTGTTTTGTAAAATTAATAAAATTTGCTTTTAAAAAAAAATTAAAAGGACCCATCAGGTCTCCCTGATCTGATCAATTTTTAATATTTTGCTGATAACATGCATGTTCCACCCACATATTTTGGCAAAAAGGGGGGATATTGTAAAAAGTTATCACCCACCTATCTCCTAGAAGAATGAAATATTATAGGAAATATTAAAAAGGCAGAATATTATATTTCCCTGGATGAGAAAAATGAAAACATGTTTTTAAAGCAGCTTCCTGCAGCTCCATGCCCCCCCTTCAGCTCCAGGGTGATGGGATTAAGACATGGCCCTCAGGACATGATAAGATTACCCATCTCAGCACATGGCACCTGGGAAGATTACATCACCCAGCAGATTTCAACCAAACTTAGCACACATACAACCTACAAAGCTACAAACCCTGACAGCATCCAATCAGGAAACTCTTCTTGTGCCCCAGGAAGTTCAAAGCTTAGAGAGGGCATAAAACCAAGGAACTCTCAGCATCTTTTCGCTCAGGAGCTCCAAAGCATGTAGTCCTGTCCACCATTAAACCTTCTTTCCAAGCAACTTCCATCAATCCAGTGTCTTTTTCCTCACTTGGAACTGAACCCAGAGGGATATTTCTTCCAACACTCTGGTTTAGCTAATCTTAAATGTTTTCTGGCTGGCTTGCCTGAAGCTAGGAGGCTGTTAATGAGACAGGCAGGGCTTTTCTTTGTGTTTTAGTTTAAACTGTTTCTGATTTAATTTTTCTGTGTTATGTTTGAATGTTTGCTGGCTTATATTTTATTCTGTCAGAGGAGGGGGGGGTCTTCCTTCAGTAAGATTTATGTTTGTGTTCCTCTTGCTTATATATTTGATATTAAATATGTAAACTCATGGCTAATTTGTTATATTAAAGTATAGAAACATATTTTTGAAATATCTGTATATCATTGCAGATGCTGGGCAGATAGCTTTGAAATAAATCTGGCCCAATTTATCTTTTCATCTCAGTTCTGGTGTCTGGAATTCAAAGAACTATATTAGGAATTCCCAATGTTTTTTTTTTACTTTGGTGTAATAATGTTTAAAAATAAGCAAAACAGAACTTGCTTTTGCATGGTCAAGCATTATATTGTAAATTTTGATTTTGAAAATGGTGGAGGACATGGAAGAAGAAACAAACTTTGTACTTAAAATTCAGTGGGGCAAGGGGAGACAGGAGTATAAAAAGTTTCCTAATTGTTCTTGTAGCATTTTGGTTTCATTTAGTAAATCTTGTCGCTCTTTTTTAAAATGAATCATTATGAAATGGATCTTTCATAAATTCACTTTAAATGCAGGTTTTCCTGGCATTTTTCTATTGCACAATGATACATTATCTCCCCACAATTATTCTCTTTCAAGTTCATGCTCAATAGATAAAAAAATTAAATGGTTTAACATTTCTCATTCTGTAATAGAATACTTCAGTTTTTTCCTGAGCATTTGCCTGCTAAGTATTATTTCAGCTTCATAGTTGACATATTTTGTATAAATATGCAGGCAGCAATGATCCCACTTTTGACAAAATAACGTTTCTAATAATTTAGGCAGTTTGCTTTTTCTAGCAGTTATCACTTTCCCTTTATGTGTGAAAAGCTCAAGGAGTGGTAGTTTTGAGTTAGCACATCCCACAGTGATACATGCTTATCTCAGTCTCATGAATAGGATTTCATACTTTGCACTGCACAAGCATGTCACCATATTCTGGATAACTGTTATGTACTTCAAAACATTGCCTGTTCTTGTGTTATTCTGATCTGGGCTGGCTGTAATAATTTCACATGGACTACCCTCTGCAGTTGTCTAGATCAGGAAACAGATTTCATAGAAAACTAAATCTAAGCTTTCTTGAGATTGTTACCATATATATTCCTAAGTAAACCCAACTGTGGATAAACCAACCCTCAAATGTTTAAACAGAAATATTATAAAAATACACCACGCATGGATAAGTTGACTCTTGATATTTTCATATATTCATTTTCACAATTGGCCCATCTGTGGGTGCACATTTTTCATGGTATTTAATTATTCAAGGTCTGCTTATCCACAAATGGCTTATCAATGAATATAGGATACAGAGAAACTTTTGTTAAAGTTTAGAGAAAAAAATGTATATATTATGGATAAGCCCATCTGCAGATGAGCTGAATCCAATTTGGGGGGTGTATTTTGGTACCTAAAATCCTCACCTTATCCAGGAGTATAATGATGTGGTATATTAAAATCATATTGCAAATCTAAGTGCATTTTTCTTCCTATCACTTTCACACCCAGTGAATCAGAGAGAAGCCTGCCTGCCCAAAGAATGCTTCTGCCCTTTTTATTTAATGGTTTCTGAACATTTCCCTCAAGGCCAAGGCCATCTCCATGGTTCTCTAAAAATATGTAGGAACAGTGAAATGGTCCTCCTTACATAACACTTTTTAATCCATCTTCTGTTAGTTAAGGATTTTTTTTCCTGAAGCTTGAAATAAGATATGATATTAATGATCCTCTTTTCTCATGTGTTAAAGGTGAACAGTGATGACTTGTTATTGCTCATGGGGAAACAGTAGAAGCAATTGGAGTCTAAGAAGAGAAAAACAAAGAAATATACTTCTATATCTTTTTGGATGCACTTTCTTTTTAGTATATTGAAACCTGACTCACATTAATTGATCAATTGCACATTAATTAGTGATTTAAAAATGCAAAATCCTTTTAATGTATTTATGTAAAAATGTGTAATTTCCAAAATAGATATTTTAGCCTTTCTTTGAACTGAGAACAGTATCACAATATTCAGATATGTAAAATATATAATAGATAACTATTGTGGTTAATTTACTCCATAATGGAATTTTGAAATATCACATTTTAAAGCACTGTTTGCAACTTCCCCTCCTAGCTTATAATGCATGATTATTATAGGTCTGTTTCTTGGCAGATATTACACATCCATTGCCAGAGGTATATCAAAGTGTTCCATTTTAAATTCATTTTATTTATAACAACAATTTATAAGTTTTAAGGATTGCCTTTTTAAACATTTTGATATTGTGTGCAGCTATTTCTTTTTTTCCCCATAAGCGTTCATTTATTTAGTAAATGTTGCTGAATGTATTTTGAGTTGCATTTATTCTAAAATTCATAACCATTGAAAGAATAAAATCCTATTAGAGATTTTTAAATGTAAAGATTTAAATTCTTATATTTCTTTAACTAGACATTGAGCTTCAGAAACCAAAATAAGATAAGCAATTCTACAACAATATTGTGTTGTACAATAAAATTCACTATGCACAGCAACAATTCTGCTATATAGAATAGAATAACAGAGTTGGAAGGGATCTTGGAGGTCTTCTAGTCCAACCTCTGCCTAGGCAGGAAACCCTATAGCGGGGTCGTCAACCTTTTAGACCTCAGGGACCACCAAACTCATAATTTTAAATCACAGGGACCACTGTGGGCATGGCCTAATTTGTAAGTGTGGCTTGGTGGTCATGTGACTGGCTGGGCACGGCTTGTATATATATAAATATTTATATAAATATTGAATTTTTTTATAAAAAAAGAGAGCAACTTTTACCCAAAATCAGGCAAAGCAGGCAGGCAGATTGAGTTGCTCACAGAATCATTCAGTGATCTAGCTATATGCCATCATCTAGCTGAGTCTGTCACATAAAATTTGCTTGCCGTGAGTCTGCACTGAATAATAGAACTTTCAGTCCTAAGGGAGGTTCGGCTGTGCTTAAAAGCAGAGCTGAAGATCTAAAGACTAGCTAGAAAGCAAGAAATCCAACCATTTCCTGCTTCCTAGCTAATCTAAATTTCCTGGTACAGCAGAACAGCTGATGGTCGGGGGAAAAAAAAGGAAAAATAGCAACTTAGCAGGCAAATTTGCCAGGTAAGGAATGAGCGGGTGGGGAGGGTTCCCGCGGGCCATGTGGGTGGAGCAGCCTTGTGTTCCTGCACAGCCTGGATTAATTGCTTGGGGGGGTGTGCTCTGACATTTCTCTGTGGCCCACCAAAATTTTCTCACGGCCCACCAGTTGGCAACCATGGCTCTACACTACTTCAGACCAATGGTTTTCCAACATCTTTTAAAAACCTTCTAGTGTTGGAGCATTCACAATTTCTGGAGGCAGGTTGTTCCACTGATTAATTTTTTCTAACTGTCAGGAATTTTTTTCTTAGTTGTAAGTTGCTTCACTCCTTGATTAGTTTCCACCCATTGCTTCTTGTCCTGCCCTCAGGTGCTTTGGAGAATAGCTTGACTCCCTCTTTTTTTGTGGCAGCCCCTGAGATATTGGAACATTGCTATCATGTCTCCCCTAGTCCTTCTTTTCATTAGACTAGACATACCCAGTTCCTGCAACATACCCAGTTCCTGCACTCTTTCTAGAGTCTCAACTTGTTTTTTCCATCATGGCGTCTAAAACTGAATTGCAGTATTCCAAGTATGGTCCAGGGGTGGGATTCACATTTCTTAACAACCGATTCTGTGGGTGTGGCCTAATTTGTAGGTGTGTCTTGGTGCTCATGTGACGGTGGGTGTGGCTTGCTGACTGGGCATAGCTTGGTGGTCATGGCTTGTATGTAAATATTATATCTCACAACACACCATGTAAGGCATCCAGAAAGTATCCATGATATCAATCACTCCAAGACATTTTCTCTCCAATTGATTTAATTAGAAACAGATCTGGCATGTCAAAGGTAATTTCCCAAAGTGAAATTATTTTCGTGTGTTACACAGAATCCACCTTCTTTCCTCCCTTCTCTCCCACTTCTACACTTCATAAATCACGAGAACCAATTAACTGCAACTGGAATTTCTTAATACGACATACAGAATAACCATGAACTTTTCAACTCCTCCACCCCCATTTCCATGAAATGTGACGGCTGAATGTGACAGCTGACAGGCATCCCCCTTGAAAAGTCCTCCTCCTAAAAGGGAAAAAACAGATACAGGAGTTAACACATTGTCCTTAACCCCCTCTCTCCCCTTCATGAGGACCCTTTAGTTTGTGGGGAAAATCCTCATGGAATTGGTTAACCAATTGATCAGCATGAATATCCCAACTCTTTACCCAACTAGTATCAGAGAGGGTATCCTTTCCATAAGACCAAATATTGCAATTGGCCACGGTAATCTAGAATCGAGAATTTTTTGAATTTCATAATGTGTTTCCCCCTGTACCATTAATGGTTTAGGGGGAATGATTGGCGGTGGTCTTATCATTGATGTAGTAGCTGGTTTTAGTAAACTACAATGGAATACTGGATGAATTTTCCCCAATATTCGAGGAAGACTTAATTGGACAGTGATTGGATTGATTATCTTTGAAATTGGGAATGGACCCAAGAATTTTGGACCCAGCTTCTTACTGGGCAGTTTCAACCTAAGATACTTGGTTGACAAATATACTTTGTCCCCTACTTTAAAAGGCGGTTGAAGGGATCTATGTTTATCCGCCTGATTTTTATAATTTTTTGCAGCTTCGGTCAAAGCTTTTTTTTTTTTGTATCTTCCTATCCTTTCTTTAATGAGTTCATCCATTCTGTTAGGGACATGGATGAGGGAGGTTGTCTAGGTAACTCTGGCATTGGGACAAAATCCATTCCAGTGTTGATTTGGAATGGAGTCAATCCCATGCTGCTATGTACTGCATTATTGTAAGCAACCTCTGCAAAAGGTAATAACTCAGCCCAATTTTCTTGTTGATAATTTACTTAGCATCTCATGGTGTTAGCCCCTCTGCTGCTCCATTACAAGCAGGATGGAAAGGTGAGGATAACTCTTGAGAGGAACCAATGGATTTCAGAAATTCCCTCCAAAATTTTGCGGTAAATTGTACCCCTCTGTCTGATATTATTCTATGAGGTACTCCATGTAGTCTATAGATATGTTTCACGAACAGCTTTGCAAGTTTTTTCACAGATGGAAGTCCTTTGCAGGCTATAAAATGGGCCTGTTCAGAGAATAAGTCAATTATAGTCCAAATGATCGTATTCCCTTCACTCTTAGGTAATTCCACAATAAAGTCCATTGCGATTTCTTCCCATGGTTGGGTTGGTTTAGCAACTTGTTGAAGGAGGCCAGGGGTTTTTCCAGTTCTGTGTTTCATTGTGGCACAAATTGAGCAACTTTTTACATAGTCGACATCAGGTTTCATTTTTGGCCACCAGAAGTGTCTTCTCAGTAAATGTAGGGTTTTTAGGAATTCAAAGTGGCCTCCCAGCCGGGAGTCGTGGCTACACTTTAGTACCAGTAGTCTTAGGGTTGTGGGTACATAAAGCTTAGTCCCTTTCCAAGCTAGTCCATCATTCATTGTCAGCTTGGTTTGATGGCCCAGGAACCAAGGATTAGTCAATAGGGCCATTTTCAATTCTGCAGTCAGCTTATCTTCCAGGTGTTTGGGGTTGCAGTTGGCTTGGGCTCGAGTGGTCACTTGGCCTGCTGATTGAGCTACTGAAATTAAGGCTTGTACTATTTCCTCTTTGTGGCTGTCAAACTGAGGTTTTCTGGACAGAGCATCTACCAGTACATTTTTCCCTCCAGGGATATATTTAATGTTAAAGTTGAATTGCTTGAAATATTGGGCCAGAGGACCTGTTTGGGCAATAATGTCCTAGGGGTCTTTAGAGCCTCGAGGTTCTTATGACCAGTCCATACCTCAAAGGCCTCTGGTGCCCCTTCTAGAAAATGCCTCCAAGTCAACAAAGCCCATCATACGGCGAATGCTTCTTTCTCCCAGACTGCCCAACTTCACTCTGTGTCTGTCAGCTTTTTGGACACATAAGCGCAAGGCATCAGTCGGCCTTGAGAGTCCTTTTGCAGCAAAGCAGCTGCCACCACTACATCACTTGCATCCATTTGGACAATAAAAGGCTTGGTTGCGTCTGGGTGCTGGAGAATGGGGTCAGCTGCAAAGAGGCATTTTAAGGCCTCGAAAGCTATCTGACAGTCCATAGTCCAAGCCAGAGGTTGACTTGGCTTCGGTTTGGTGGGCGACGGGCCCGTTTTTAATAGCTCCGTCAATGGGAGGGCAACTTCTGCAAAGGACGGAATGAATTGTCTATAGAAGTTGGCAAATCCCAAGAATCTTTGAAGTTGTTTTCGGGTTCTGGGGGGTTGCCAGTCCAGCACCACTTTCACTCCCCCTTCCATGAAATGTGACAGCTGAATTTTAAAGCTGACAATTGTTTTTTTATTTTTTTAAAAAGCAACTTTTACCCCAAAGCAGGCAAAGCAGGCAGGCAGATTGAGTTGCTCACAGAATCACAGATTAATTTAGAGATCTATCTATCTGCAAATGGCTATCTGAGTCTGTCATATAAAATTTGCTTGCAAGCAAACTCACAAAATTAACTCACAACATACCATGTATGTAAATATTGAACTTTTTTTTAATAAAAAAGAGCAACTTTTACCCCAAAGCAGGCAGGCAAATTGAGTTGCTCACAGAATCTCAGATTAACTTAGAGATCTATCTATCTGCAATCGGCTACTTGAGTCTGCACTGAAAAGCTTCAGTCCTAAGGAAGGTTCGGCTCTGCTTTTAGATAAGCTAGAAAGCAAGAAATCCAAGGATTTCCTGCTTTCTAGCTAATCTAAATCTTCTGCCAGAGCAGTACAACTAATGGTTGGGGGGGGGGGGGAAGGAAAAATAGCAACTTACCAAACCAGGCAAGTTGAATGGCGCACATGCCAAGTAAGGAGTGAGTGGGCAGGGAAGGGCGGGGCCAACCAGTGGAGTGATTTGCCGGTTCTCCAAACTGGGGACAATTGTGTGTGCAGCATTTGCAAGAAATCATCAGCTGTGCTGCCTGGACAGCTGACAAGTGCTGTGCTCCGATGTGCAGCATTTGAAAAGCCTCTTGTTTCCTGCTTTTTCAACCTCAGCTATGCCATGCAAAGCAGCTGAGGAGGGAAAATCAGGGAATAAAGGTCAGCCTAGAGCCCGGGAAGATGGGTGGGCCAAACACCAAACCAGTTTGGTGTCAGCTGCTCTTCACAGCTATAGGTTCTATAGAACCGGGCTGAACCGGTAGCATCCCACCCCTGGTGTGGCCTTCCAAAGCATTATAAAGTGGTATTAACACTTCACGTGCTCTTCATTCTATCCCACTTTTTAGGCAGCCTAGAACTGTGTTGGCTTTTTTGGCAGCTGCAGCACATTGCTGGCTCATATTTAAATGGTTGTCCACTAGGACTCCGAGATCCCTTTCACAGTTACTATTATCGAGCAAGGTACCACATATACTGTATCTGTGCATTTGATTTTTCTTGTCTAAATGTAGAACCTTACTTTTTTCACCATTGAATTTCATTTTGTTAGATAACATCCAATGTTCAAGTCTGTCAAGATCCTTCTGTATCTTCTGGAGTGTTGGCTATTCCTGCCAGCTTGGTGTCGTCTGCAAATTTGATGAGTTCCCCATCTTTCCTCTTGTCCAAGTCATTGATGAAGATGTTGAACAGTACTGGGCCTAAAACAGAACTGGGCTTAAAACAGTACCCCACTGCATACTTCCCTCCATGTAGATGCAGTTCCATCAAGGACTATATGTTGAGTAAGGTTGGTCAGCCAGTTATGAATCCATCTGATGCTGTCTAACCCACATTTTTCTATTTTAGCTAGTAGTAGGTTATGGTCTACTTTATCAAATGCCTTACTGAAGTCCAAA
Organism: Pseudonaja textilis; assembly: GCF_900518735.1. The sequence goes on from NW_020769370.1 coordinate 3,315,812, forward strand.
TAAATTATATCGACATCATTCCTCTGGTCAACTAATTTTGTTACTTTGTCAAAGAATGCAATAAGATTAGTCTGGCATGATGTGTTTTTAACAAACCCAGGTTGGCTTTTGGTTATTACTTTGTTTGCTTCTAGGTGTTCACTGATCCATTGTCAATTATCTTTTTAACAGATCATCAGAGTTGGAAGGGACCTTATAGGTCATCTAGTCCAACCCCCCAGCCAATCTGGAGACCCTACACCATTTCTGACAAATGACAGTCCAATCTCTTCTTGAAGGTCTCAAGTGATGATGCTCCCACAACTTCCGGGGGCAAGCTGTTCCATTGGTTGATTGTTCTCACTGTCAGAAAGTTACTCCTTATTTCCAGGTTGAATCTTTCCTTTTCCAGAATCTCTCCTTTTCCAGCATCTCTCCTTTTCCAGAATCTTCCCTGGTATTGAGGTCAGGCTGATAGGTCTGTAGTTTCCTGGATCTATTTTTTTCCTTTTTTGAAGAGGGGAACTACACCAGCTCTTTTCCTCTGGCAGTTCCCCGATGCTCCAGGATCTTTGAAAGATATAGTTCAGTGGTTCTGAGATCTTGTCTGCCAGTTCCTTCAGAACCTTGGGGTATAATCCATCTGGTCCTGGTGATTTGAACTCATCTAGGGTGGACAGGTATTCACTTACCATTTTCTTCCCTATTTTAACTTATGTTTCTAATCTATTTTTTGTGGTCCTATTTTTGATAGGTTGGACTGTTTTTTCCTTTTGTGTAAAAGGAATATGTAGGAATGTACCACCATACACAAGGAGGAGACTAAACAAAATATTTAGGCTACTGTTGAGGTAATTCCCTGTTAGGAGAATGAGCGCACACAGGGAGACGTAGTGAGAGTGGTGAAGAATAACACACAAACAGCACACAGCTACACTGTATAGTAAAATGTAGTTTTTACTTCCAGTAAATGGTTAAGCAAAGTCCAAACACAGTCCAAGTCATACACGGTTAAAGCAGTCAGTTTTCAGTCCAGGGATAATCCAAATAACAAAGTCCAGTATCATAAACAGTTCAGTAAAAGACTCACATCAAATCCAAGACTAACGATGATCAGTAACGGTCAATAGGGAAATGCAGGAAAGGCAACACTCAGCAATAAGAGAACAGAACAGGCCAGGTTTTTAGCTCCATCTTATGGCCATTTGAGGAACCACACCCAATTACAATTTTAGCATTCCCTTAAAGAGACAATACTAAAATGTCTATCCTGGTTTATACATTTTCCAACCCAACTATTAGGTGATTTACATTCCTAACATTCTCCCCTTTGGGTAGGACAATATATACAACCTTACACTCTAAGTCCATAATCCTCACAACAAGCCTTATGCGTTATAGAGCCTTGGGCTTTTGTAAAATGATCTGCAATGTTATTTTCTGACATACAGTATTCCAGCATAATCACCTTACTTTGCACACATTGTTTCACATTTAAATATCTTAAATCTGTGTGTTTTGTTCTTGTCTTAACAGCAAGATTTGAAGTCATCTGTATTGCTGATTAGTTGTCTTCATAAACAACAATAGAATGTTACATCAATTCCCATATCAATTAATAGCTGCTTATAAAAAACTAAATTTGTACATAATAAAGACAAGCATGAGAATTCAGCCTCCATTGTTGACAAACTTAAATGTTTCTGTCGAATAGACCTCCATCAAATCAACACCTTTCCTAATAATACTACAGTACCTGACGTAGATTTATGTGTATTTATGTCTGTAGCAAAACTTGCATCCGCATATGCAGTTAGACTTAGTTCATTTTTAGGCTCCAAATACAATGCATAATATATTGTTTGTTTCAGATATCTTAACACATGTTTAGCAGCTTGCCAGTGCCTTTCAGTTGGCTCAGTGTTAAATCTAGCTAATTGGTTAACACAGTATGCTATATCTGGCCTCGACCAATTACTGAGATACGATAAACTACCAATCAAGGACTGATAAATGTTCTTATCAAAAACAGGACTTTGAACATCACTATGGCTAAACTCCTGGCTCATTGGTGTTTTAGCCAGTTTACAAAGTTCCATTTTAAAACTTTTTAGTAATTGGTTAATTTTATCTGCCTGTGAGATCTTGTATCCTCCCCTAGTTCTATCTATCTTTAATCCAAGATATTGTTTAATTTCTCCTAACTGTTTTATCTTAAATTTCTTCTCTAACAGTGATATTATTTTAGTAGCTTCTTGTTCAATTTTGGTGATTAATGCTATGTCATCAGTAAACAATAGCAACAATGACACTACACCATTACTTTCCTTTTTAAACAAACATGGATCAGCCATGTCAGCTACAAAACCTATCTTAGTTAATTCTTTAACTATACACTGATTGCTTTAAGCCATAAAGAGACTGATTGCTTTAAGCCATAAAGACTCTTTTTCAATCTCCAGCAATCAGTTGTATTATCATGTTTGATACCTAAAGGTTTCTTTAAATATATAGTGTGTTGCAACAGTGCATGCAGATATGCCGTCTCTACATCTAAATGATTTATAATGTATTTCTCCTTAGCTGCCCACACTAATGCTTCTCTTAATGTAGTAGCCTTTAAACTAGGTGCAAACACCTCATTGTAGTCATTTGCTGTCTGATTGAACCTTTGTGCTACTAACCTGGCTTTATGGGTAACAGTCCCATCTACACTAGTCTTAAGTTTGTAAACCCATTTACACCCTATGGCATGTTCACCAGATGGTAACTTAACATTTTTGTATACCTCCAACTTTTTTAATGATTCCAGTTCCTTATCTATAACTTCCTGCCAAGCAGCCTGATCCTTAGCAGGATACAGTTTCAGTTCATTATAGTTAGCAGGAACTGTATTCACTTGGCATACAACACTAGCCTGATATCTATCAGGTGGTCGTGTTACTCGGGTTGAACGTCTAGGTAATACAGGGCTTACTGGTGGACTCTCCTGTTCCACCTGCTCCTGTTCTTCTACCACCTCCTGTGCCTGTTCTCCTACTTCCTCCTGTGCCTGTTCTTCCTCTTTAATGGCTATTCGTGGTTTACTTAATTCATCTTTAGGGACTACTTGGGTGTCAATAATAACATAATTGCTGGATTCCTGTACCAGTTTATCCCACCCAACATGCTCAAGAAACTTTGCACTAGCACTACAGTAAACATGAGCTGTGCCTGGATCCCAGAATCTAAATGATCTATGGTTGGCCTCGTAACCTATGAAAAATAATTTCCTAGCTCTACGTTGCCCTTTCAGTCTTACTTGTGAGGGAATATGCACCTATGCTGGAGCTCCAAATGTGTGTAGGTAACTTAAATTTGGCTTTCTGCCATTCCAACAAGTGAATGGCAATTCTCCAGTCGTTGTGTTAACTATATTGTTTAACAAATGATTGCTACACATTATGGCCTCACCCCACAGTGTTTCAGGCAAACCTGAATAAGATAACATAGTGCGAGCCATGACTTGTAACATTTGCCCTCTTCATTCTACAAATGAGTTATGTTGTGGCCTGTAAGGTGCAGAACATTTATGCTCGACACCAGCCAATTTCAACAGTTTGGAATCTTGTTAATAAACTCAGTTCCATTATCAGTAACTAAAGTAATTACTTTACTCCTCATTTTTCTCTCAGTAAATCATAGCCAGTTAAAGAAATGTTGGAATATTTCTGTTTTGTTTTTCATGAGATAGCAGAAACCGTACCGTGAGTAATGGTCCATAATACTCAAAACATAGCAGGCACCACCCAAACTGTGTTTCTTAGGACCAATTATGTCAGCAAACACAACCTCTAAAGGTTCTTTGGTCTTAAAACCATTAAGTCTGTTTGCATGAGTAACCTTACTTTTCTCCTGACTACAGGCATTACAGTTTAAATACTTGCTACAGGGTTTTAATTTTATTCCCTTTGACAAGTTGACAGTTTGTTTGAGCATTTTGACATTAATGTGCAGTAAATGTATACATTCATCATGTGGCTTAACATTGAGTTAACCATCTTCTTTTTTTTTTTTATTATTATAAACTTTATTAGTTTTACTTTTTAAAAAACAACGACAACACAGCTACAAAGTATATACAACAAAAAGACGAACAGGTCTTGGCATGGGCCAAGAGGGAAAGAGAGGAAAGCTTGAGAGAGGAAAGAGGGAAAGGGAAGGGAAGGGTGGGGGGGGGGGGAAAGTGGGGAAAACAGAAGTAGAGAAAACAATTATAATAAAACCATATTTTTGTGACTGTCTGTAAGGTCTTTTCTTCTTCCAGACTATCGTTGGCAGTGCTTTTCTTTATCTCTGCCTCGGAGGCCTCGGCCTTAATTTTCTTAGAGGTGATCTATCTTTGATTAAGCCAAATGTACAAAGGATTCCAATTGCTATAATAGGTTGAAGATTCTTTATTTTTTAATGCTTGGGTTAGTTTGTCCATTTCGGCGTATTGTAAGATTTTCTGAATAACCATAAGATCAGTGGGGATAGAGGGTAGTTTCCAGCACTGGGCAAATGCCAGTCTGGCCGCGGTTAAGATGTGGATTGTAATATACTTTGACTTTTTGGATATTTGTTTATCAAAAATTCCTAGAAGGAAGGACTCTGGTTTGTACTCAATTTGTTCCATGGTTATTTCCTCTAGCCAGTGCCTAATTTTTTGCCAGTACTTCTGGGTTTCCTTGCATGACCACCACATGTGAAAGAAGGTACCTTCTATGTGTTGACATTTCCAACACTTGGGGCTCGTGTTGGGGTGCATCTTCGCCAATCTCGAAGGGGGCAGGTGCCATCTATAAAACATTTTATATAAGTTTTCTTTATAAGCTGCTGATTTCGTGATCTTAATGTTCCTGTTCCAGATCTTTTCCCATTCTGCTAGGGTAATGCTCCGACCCACATTTCTGCTCCACGCAATCATATTTCCCTTGACAATTTCTTGTTCTAGTTCTGTTTCTAATAAATATTTGTAAAATTTAGATATATTTTTTTTACTTGGTCCTAGTAGAATTTTGTCTAGGGTCTGTAATTTATTGTAGATTCCGAATTCCTTAATGTCTTGTTTGTATTTACTATGAATTTGAAGGTACACCCACTGATCAATTATAAATCCTCGCTCTTGCAGTTCTTGTCGTGTTTTCAATTTTCCTTGTGGGTCTAATAAATTTTCGTACTTAATCATTTTGGTTATATCCAGATTATTAGGGTGTACTATCGCTTCCATTGGGGATAGCCAAATCGGTATTTTTAAATAAAGCTTTTTACGTACTTTTTTCCAATTAGTTAATAAAGAGTCCCTGATAAGATGCCTATGGAAATATGATTGCCTGGGTTTCCCAGATTCCCACAGAAAGGCATGCCATCCTTTCTGCATATCGTGGCCTTCTAATACTAGTGTTCTTTTGTTGGTTAGGTTCACCCAATCCTTTATCCATAGTAGGGTGGCTGCCGTATGATATATTTCCCAGTTTGGCAAGGCTAACCCTCCTCTGCTTTTCAAATCTTGTAGGGCTTTTACGTTAATCCTAGCTTTTTTCCCCTGCCAAATAAAATTCAATGTTATCTTGTTTAGTTCCGTAAAAAATTTTTTATTTAGTTTAATTGGTATTGTCTGGAATAAATATAGAAATTTTGGCAGAATATTCATCTTAATCAAAGCAATCCTGCCCAATAAGGAAAGTTGTAAATTGCTCCAAAAGTCTAAGTCTTTCTTAGTTTGTTGGAGAAGTTTATCATAATTGTTTTCTTTTAACGATTTGCTTTGTGGAGTTAGCCAAATTCCTAAGTATTTAATTTTTTTTGTCACTTGTATTCCCATTGTTGTCTCTAGCTCTTTATTCTCGTCTCCTGTTAAATTTTTAGTCATTAATTTTGTTTTTCCCCTGTTTATTTTAAATCCCGCGACTTCTCCAAATCGTTCTAGTTCTTCTAATAAGTTGTGTCCTTTTTCTATGGGCTCCTCCAGAAAAAAAACCAAATCATCTGCGAAAGCCTGTACTTTATATTCTTCTGATTTGATCCTCAAACCTCTAATTCTCAAATTTTGCCTAATGTACGTCAGAAGAGATTCTAGAGCGAATATGAAAAGCAGAGGGGAGAGAGGGCAACCCTGTCTTACCCCTTTTTCTATTTTTATCGGGCCAGTTTGTTCCCCATTTATTAGAATGTTTGCCTGTTGAGTGTGGTAAATTGTAGTGATGACATTTTCAAATCTGGTGCCAAGATTCATATTATATATTTTTTGAATTAAGAAATGCCAATTTAAATTGTCGAATGCTTTTTCAGCATCCAAGAACATAAATGCAAATTGTTTTTCCGGGTGGGCTTCATAGTATTCTGAAATGTCTATCACTGTTCTTAAATTATTCTTAATTTGTCGAAATGGGAGAAATCCGTTTTGATCTTCATGGATATAAGTATTTAAAACCTGTTTTAATCTATTGGCTATTATAGAAGAGAATAATTTATAATCTGCATTCAGGAGCGAAATTGGTCTATAATTATTAATAAGTCTGTGGTCAAGGTCCTCCTTCGGGATCAGCGAAATTAAGGCTCCCCTCCACGAGTCCGGCATCTTGGCTGCTAACAGTACCTCATTAAATACATCCAGCATCAGTGGTCCAATTTGTTCTATGATAATTTTGTAAAGTTCTACCGGTATCCCGTCTGGTCCTGGTGCTTTATTGTTACTTTGCTTCTCTATTGCTGACTTCAGTTCGGACCATGTTATATTTTGGTTTAATAATTCTATCTCTTCCTCTCCAATTGCTTTGTCATTCGCTTCCTCCAGGTATTTCATTATTTTATCCTCAGAGACTTCTTCTTTTTTGTATAATTTCCCAAAGTAATTAGAAGTGATCTCTTTTTTCTTCTCTATCTCCTCTTGCATATTGCCCCCCTCATCCATTAATTGGTGTATCAATCTTTTTTCTTTCGTTTTCTTAAGTTTGTGGGCTAACCATCTCCCTGGCTTGTTTGCATGCTCAAAGTAGATTTGTTTAGTCATTTTCAGACTAATCTCCAATTTTTCTTGTTCCAGTAAATTTAGTTTGTGTTTAGTTGTTATTAACTGGTTCTGTATTCTTTGGTTTTTGGGGTTCTTTTGTAATTGGGTTTCTAAATCCTTAATTTCTTGTTGTAAGTTACTTTGTTGGGCATACTTTCTTTTATTTCTCATAGCATTGTAAGAGATTGTTATTCCTCTTATAAATGCCTTTAATGTGTCCCATATATTTTGTTTCGAAGTTAGATCATTATTATTTTCCTTTAAGAAGAAGTTCAGTTCTTCTTTCAATTTATTAGTATATTCTTCTTCTTTTATTAAATGAGTGTTAAAAGTCCATCTTTTCTTTGGTTTTCTTCTACCCCTCCAGGTTATTTGAATTGGGTTGTGGTCAGCCCAATCATTTGGTAAGATTTCGCTATCTTTGATTTCATTAAATAATTCACCGTTTATCCAAGCCATATCTATTCTTGTCCAAATTTTGTGTGGGTTAGAATAATAAGTAAACTGTTCTTTTTGGGGATTTAATTTTCTCCAGATATCTACCAGATTCATTTCATTCAACATATCCTTACATGGCTTAGAGAATTCTCTATTTCCTTTTTTGTTCTTACTCCTATTACTATGATCCTTCCGATAGTCAGCAATAGAGTTAAAATCGCCAATCAGAATAATATTACCATTTTCAAATTCTGTTATTTTTTGATGGAGATGTTTAAAAAATTTACCTTGATCATCATTTGGGGCATAGATTACTACCAGTAAGAGTGTAATGCCATTAATCAAGATTTGTACCACCAGAGTTCTTCCTTCAGGGTCCGCCCAGATTAACTCCGCTTTTAAGTCATCTCTCACATAGATTGCAATACCTTTCTTTTTGTGTTTATCAGCTGGTGCTGTAAATAATTTTCCCAGTTTCGGACAATCTAGGAATTTCTCCTCACTTTTCCTAATGTGTGTTTCTTGTATGCAAATTATATCAACATTTTGTTTTATTAGTTTGGTTAGAATCCTTTTCCTTTTAGCTCTTGAATTTAGGCCGTTTATATTAATGGAAAGAATTTTCCTTCCTTCGTCCATTTACTTAAGTCTGCCTCGCTTTTTGTCTCGTAACTCTACGGCTCTCTTCTTGTGATTGATATGGAGTTGTTTCTTCTCTTTCTCGTTGTAAGTTGTCTTTCCCTTGAATTTGGACAGGTCTTTCTTCTTTGTTCCTGTGGCGGTTACGATCTTCCTGCATATTCCTTTGGATTTTCTCCCTAGTGAGTTGATCCTCCGTGGTTGTTAGCTGTTCTAGGAAGTTTTGTGCTTGTTCTATTGAATCTATTTTAATTTTTCTTCCCTTCCACGATATTAGCATCCCTTCTGGGATTAGCCATTTAAATGAGATTTCATTTTTATTTAAGTAATTGGCTAAAAATTTATATTCTTGCCTTATGGCCCTCACTTTTCTTGGAATCTGCTTGAGAATTATGATCTCTTTGCCCTTATATAATATTCTCTCATCTCTGGCCTTTCTATGTATTAGGTCTCTCATGCATCTTCTTGAAAAGCGGATATGGATCTCCCTTGGGCAATTGTGACGCCTTGCATAACTGGTGTTCACCCTATAGATTTCATCAAATTCCTTGAGTAAGTCATCTTTCTCTTTTCCAACTAGTTCAGCCAACAAACCTGCCATTAATTGTTCTAATTCTTCATTTTTGGATTCCTCCACGTTTTGGAACCTTAAGTATGCAGCTGCTCTGTCCATCTCAAGTTGGACCAAGGAATCTTCCATTTCTCTATTTACATTTTTAAAATCTTCCTCAGTCCTTTCTAGGTTTCTCTCCGCTTGTTCCGTCCTCTTCTCTATTTCTTTTATTTTTAATTCAGTTCTTTCCATGGCCAATTGCATTGTCCCAACCCTATCTTCAACTCTCTGTATATCTACTCTCATCTCCTCTTTTAATTTACTCATTTCTTCTTTCAGTTCGCTAATATCTGCTCTGGTCTCATTATGATTCCTAATCATAATCTCCTGCATTCTAGACATTGATTCTTGCATTGATTCTTGCAGGGATAATAATGTCGCTTGTAGGTTGGCATTAGTAACAGTCGGTTGTTTTTCTCCTACCAAGGTCTCTTCTATAGTTTTCTGCGTTGTTGGGGAGGCAGTTGCCAGAGTTGTCATCAAGGTCTGGTTGTTCTTCCTTCCTGTTTTCAGGGCCGTGGTTGTTGTGGAAGTCATCTCTGATAAGATTTGTTTTTGCAATTGGACTATGTTAAGAATATTATCCCAAATCACCATTCGATGTATTATGTATTATTCTCTATATTAAATTCAAATACCGGAGTTAATTGTATTTTACCCCTAATAAATCAAACTTGTTTAAAACATACAACCAACTCTAGAATATCTCACTCTATATATACTTTTGTCCTATAGTGTATATTAATATTTAAGATTCCATTTTATCTGAGACAACCCTATTAACAGTCCTTAAAATTTTTATATATCCAAGAGAGTCTAATCTGTAAACCTTAATAACTGTAACAAGCAGTTTGCCTTTATACTTAACTATTATAGAAAAAAAGGAAAGAACAAAGAGAAAGGGAGAGAGAGAAAGAATGCAGGAAGAAAGGGGTCTTTTCAATTTTAGGGAATCACAAAGCACGTATCTGTAGGATTAGTTCCATAGAAAAACAAGTCTGAGTTGGGGTTGGCGTTTTAGTCTTATCGTCTCTCCTCCTGGGTGCACCAAGGAAGCAGGGGGAGGAAGTGCTGACTAATTGCTGTCAGCAATCAGCGATCAGTCTTGGCCAGGCTTCCGTCTGTCTCTTCCTTCTTCTTCTTCCCTCCTGCCAGCAATTGTCAATCCACAGTCACTTTGGGCATCTGCCTCAGATCGATCACTTTAAAAATCAGTTTTGTAGGCAGTAATGCTAAAAGGAAGGGATCTTGCATTATTCCCTTTGACAAGTTGACAGTTTGTTTGAGCATTTTGACATTAATGTGCAGTAAATGTATACATTCATCATGTGGCTTAACATTGAGTTAACCATCTTCAACTGGTCATCATGTATCACATATAAATCATTCTCTAAATTAGCAATAACACTTTTACCCTCTTTCTCTATTATACAGTTATCTCCCCAAAGGTTACTACATAACCAATATTAACTAAAGCCCTTACTGATAACAAATTAAATTTCAGTTTAGGTACATATAACATAGTTAAATGCTCATTTATCCAAAAACAATATGCAGTACCTTCACCAGATGCTTTCATCTTCCATCCATTTGCCAATGATACATGTTGCTTACTCATAGACATTTTTACAAACCTCTCTCTATTTTTAGTAATGCACTGCAATGCTCCACAATCAACAACCCACAAATCATGGCTTACAGCTGAATTGCTAAACATAGCTAAACTAACATTCTTCTTAGCCTCCTGGTGATTACCAGTATTCTGTTGTTTTCCCTTCTTACAGAATCTAGCTATATGTCCCCTAGCCCTACAAGAAAAAAAAACCTAACAGTATAGGCAGTTGAAGACAAATCCTCTTCTTGTGGTTGTTTCTTTCTCAGTTGGTCCTTATCCAGCTGTCTTCTTGCTTCTTCTAACAATCTTCTGGTTATGTCAGTCAATGTCAGTTTATCTCTGGTCAGGGCTTCCAGTGAAGATACATAGTCATCATAAATTTCATCCAATGAGGAAAGAATGATATAAACTTGGTGCAACTCTGAAAATATCAGTTCCTTTTCATGTAGCTCCTGAAAAGTTCTTTTCATGAAGTTTAAATGAGCTAACATATCTCCACCTTTCAGAAGACATGCTCTAAATAGTTTACATGTAATATGTATGAGTGCACCGACACTGTCACGAACATAAATCCTCTTCAAATTCTCCCAACACCTAGCAGCAGACTCTTCTCCATGAATATGGACTAGCTGCTGGTCACTCAGTGTTAGTCCAATTATACAAAGAGCTCGTTTGTTGTTCTGTTTAAAGTCAGCAAGCTTTTTGGCATTGTCCTCATCATCTGGATCCCAAGCATTTACATCTGGTGGATCTTGAATTACATTCCATAACTCTTCTCTATGCAGAAGTAGACTGCACTTCATAGACCAGGAAACATAATTTGTTCCATCCAACCGGGTTATCAGTGATAGGCTTGTTGACGGGTCTTGTGCCATCTTTACCAGGATAGTAACCCACAGTTAAACAGTAAACAGCTGTCTGTATACAGTACTGTGTATTCACACCAACTCTCAGTTATCTGAGCCTGTTATGGCCTGGGCCCATAACCAGTGTTGAGGTAATTCCCTGTTAGGAGAATGAGCGCACACAGGGAGATGTAGTGAGAGTGGTGAAGCATAACACACAAACAGCACACAGCTACACTGTATAGTAAAATGTAGTTTTTACTTCCAGTAAATGGTTAAGCAAAGTCCAAATACAGTCCAAGTCATACATGGTTAAAGCAGTCAGTTTTCAGTCCAGGGATAATCCAAATAACAAAGTCCAGTATCATAAACAGTTCAGTAAAAGACTCACATCAAATCCAAGACTAACGATGATCAGTAACAGTCAATAGGGAAATGCAGGAAAGGCAACACTCTCAGCAACAAGAGAACAGAACAGACCAGGTTTCTAGCTCCATCTTATGGCTGTTTGAGGAACCACACCCAATTACAATTTTAGCATTCCCTTAAAGAGACAGTATTATCCTGGTTTATATATTTTCCAATCCAACTATTAGGTGACTTACATTCCTAACAGCTATGCATCAAAATATTATGAATGTAAGACCTATGTTGTTGATATGAAAATGATGAATCGAGAAGAGATATCTATTTTATATCCTCTGTTGTGGCATAGTAAAATTGTCCAGAATCAAAAGCTAGCTAAAAAGCAGAAATTAAATCAGTAGACCAGAACATGGTAAATATCCAGTCCAAAAATCAAGTGAAATATCTCATTGGATATAGCCATTAACAACTTTGAGATATGCAGACTTCAACTGAAGGTGGAATTTTCTTGGAACTGAGAGGGCTGCTCAACAGAAGGTGTGGGAGATGATACCACCTATCTTCTGTCTACAATGCAGCCCTTGCAGCAGTTCTCAGAAGATTGCACCCCATTTGCACAAGTGACCTTCAGGGCACAATAAATCCCCAAGTGGTTTATGATGCCAGATGAATTTCAAAATTATTGTATTCAGCTCATCAAAAAAAGCAAGAATAAGTGTCAGCATTCCAGGAATTACAGTCATTACAAATCAGAACTCTGAGGCAATTCAATTCCTCAAAGAGCAATTTTATTGGAAATACCATCAAACTGGTGAAAAGCCAGTTCTAAATCTTCCCAGGATTTTCACAACCTTAAAAGAAAAAGTTTCCAGTCTTCCCAAAACAATAAATCATATTGTCTAATCTGGATACTAGCTGGTTGCCTGGTTACAACTCTCTCCTCCTCCTGGGGCCGGCTGGCTGTTGAAATACCTCTGACTCACCAGAGAACTATTCTATTTTGTTTACCAAATTCCCTCTATTAATCCCCCCTTCTCATCTCCACACTTTGTCATCCCAAAATCCAGCTATGGGCCTGACAGGCTGCCCCCAGTCAGATGATGGGATGTTTGGTGAGGACTCCTAACCTCCTCTCCCTTCCCCAGGAGGACCCTTTGGCTTTTGTGGATACTCCTCATGGAACTGTTTCACCAGCCTATATGCTTTCACCTTCCAACTCTTCACCCAGGTGGCTTCACCAAGAGGATATCCTTTCCAGTGCACTAGATACCCCAACTGACCCTGGTGTACCATTGAGTCTAGGATTTTCTTTACCTTGTAATGTGGCCTTCAACCACTAGCAGCTTGGGTGGTATCCTAGTTATTGGTCTGATTTGTGAGCCTACAATTGGTTTTAGTAAACTGCTGTGGTAACCCAGATGCACTTTCCCTAACAATTGAGGGAGTTGCAGTGATGGGGTTAATAACTTTCACTATAGAGAAAGGTCCTACAACGTTCAGACCAAGTTTCTCAGTGGCTAATTTAAATTTCAGATACTTTGTAGACAAGTAGACCTTATCCCCCACCTTAAACCATGGTTGGGGAGAATGGTGTTCATCAGCTTGGGCCTTATACACTCCCGCCGCCTCCTGTAGAGCTCATTTGGTATTTTCCCATGCTTTTTTCAACAATTCCATCCACTCTGCTAGTGACGTGGAGGAGGGAGCCTCCCTGGGCAGCTCGGGCATGGGGACAAACTCCTTGACACTAGTGACCTGAAATGGGATCAGCCCTGTGCTACTGTGCACCATATTGTTGTATGCCACCTCAGCAAATGGCAGCAGCTCTGTCCAGTTGATTTGCTGGTAGTTGACATAGCACCTCAAATATTGCTCCACCATAGCATTGGTCTGTTCTGTGGCCCTGTTAGTACACTGATGGAACGCCAAACTCAGCCCTTGCAAAGACCCAATGGACCTCATGAACTCCCTCCAGAACTTATCAGTGAATTGGACTCCCCTATCAGAGATAATCCTGCAAGGGACACCATGTAACCTGTAGCTATGCTTTATAAACAGGTTAGCCAGCTTCCAAGCCAAGAGGAGCCCTGGAGAAGCTATAAAATGGGCTTGTTTGGAAAACAAGTCGATGATGGTCCAGATGACTGTACTCCCTCCACTTGCAGAGAGCTCAACAATGAAATCCATGGCTATTTCCTCCTAGGGTTTGGATGGGTCGGCCACCTGTTGGAGCAGGGGGTCTCCCTGGCCTCCTCTTCAAAGTGGCACAGGTGGTGCAACTCTTAACACAGTCCTCAATATCCTTTTTCATCTTCAGCAACCAGAACTGTCTTCTGACCAGGTGCAGGGTTTTCAGGTAGCTGAAGTGCCCCACTTGCTTGTAGTCATGACTCTTCTGGAGGATGCAAAGCCATAAACTGCTGGACACATACAATTTGGAGCCTTTTCAGGCTAGTCCATCTTTGAGGGTTAGTATTCCTGAGTTGTCTCTGTACCAGGAATTGGCCGCCAGCTCATCTCTTAGGCTTTAGGTCATTCCCCTCCACCTGTAGCTTCTCTCCACCTGGCCTGACCCTTAGTTATGGCCTGTGAGGCAGGCTGGGAGGGGGGAATCATTTTGTGAACCATCTCTTCATGCTTTTTGTGGTACTGTGATTTATGCGACAAACCATCTGCTAAGGTGTTCTTATTTCCTGGCTCCAAGCTCAAAGTTGAATTGTTTGAAATATTGTGCTCAGCGGACCTGTTTTGGGGAGAGCTTTCAGGTTTTTTAGTGCCCCTAGGTTCTTGTGATCAGTCAATACCTCAACGGTACATCACTACCCTCAAGGAAGCGTCTCCATGTTAGCAGGGCCCACCTGATCATGTAGGCCTCTTTCTGTCATACTGCCCACCTCTGTTCAGTGTCAGTCAGTTTTTTGGAGGTGTAAGCACAGGGCTGTAAGCTGCCCTCTGCATTTCTTTGGAGGAGAAGGGCTGTAATGGCCATGTCACTGGCGTTGGCTTGGATTACAAAGGGAATGTCAGGTTTCCAAGTAATGAATTCTATGTTAGAAAAATAACAAAGTCCATCTTCAAAAAGATTTCTTTTATCTAGGAAAACATCAAATTGGCAAAGTCCATGGTAATTCCTGATCTGACCCAACCTGGAATTACCCCACAATATTAGAAGTTAGAAACAACCCCCAAAAGTCACATTCTCCAATAGAAGTAATTAAACGTTGCTTGATGTCATAAATCTCCACCTCCAGGGGCCCCAACACGGACAGCTCATTTCCCATGGGAACGATCACCTAGTCATAACACTCTCTTTATCTCCACTCCTCCCCCTTAGGAATGTGTCAAGCCTGAAACCCTTCCCCCATTACTGCCACAGAGAAAATAAGAAAAAGAATATATACTAAGACAAACTAAAATGGCTACACTTATGCCAATTTCAGGCATGACAGGGGCATTCTGGGTCAGAGTGTTTGAGGATTGGTTCCTTGGCGAACAGTCTCTTCAACTCCTTGAAAGCCCACTGACATTCCAGGGTCCTCTGTAGGGTTAGGGTTGTGGTTGTTGAAGACACCTCCCCACCCCCATTTTTAGCAGTTCATTGATGGGCAGGGTGATTTTAGCAAACAAGGGGATAAACTGCTGGTGGAAGTTCATGAACCCCAGGAAGCTTTACAGCAGATTTCACATATGTGGGGGTTGCCAGTCTAGAATGGCTTTCATTTTAGCTGGGTCCATATCTATGCCCTCACTTAACACCTGATAGCCCAGGTAGTCCAGATGGGTCTTGTGGAACTTGCATTTAGACAACTTTGCATATAGTTTAGCCACAAGGAATCTCTCCAACACTTGCTGCACTAACTTCATACGTTCCTCTAGAACATATGAAGTTGATGCAACAAGTGTTGGAGAAAGGCTCTCTGTGAAGATAAGAATGCCATTTATGTATACAAGGATTCCTTTATATAGGTGCTCATGTAGCACCTCATTTATCAGTTGCATGAATACTGTGAGGGCTCCTTGCAGTCCAAAGGGCATCATTTTGAATTGGAAGCTCCCCAAGGGGCAGTTAAAGATGCCACTCATCTCCTTCTTTGATTCGTAGCCAGTAGTATGCCTCTTGCAGATTTAGTTTGGTAAATACCTTCCCTTTGGGCAGGTGGACCAGCATGTCTTTCATGAGGGGAAGTGGGTAGGTGTTCTCCACATGTACGGCATTTATTCCTCTAAAATCCATGGAAAGCCTCATTGACCCATCCTTTTTCTCCTTAAAGAGGATTGGGGCAGCCACTCTGGATTTAGCTGGCTGGATAAACCCATGGGTCAAGTTAGTGTTGATGTACTCTCTCAGCTCTTTAATTTCTTTTGGGGTCATGGAGTACATCTCTGGCTTGGGTAGCTTAGCCCCTGGTACAAACTCTATGGCACAGTCCGTGGGGCTGCCCTGGTACTCTCTAGGAATCTGGGGTTTTGGTTGGGGACTGCTGTGAAATGGCAGTGACCTTCTCATTCCACTTGGTACTGCTGCTTCATTGGGCCATCTCCCCTCCAATGAGCCTGAGGGGGCTCGGGGCCTATTCTTAGCCTTAGCTTTCTGTAACTGCCTTTCCATGTGATGGTAGGGGTCATTTGTCCAACCAGGATAGGCCCAGGATCATAGTTTCCATCATTTTTGGCACTACCATGATGCAGATGAGTTCCTCGTGCTGGCCCATTTCTAGCCTTATGGGCTCGGTGAAGAGGAAAGAGCAACCCTCCCTCTACCAATGATCCATTGACCTGTTCAAAATGCATAGGTCAGATCATTGTCTTAGTCCTGATGCTCAGCCTTAGAACAATGGTTGGGCTGACCAGACAGTGGGTACATCCCATGTCTATGATTGCATCCACTTCCCTCTGTGCCCTGGTCTTAGGTGCTGTTATCCACACCAGGATGGCAAACGGGCAGATGGCTTTCCTCACCATTGGGTCATTCTCACCTTTGGCGTCACTTTCATAGGTCATTGGCATTGTGGGCTCCTGGCTTAGAGGTTTCTGTCCCCCAGAGGAGAGAGGGGAGATCTCAAAGGTTTGAAGTGTGAATCCTTCCCTCTCCGCTATGTGCCACTGTCTCCTCAGCTTTGTCGACTGGGGTGTCTTCCCCTCTGGCTTGGGGGCAGGAGCCAGGTTCTCAGCCATCTCACTGTCTTAGACTCCATTGTTATAGAGAAAAGGACTTTTATTGGAAATCAAGTAGTAGCATCAAAAGAATTCAAGACCTGAGGCATTAGGCATGAAAATCAGATATACAAAGTTATGGCAACATTCCCATCCAAAATTGTTCAAACTGGGATGTGTATAATCTGAGATATGTATAATGTCATGTGGGGCATCTTCAGGTGGTGTTTCAGACATCTGGCTCACCAGGGTGGTTGGCTTTGGCCTGTTTAAATAAGAAGCTACAGCTTCGCAATAAGCAAGTGAGAAAGTTTTCCCAAGTTTCCCAAGCCTCCAGCACTCTTCCCCCCCACCGCACAAAGCCCAATTAATTTTCCTTCCCCCCATTTCTATGGCAGCCAGAAAGACAAGCAAAAGAAGGATTCTTGAAGGCTGACAATTGCAAGCTGATATGTGTCTCTTTAAGTGTGTTCTCTACATTTCTTTTGAGAGGCAAATACAATTTTGCTTACAATGCAATGTATCCAATCTGAAACTCTTGTCCAGAGTCACTATTGGCTATTTCGTTAGAAGACATTGATGATGTGGTAATAGCACTTGGATACCTGTATTATCCAAAGGAAAAAACTCTTAAATAAAAACCTCTGAAAAAATAGCTCCCATCCATGTCACTGCTTTATTATGTCTGTCTAATTAAAGATATATTTAGAAGAAAAACAAGTTTTAAAAATGCAAAGGAAGAAATAGAGAAGAGAAAGAAAGAAATGAAAAAGAAAAGTTTTAAAGAATCTGTTAAGTTTGGGGTGAGGAATGGAAGCAAAGCCAGAGTGATCTTCAGCAAAACCTGTTTATTAAGTTCGTAGGAAAGACAGAACAGCCTGGCTGACAGCGCTCCTTTTATAGGAAGCTGTCAGCCAGTCAACCAATCAGAATAAATTATTTTCCCGCTTCAACAGGGGACCTGAGTGAGAACTTCAATCACTCATTTGAATACATAACAGAATCAGTTTCCAATCTTCTTAACAGTAGTTATAAGTGCATTTATATTTTATCCCCTGTCTCTAAGGTTACAACATAACTTCCATCTCTACTGTTTCTAATCAAACCCATAAATCACAAGTTCATTTTTTCTTTTATCAGCAAAAAGTCCTGTTGCTGCTTTAACTTCTAAAGTGATACCCCTAATTATTTTAAGGTCTCATACAAATGTGCACTGTTAAGTATTGGCGTACAAAGAAGACAGAGAAAACATACCTTACTAATAGACCCAATTTCTCCAAGGAACAAGAGTCCAAGATTTTTAATTAGATGCAGAAATAATCATACAACAGATCCACTGAAATTAATGAGCCATCTTTAAGTATAATAAGTTAGTGGGAAACATTTATTTCTAGAAGTATCACCTGGTCCAATCTGAGAGTTTTCCTGTGTTAGTCCTGCTTTATAAGGTCTTGGCAAAACCACACTTGGAATATTGCGATTTTGGTCACCACAATGTAAAAATAATGTTGAGACTCTGGAAAGAGTACTGAGGAAAGCAAGAAAGATGATTAGGCAGGTGGAGGGTGAAACATATGAAGAATGGTTGCAAGAATTGGGTATGTTTAGTGAAAAGGACTGGGATGACATGGTAGCAGTGTTCCAATATTTGAGGGGCTGCCCCAAAGATGAGAAGGTCAACTAATTTTCCAAAGCACCAGAAGATACAGATACAGATAATCAGAGTTGGAAGGGACCTTGTAGGTCATCTAGTCCAACCCCCAGCCCAAGCGGGAGACCCTACAACAAGATAAGACAATAAGCAATGGATGGAAACTAATCAAGGAGAAAAGCAACCTAGAACTAAGGAGAAATCTCCTGACAGTGTAAACAATCAGTAGAATGATTTGTCTTCAGAAGTTGTGGGTGCTCTATAATTGAAAATTTTAAAGAAGAGATTGGACAGCCATTTATCTGAAATAGGGTCTCCTGCTTGAGCAGTGGGTTGGACTAGAAGACCCTTAAGAGGCTTTCCAAGTCTGTTATTCTATTATTCTGACTACTTGTAATATCAATTAATAGTTACTTTCAAATTCAGAACCTCTCCACACCCTTGATTATTCACTCATTTGCTAAACCTTTCATCACATTAATTACTGTCAGTTTGCAGCAATCCAACCAGCACACAAGTAAATAATTCAGCAGGATTCATTTATAGAAGAAACTTCTTTATATACAATAATATACAATATGATGCATGTATACAATACCATGCAACAGAAGTCAGAACCAGAAGAATCCTGAAGTCATAATCACAGAAGCAATATAAACACAGAAGCAAGATAATGAGGCAAAGATACAAGGACAAACTAACTCTTACATACAGACCAGTAAGCCTAAGCCATGTCCAGTCTCCAAGCCATCTGCCTCACAACAGGTGCTGTTTCTTAGTCACCAAACAGTTTCCATTGGCTGACGTGTTACCATGTCTATTCCAATTCATGAACTGACAATTACGCTTTTAGATTTATTTCTTTGCTTTAGTTTTCTACTCAGAAGCACTGAAACCTTTCTTTTGAAAATTAAGGTAAGAGAAAGCACTAGTGCACACATTTTTTTCATATCTTTTGTTTCATGTCCCAAATGACATATTACAAGTTGCTTTCACTGATATTTGGTGAAATTTGTTTAACCTGGAAATTCCACTATATTTGGAATTACACTTGGAAGCTTCTTTCTGTATAGAAATTAAAGATAAGAAAAGATGTGTGTATCATACTTATCTGTTGTGGCTCCGAGCTTGGATTCAGCTCCTGTGACTGATATGAGTTCAAGTGATGA
Source organism: Pseudonaja textilis (assembly GCF_900518735.1). The sequence continues at coordinate 3,335,314 of NW_020769370.1, forward strand.
GGACATGGCAGAAAAATATGAGCCGGCATGGCTCAGTGATTGGACTGGTAACCAGGATGAGGAGATGGACGTGACAAAAGAAGACAGACCTGATGTATTAGAATTGTCAGGACCTTTGACCTCCTCTGGTTCCTTATCTGATCAACAGCCGGGAATGGCTGACAGGGAAGTTTTGAGAGAGTCTTCTAGTGGAGATGAGAACTTGGAAAATTTGTAGTTAAATGTAAGGAACAGAAGACGGTTGAGAAGGCAAAATCAGCTGGAAAGGAGGAGGGCAAGTCAGTAAATTAGCACGTTGCCTCAATGAGTACAAAAGGACACAGCTGGGCTGGTACAATTTGCCAGGAACAAAGTGACTTATTGAGTGAGGACGTTACATCAAGAAGCTCTGAGACTTGAGAATTATTGCCAGGACTGGTTTGCCAGACAGAGTAAAGATTTATGCTGTGGATTGAGATTTCTGCCAGCCGTTATCTTGTAAGACTTCTTTCTGTTTGATTTAATTGTGAAACGGCTGCTTTCTGTTTTGTTCGTTTGAATTTTGAAGGGGAGTCATAACATTATTGTTCCTGGCCCCAAACAAACCATCTTTAAAGCAAGATGGATTCAAATCAACTACAGCGTTTGGTAGAGCAGCAACAACAACAAATTAACCAGCTACTGCAAAGCAATGTGACACTTCAGAATCAGGTAACACAATTGCTGAATTATGTTTCCAGCTTACCAAGCCCTGCTGCTGTTCCCCCTGCCCCTCCTGTGAGGAAATGCCCGGTATCCATGCCGGAGAAATTTTTTGGGCAAATGGACAGGTTCCCGGCATTTATGGTTCAATGCCAATTGTTTATCTCTCTGAGGCCTGAAGACTTCCCAACCGACCAGTCTAAAGTAGGATTTATGATCAGTTTATTAACTGGGCAGGCTGCTAATTGGGCTACTCCCTTGTTAGTTCAAGATAGCCCGTTGAACAATTTCCAGAGTTTTCTCCAACAAATGAGAGTGATGTTTGAGAACCCAATTAAGATACAAACTGTGGACAGACGGTTACGGGACATTAATCAGGGGAAAGGTTCCCTGAAGGAATACGTTGCAGAATTTCGTTTGCTGTGTATGGACTCTAACTGGAATGAACCGGCTCATATGGCTGCATTCCAGGAAGGCTTGTCTGATGCCATCAAGGATGAGCTGGTCCATGCAGAGCGGGCTTTAACTTTGGATGCTTTGATAATTCAGTGCTTATGAATTGAAGCTCGTTTACAGCAATGTGGATGCAAACGGCTCGTTATGGAACCATCTTCATTTTCTCGTGCACAACCCACACCACCGAGAGTTTTCCAACCCACAGTTAATGCTGAGGAGCCGATGGAGTTAGGCGCACTCTGCCCTTGCTTAACAGTGCGAGAACGTTCGAGAAGGTTCGAGGAAGGCTTGTGCCTTTATTGCGGGGGTCCGGGACATTTTGCAAATTCCTGCACTCAGAGAAGGACTCGCAGACCTGTGCCTGAAACCACTCCTGGCCCGTCGGGAAACGGGGTAGGCCCGACCTCAGGGAAACCTTAGGTCGGGCACATCTTACACCCCCATCCCAAATTGCCGAAGTAAATCTTGGTCCTCCTCAGCACTTACTTTTGGACACTCGTATCTTTTCACAGTCCCAGAAGGAAGGAATTCCCGCCGTTGCACTGGTGGATTCAGGGGGTACAACCAGCTTTATGGACTGTGCTTTTGTTAAACATTTTGGAATTCCTTTGATTCCTGTGAATCCACCCATTAAGGTGGAAACCGTAGATGGGCGTGAACTCAAGTTGGGACCCATTCGCTGCGCTACTCAGCCAGTGCGTATGCTTATTGGGGATCATGAGGAGGCGATAAGTTTTTATGTCACCTCGAACCTCCATCTCCCTTTGGTGCTCGGAATGTCCTGGTTGCGTTTGCACGATCCGTTGGTGGCTTGGTCGCAGAACGCCATTTCTTTTCCAAGCCTACAATGTGTGGACCACCTGAGGCATGTCTGCGCTGGCCAAGATATCACCGCTCCTGCTGTCTCAATTCCTTCGGAGCTGTCGGACTTCTCCGATGTTTTCAGCGAACAGGAGACAGACTGATTACCCCCACATCATGCTTATGATTGTCCCGTGGACCTGATACCGGACGCTCCATTGCCAAAGGGGAGATTATACTCCATGTCGGAGCCCGAGTTGGTTGCACTCCGAGAGTTTTTGGATAAAAACTTAGCTCGGGGATTTATTCGACCCTCGTCGTCCCCTCTTTCGGCTCCCGTTCTTTTTGTTAAGAAGAAGTCGGGAGAGCTTCATCTCTGCTGTGATTATAGATGACTAAACTCTATCACCGTGAGGAATAGCTATCCCTTACCGCTCATTCCGGAATTGATGGAGCGGTTGCGGGAGGCTACTATCTTCACTAAACTCGATCTGCGTGGGGCCTACAACCTGATTCGGATGCGCAAGGGGGATGAGTGGAAGACGGCGTTTGGCACTCGTTATGGTCATTTCGAGTACACCGTCATGCCATTTGGTCTAACCAACACTTCCGCTGTATTCCAGCATTTGATGAACAACATTTTTCGGGACATGCTAGATAGGTTTGTCGTGGTGTATCTGGATGATATTTTGATCTACTCCCAGTCCAAGGATCATCACCTTCATCAGGTCCGTCAAGTGCTGCAGCATCTTCGGGAGCATAAGCTCTATGCGAAACTGGAGAAGTGTTTCTTTTTTCAGTCGATAGAGTTTTTAGGGCACATCATTTCTCCCGAGGGCATTGCTATGGACCCTAAAAAGGTTGAGGCATTGTGTAGTTGGGAAGCCCCTCGTCGAGTCAAGGACGTCCAACATCTTTTGGGATTCGCCAACTACTATCGGACTTTTATCCCGGACTTTGCTAAAGTAATGGACCCCATAACTCAGCTTCTCCGTAAGAAAGTCCCGTTTGTGTGGGGGCCTCCACAACAACAGGCTTTTGAAATTTTAAAGAAATCGTTTGTGGCCGAGCCGATATTGAGGCATCCTGATCCGAATCGTCCATTTGTGGTCGAGACAGATGCCTCTAACGTCGCTATCGGAGCGGTACTGTTACAAGCTTCGAAGGATGGCACGCTTCTTTTCCCGTGCGCATACTATTCTAGGAAGCTCACAGCTTCAGAGCGCAACTACACCATCTGGGAAAAGGAATTGTTGGCCATTAAGGCTGCTTTTGAGACCTAGAGACATCATTTAGAGGGGGCTCGGCACAAGGTAGAGGTTCAGACAGATCACCGAAACTTGGAACATTTGACCACAGCTAAGAAATTGAACCAACGCCAGATTCGGTGGTCGTTGTTTTTTGCCAGGTTCAATTTCTCCATTACTTATGTTCCAATTGGACAGAATCGGAGGGCAGATGCGTTGTCTCGGAAGTCCGAGTATATCGGTCCCGAGGATCCTCTTCCTCTACGAACGGTGTTACCACCAGAATCCTTGGCCGTACTGCAAGATCCAGTAGACTTGCGGGCTCGCATACGAGAGGCGCAACGATTGGATGCGTGGACGCAGCAGAGATGGGGGGACGTCGGACTTGATTCTCCATGGTCCTTTGAAGAGGGCTTGCTCTGACATCGGGGTTTATTATACGTACCTACCAGGTCGTTGAGAGCTCTCATCACGACACAATGTCATGATAACCCCGCTGCTGGCCATTTTGGATTTTATAAAACCTTGCATTTGGTCACCTGGACTTTTTGGTGGCCTCGGGTTCATCACAATGTGTTCTCTTACGTCACTTCTCCTTTTTTCTTGTGTTGGTCAGCCGGTGCTGTAAAAAGTTTACCTAATTTTGGACAAATTAGATGTCTTTCGTCATTCTTCGAAATATGTGTCTCTTGAAGACATATTATATCTGCGTTATGTTGAATAAGTTTAGAGAATATCCTTTTTCTTTTTAATAATGAATTTAATCCGTTTATATTGATGGAGAGCAACTTCTTCCCCTCCACCATTTATCTACTTCTGCTTAGATTTTTGCCTAGTAATGATTCGGTTCTCTTGTTGTTGTTGTTGTGGGATTTGCTCTTCTCTCCCATGTTGTGGATTATCACTTCCTGAAATTGGAGAAAGTCGTTCCTTTTGGGTTCTGTGATAATATCGGACCTCCTGTGGTCTTGTTTTAGGGTCTTCTTTGGTGGGTTGACTATTCTTATCTGTGAGCTGTTGATGAAAAACTTGGGCCTGTTCTATCGATTCTATTTTGATTTTCCTCTCTTTCCATGTAATTAACATCCCTTCCGGGATGAACCATTTAAAATGGATTCCTTCTTTATTTAAATCATTAGCTAAAAATTTATAATCTTGTCTTATCATCCTCACTCTCTTTGGAATTTGTTTTAAAATCCTAATTTCTCTGCCTTTATATGATATTGTTTCCTCCCTAGACATTTTCAAAATTAAATCCCTCAGACATCTCCTAGAGAAGCGGATATGAATTTCTCTTGGACAGTTGTTACGCCTGGCGTAGCTTGTGCTAACCCTATATACCTCATCAAACTCTTTAATTAGATCATCTTTTTCCTTTCCTAGCCATTCAGCCAATATTTCTGCCATCAAATGTTCCAATTCTTCATTTTTGGCTTCCGCCACATTCTGGAATCTTAAATACGCCATTGCTTTGTCCATCTCGAGGTGGACCAGAGAGTCTTCCGTTTCTCTAAGTACATTTTTAAATTCCTCATCCATCCTTTCAAAGTTAGTCTCCATGCGTGTTGTTCTACTCTCTATATCTTTTATCTTCACTTCGTTTCTCTCCATGGCCTGCTGTAGAGACCCTATCTTACCCTCCACCTTCGCTATATCCGCTTTCATTTCAGCCTTCAATTTCCCCATCTCATCTTTCAATTCGCTTATATCTGCTCTAGTTTCCTTGTGATTTTTAATCATCATTTCTTGCATTTTAGATATAGCTTCCTGCAAGGCTAATATGGAAGTTTGTATATTAATATTGGGGACATTGGGCTGCTTTTCCCCTATTAAAGACTCCTCGATAGTTTTTTGAGATGTTGGTGGGGTGGCTGTCAACGTAGTCGATAGGGTCGGGATAGCCTTCTTTCCTGCTTTTAAGGCCATAGTTGTTGTGGATGTCATCTCTCTAAGTATTTGTTTTTGTTGATGCACAATTTTAAATATATTATCCCAAATCACCATTCAGTATTTGGGTCCTGTACTTGAAAGACTATTCACGTATTTCAATTTTATATCTCACTCCACAGTCTTTTCCCCTATATCATAAATAGAGATCTGCAACAATATTCTAGTCAATGTAATAAGAAAATTGGTCAACAATAGTACATCAATTAACACTTTAAGGAATTAATCTTAAATGTCATAAGTAGTCTAAATAATTTATAAATAGATTATATCAACAAAGTTTATCCCTTTTTACTATTAATACTTACAACAGTAAACTCTTAACTCTTTGATAATAGTGTATCCTCCTCTTCCCCCCCCCCCCAGTAAGTAAAATTATGTAAAGTATTTAGGAGATACAATAGGGAGGCAAGGGGCAAGATAATAAGAGAAGGGGTAGAAGAGAGATTACCACAGCTTCAGAAATTCAACAAACAAACAACAACAAGGAAGTCATCTTAAAGAGAAAATAGTGCCAACTTAGTAAACTTAAGTAGTACCACGTAATAAAGAGAGCAAATTGGGTGAGCTAAAGTTCCATCTTCCAGCTAGAGGTTTCTTTTCAGCCTTCCAATCAGCAAATGGTGAAATGTGCTGACTAATCTGCAGTCCCAAAACCGTCTTTCCCAGCCTACTGTTCGCCTCTGGCTTCTTCCTCTTGCTGCTGCTTCTTTCTTTGCTTTCCAACTTTTAAATCCACATACAAATCTTCCAAAGTCCAATATAGTGCTCAATTTATCTTCTCCCCAATATTAAGTAGATGTAATAGTCATGTTGTGCTCAAACCAGTTCCGGATCTCAAATCTCCAGGTTTTAGCAATCTCCTTCTTTCCCCAAAGCTTCCCCCTCACAGAGTAAAATTTTCCCAATTGCTTTTCTGGCCGCTCTCCGCCCGACTTCCAAGAGGTGCTTATCACAACCAGGAGAGAAGAATTTATGCTATCATTCTTCTGTCATTCTACTCCCTTCAGACTTCAAAGAATCCAAGATATAAACCGTTTCTCTGTTCCTGTTACTCGATCTCGCAGGCTGTCACTGCTTTGCTTATTCACTCAAGTGGCAGACCGGATTGGAAGCTGCCATAAAATGACAGCTTACTCTTTAGCGCCGAGCTCGGGAGCTTCCCTCTTCACTGTCGGGGAGTTGCCTTCCCCCCTCTGCAGCTCGAGGATCTCCACATTGACACGAACCTCTCCGGGGTTCATGTATCCCTGGGGGATCGCTCCTGATGCCAGAAAAGGTGTTCGAAGCCTGCACCAGACTTCTTCACCTCCGTTCTCCTGTCCTGCCACTCCAGTTCATTGAAGAGGACTTGCTCCGACATCGGGGTTTATTATACGTACCTACCAGGTCGTTGAGAGCTCTCATCACGACACAATGTCATGATAACCCCGCTGCTGGCCATTTTGGATTTTATAAAACCTTGCATTTGGTCACCCGGACTTTTTGGTGGCCTCAGGTTCATCACAATGTGTTCTCTTACGTCGCTTCTTGCGTCCAGTGTAGGCAAGCGAAAGCGGCGTCGGGTGCGCCCCCTGGACTCCTCTAACCATTACCGACTCCGGGCAGACCATGGGGAGCAATCTCCATGGACTTTCTCACGCATTTACCATCCTCGTCGGGCTTCACGACAGTGCTCGTGGTAGTTGATACGCTGACTAAAATGGCTCATTTCATTCCCTGTCGGAGATTACCTTCGTCCCGCACTATGGCTCAGCTATTTTTACAGCATATCTTTCGTCTGCATGGACTGCCAGATAGAGTGGTTTCTGATCGTGGGGTTCAGTTTACTGTGCAGTTTTGGAAACAGTTAATGGCAGCGCTACAAGTTCAGGTGTGCTTAGCGTCAGCGCACCATCCGGAAACTGATGGCGGGACTGAGAAGGTGATTGGCATTCTTACCCAATATTTGAGGTGTTTTGTTAATCAGCAACAAAGCGATTGGGCGAAATACCTCCCATTGGCAGAATTCGCTTTTAATAACTCGCAGCACACCTCCACTCGGGTAACGCCATTTTTCGCAAATGTAGGTTATCATCCGCGCTTCTTCCCATTAACTTGGATGGATTCACCGGTTCCTGAGACACAAGATTTTCTGGAGGAACTACAAGCGGTCCACCGTTTAGTAAGGCAACAACTTGAATGAGCGAAAGAGGACTATAAACAGTTTGCGGACCGGTCACGTCGAGCACCGCCTCCGTTAGCTGTGGGTGACAAGGTGTGGTTATCCACAAAACATCTTCGGATCGATCGCCCAATTAGGAAATTGGACCATCGTTTCATCGGTCCATTCCCGATTGAGGCGGTTATCAACCCTGTGGCATACCGGCTCACCTTACCGCGCTCCATGCGTATTCACCCTGTATTCCATCACTCTCTTTTGGTTCCTGACTTCCCGGACTGTCCTCTGCGTGCTCCAGCTGGTACGACTTCCCCATCAACGCCCCGTGAGGAGGCGGAGGTTGATGACATGGTGGTCAGTGTTACTGATTCGCGTTGGCTCAAGGGTCATTTCCAGTATTTAGTCGGGAGGAGAGTGGATGACTCGGAAATTTGCTCATGGACGGATGCATCTGCAGTTCATGCTCCAGACATCATTCGGGACTTTCATGAACGTTTCCCTTCGAAACCGCATCCGGATCGTCAGACCCGAGGGAAGGGCCCTGCAGTGAGGGATAGTGTTGTGGCTCTGGGCTTGGATTCAGCTCCTGTGACTGATATGAGTTCAAGTGAGGAGGACATGGCAGAAAAATATGAGCCGGCATGGCTCAGTGATTGGACTGGTAACCAGGATGAGGAGATGGACATGACAAAGGAAGACAGACCTGATGTATTAGAATTGTCAGGACCTTTGACCTCCTCTGGTTCCTTATCTGATCAACAGCCAGGAATGGCTGACAGGGAAGTTTTGAGAGAGTCTTCTAGTGTAGATGAGAACTTGGAAAATTTGTGGTTAAATGTAAGGAACACAAGACGGTTGAGAAGGCAAAATCAGCTGGAAAGGAGGAGGGTGAGTCAGTAAATTAGCACGTTGCCTCAATGAGTATAAAAGGACACAGCTGGGCTGGTACAATTTGCCAAGAACAAAGTGACTTATTGAGTGAGGACGTTACAGCAAGAAGCTCTGAGACTTGAGAATTATTGCCAGGACTTGTTTGCCGGACAGAGTAAAGATTTATGCTGTGGATTGAGATTTCTGCCAGCCGTTATCTTGTAAGACTTCTTTCTGTTTGATTTAATTGTGAAACGGCTGCTTTTTGTTTTCTTCGTTTGAATTTTGAAGGGGAGTCATAACACTTATCCATTCATTTTGTGATTCATAACTACTATGCATTGAGGTTCATTCTTAAGAGTTTTGTTTTTTCCTTCATTCCAAAAGAATGCATCATAAATAGAAGTTCGAACATGGAGGAAAACAGAACAAAACAGCTGAATTTAGGAGAGGAAATGCAAACAACTATGTCATATGTCATCTCTTTGTTCATCCTTCCACTCAGGAGACAAATACAGGTCTTCAGGCAATGTGGATATGTCAAATATTTGTATGGTCCATGGACCTAACGCAAATACCATACATACTCCTCTAGCTCTATATAGCAAATGAAAAATATGTCCACTTCCCAAATATGTATCTGGACTTAGAATGATATAGGTGATAAAGGGTAGTGATATTTTCTCCAGCAAGATAGTGTTTTTGCAGCTGATGCAAAACAGAAAACCAAGCAGATACAAATTTGAACTTCTTTGCTGTCATGTCATGTTCCCAAAGGTAGTTTGGAGTAATTAGCCAGTACTAAGGTTTAGCCTGAAATATGAGATGCCAGCATTTTGCTAGCTAGAGAAAGACAAAAGCAGAGATAAAAGCATTATCCTTGACAGTCTAATTTTTTGGAATCAAATAATACTGATCTGAATATCAGGGGGGGTGGGGTCTGAATGAAGGGCAAGGAGCAAGAATGGCAGGTCATCAGTTTAGCATTTGCCTGTCTATCTGGCCTGTCTCTTCAGTCTGATTCAGAGAGTTCACAATAGACCATAGTGTTCCATGGAGATTTCATCCATTGCTCTCGCTATGGTTATCTTCTGAAAAAGATGGTGTACTTTTTAGGGTCCTTCTGGATTCATAGCTCCTGCTGGAAAAGTAGGCTGAAGTCACTGTCAGGAAAAGCTTCTGGCCAACTTCAATGGACCATATTCATAGCAGGTTTTACAGCTCCAAAAATGAACTTTGATGGGTGATTTAACCAAAGTTTTGGTGTCACTGGCTGGTGTTTAATCTGGATTATGGTCACCAGAAAATCTGATGGTCATTCACCTGCTTCTTGCTCTTCCCATCTGTGCAGGGAAGGTAAGAGTTGCCTGGCTCTTGGGTGACCAATCTATCAGTGTCCACCATTCTGGAGTGGGGAATTGTTCCCTTTTTACCAGTCATCATGACTTTTCTTTATTTTCTCAGATGTTTGCACAGCTCGCTACTGACATTATTTCCTTTGACTTAACAGGGGTACTTTTTCTTTTCTTTTTTCTCTTATACTTCCACCATTGTTTTGATGCTAAAATAATCAAAGTGAGAGGGATAAAATCTTTTGCTCTGAATCAGATTTAAGGGCTAATTCATGGAACAGGTGTTCCTAAGGTTGAGCATAGTTCATTGATGTAATGAGTATTGTATCAACTACATTTTTTTTCAAAAAATAGCAACTGGTGATCAATTGCAAAGAATAGATCACCTTGGCAGCCCAAGGCAGCCATCAGCCCATGGAGGGAGGGACATGCCAGACACTATAGCCAATAGGCAATAGTTAGTGATCACTGGGATCTAAAATTATGAGTTTGGTGGTCCCTGAGGTCCAAAAGGTTGGCAACCCCTGGTTTACAGTGTTTTGCTTCTTTCTAGTAAAGAAGCAAAACACTGTTTCTAGTAAAGAAGCAAAACACTGTAAACCAGGGGTCGCCAACCTTTTGGATCTCAGGGACCACCAAACTCATAATTTTAGATCCCAGGGACCACTAACTGGTTCTGTGGGCATGACCTAATTTGTGGGTGTGGCTTGGTGGTCATGTGACTGGCTGAGCATGGCTTGTATGTAAATATTTTAAATATTTATATAAATATTGAATTTTTTATATAAAAAAGAGCAACTTTTACCCAAAATCAGGCAAGGCAGGCAGATTGAGTTGCTCACAGAATCACAGATTCATTCAGAGATCTATCTAGCTGCCATTGGCTAGTTCAGTCTGTCACATAAAATTTGCTAGCAAGCGAACGCACAAAATTAACTCACAACACACCATGCATGTAAATATTGATTTTTTTTTTATTTTAAAAAAGAGTAACTTTTATCCAAAATCAGGCAAAGCAGGCAGATTGAGTTGCTCACGGAATCATTCAGTGATCTATCTATCTGCCATCGGCTAGCTCAGTCTCTCAAATTTGCTTGCCGTGAGTCTGCACTGAATTTGCTTGCAAGCAAACCTTCAGTCCTAAAAGAGGTTCGGCTGTGCTTAGCTAGAAAGAAGAAATCCAACCATTTCCTGCTTCCTAGCTAATCTAAATCTCCTGGCACAGCAGAACAGATGATACTCGGAAAAAGGAAAAATAGCAACTTAGCAGACAAGTTTACCAGGTAAGGAGTGAGTGGGCAGGGAGGGTTTCCACTGGCCATGTGGGCTGAGCAGCCTTCTGTTTCTGCACAGCCTGGATTAATTGTTTGGGAGGGGATGCTCTGGGGTTGAGAGTTCTCTGTGGCCCACCAAAATTTTCTCACGGCCCACCGGTTGGTGACCGCTGCTGTAAACAATCCTTCTAAAGTGCTCTAGATGGCTCTGTAGGAAAATATCAGCTTTGAACAGGAGCTAGAAAACATAGACGTGGATAGTTTGCAATGGGCTATGTGAAGGAGGAGGGTCATTAATTGTTCTTGCGCTCAGGAAGCAATGAATGGTCTGCACTGATAATGAATCAAACAAAAAGTACAGACCTGTTCTCAGACTTTTTGTCTTTTTGCACTGAAGTGCAAGCTTTTCTTCCAGTTTTTGTCCCAGTCCATAGAAGCTTATGAGTCAGATATTCTTGTTCACATCTCTACATGAATTGTTTACAGCAGCTACAAATTCAAATTCTCAGTACATTTTGTATTACACAAATGGCTTGTAGGTGCTCTGCTGTTATGGGAAATTTTAATATGTGAAGCAGCCCTATGCTTGCATAAAAGATGTACAAGTCAAAGCCATGCTTGAGGCAGAGGGGCACTTTGAATTGCATTTAATACTTGTGTCAGAAAATGTCTATCAAAAGAGTCTTTCAGAAAGATCAGCCACCAGAATAAGGCAACTGCAGGTACTCCTTGACTTATGATCACAATTAAGCCCAAAATATCCGTTGTTAAATGAGACATTTGTTTAGTGAACCTTGCCCCAATTTATGACCTTTCTTGCCACAGGTGTTAAGTGAATCACTGCAGTTGATAAGTTAGTAACTCGATTGTTAAGTGAATTTGGCTTCCCTATTGATTTCGCTTGTCAGAAAGTTGCAAAAGGTGATTACATGACCTCAAGATACTGCAACTATCATAAGTATGAGTCAGTTGCCAAGCTTCTGAATTTTGATCACATGATTCTGGGGATGCTATAAAGGTCACAAGTATGAAAAATGGTCATAAGTCCCTTTTTTCAGTGCTGTTGTAACTTTGAACAGTCACTAAATGAACTGTTGTAAGCCAAGGACTACCTGTAGAGATTGAATGCTGGAGCTCAAAATTTTAAGCTCTGTTTTTTGGGGTAGAGTTGTGTTGGATAGTAAAAAAAATGCAGAATGTGCTGTTGACAGGGTGTTCTTTTTGTGTGATACAAAAGATAATACATTCTGAGATAGGATATATATTCCATAATATCTTTCCTTTTAAAAATAATGAGTTTGCCCCATGGACTCAAGCAAAAGAATCCAGATTCCTCTATTGTCACAAAATTCAATGTAGATTTAGCTTTCTTAGGGCCCTTCTTCATGGCCTGGTGAGTTTTGATGGGGGTCTAGAATGGGTAAGTTCAAAGAGAAAATAACTATCAGACTCCAACTTTAGCAGTATTCTGCAATTAGCACTACTTTGAAATACTGATCATGTATAATAGTAATATTGGCTATTCTAGAATAGGATTGTATATGCAACCACAGAAAACATGCCAAGGCTTGGAGGGGTGACTCTTTCTTTGCCAAATTTCTAATTGTATAAAGCAGCTCCATGTAATTGGAGTAGCCAATGTGCCTCCGGATCAGCAGCAAGGGTTTGGAAGGAACGAAAGATGGCTCTTCAGCTGCCAGCAATTTATTCATTGATCAGGTCATTGCAATGAATCAACAATCAGCTCAGAGACCAGAGAGGTATCAAGACTGGTTTGAAAGAATCATTCTAGAATGTCTTGAAAAACAGTGCCCAGGACAAAGGGAAGGCAGCTTCATTATACCAGTTTAGATGCTCAATAAGTCCTGGGTAGGACCCACTTATTGACAATATCACGAGCATTATCAAGGAAGTATCATATGACAGGACTTGAACAGGAGAAGAGAGAAACCATGCTGGGGTGGGATAAAGGTAGCATCATAAGGACATTTTTTTGTAAAAAGGAATGTTTTTGTAAAAAGGAGTGATTTTTGTAAAAAGGAATGTTAAAGAACAGCTTTCAAATAGAATCTACTCAATTGAGTCAACCATACATGAAAGGGGTCGACCAGTTTCCTAGATGCCTTGGATTAAAAAAAAAATAGCCAAACACTGCTGGACTATTGACATGATTAATAAACTGTAGATTATATTCATCTTGATTGACCATAGCTACTACAGATTTCATGTTACTTGTCTCTGTCCTTGTTATAAAATGAAAAGTTATTAACAAAGGAACTTTGGATGGGCAAATAAAAAGCATTTTAATGGGTATGACTGAAGTGACTATAGGAACATGTATGGATATGGCACACATGGAAAGAATAATTTAAAGGATTTCCTCCCCAAAAGCTTTCCTGTTCCCAACCAGGCAATTCTGTGTGTAATCTTTCCATTTAGTATATGTTCACTTTTAGCAAGGAGCTCAGGTGGCGTTAACTTCTTCCTTTCAAGAAAGTAATGTGCTGGCTGCTCTGGATAGGCGATATTTGACCTGTCTGTCATAAACCAGTTAGCTTATTTGAATTGAATAAACATTGTCTGGTGACCTTTCTATAATTATAACATGACCTTACACAAGGGAGGAACTTATTTGATAAATGTATAAGACTTGGCAGAGACTGAGGTTTTTCATTTTGTCTCTTCATGTTCAGAATGCTGTGCCAGCATAGACAAGGGAGCATCATAGTTCCTAGCTTGGCCTTCCATGTTGTTCCATGTTGCTATAGGTCACAATGGTGACTGCAACATTTGTGCTGATTCTTCACCCATGCTTTTGGTAAGAGAGGGAGAGGGCATTCCCTTCATTCTCTTTTGTATCTTTATAGTTAATCTTTTTAAATTGTATTTTCTTTGATTGTTGCAAGCTGCTCAGAATTTTTGAGATTCAGGTAGCATTCAAGTTTAACAAATTGATGATGATGATGATGATGATGATGATGATGATGATGATGATGATGATGGAATACAGGTGAGGATTTTGACAGAAACAGTGAGGGTAGTTTATTGGTTTTGACAACAGCTAATACTATCTGACAGAGCAGCAAGGCAGCCTGTAAATTGTAGTTTTCTTTGACCCTTTACATCACAGTTTACTATATCCATTTTTTAAGCTGTGCACATGTGGACAAATGTATATAATGTATGTTTCTTTAAAGAGACAGAATACCAAGATGTTGAATTCTTTAGTTAACATCATATGATTTTGTTGCCATGGTTGCCAAAGTTCTAGTGGCTAAATGCAAAGCAAAAAATAAAGAGGTCAAGGTAGGTAGAAACCTAAATGGAAAATCAAGCTAGAAAATGTAACAGAAAGAAAACATGTCATTACCAGATTTAAAAAAAAACAATGGAGGGAGATGAAAAAACTTGTCACAAAAGATTTAAGGTAATTAAAAATACATGGTTCCATGAAAACTAGAAGAAGAAGCAGAAAGAGAAAGACAAACTGGATTAATACAAAATTGAAGCCACTAATGTTCTTAATCTGAATTAACTCAATGAAAATTACTACAAAAGAGGAAACTAACAATGTTGGGGATTTTGCAGTTCTGTGTATGATTGTGTATGAGAGAGATGGCCTCTGACTACTTAGGAAGTTCCCAGTTAACTGCTCTGTTTAGCAACCATTCAAACTATGTCAGTGCTGAAAAAGTAATTTTATGACCATCGCAGCATCCCCATATTCATGTGATCATGATTTGTATGCTTAACAACTGGTGTGCATTTAAAACGGTTGCAACATCTGCAGTTATACAATTGCCATTTTTAAGCTTTCCAGCAAACAAGTCAATGGAGAAGCCAGCAGTATCATAAATTGTGGACATGTGATATTGTGTTGTCTATCTCAAGTAAGGTGTTTAATAAGGGTTATTGGTATTCATTGTTTCATTGGTATTTTTAAAATAAATACAAGGAACATGAATAATAAGACAATTAAAATAAAATGCAACTTATAAATGGAAGTTATCATAAGGACTTAGGGTCATTTCAGCATCCCTAGAATGTTGTTTTGTATCTATTACAGTATTGAAATGCATATTTCTAGATAAATTAGGAGGGGAAAATAGAAATAGATAAGAACAACTAAGTAATTTCATTATTAACAGCTGCCTAACAAGTTATATACAAATCCCTGGTTACATAAAGATTGCAAAAATGCCTAGCACATAGTAAGAGTAATGAGTTTCTGGATGCTTCAAAATTTGGTTTCTCTTAGAACCGTGATGGTGAACCTATGGCATGAATGCTGGAAGTGGGACACAGAGCCATCTCTCTGGGCATGCCAGCCATCACTTGTTGCTCTTCTGGGTTCAGGCACATGCTGGCTAGCTGGTCTTCGTGCATGCAGAAATGCCAGAAACTGGAAGAGTAGCTACCGGTGTGTGCATGCACGCCGACCACCTGGTCTTCCTGTTTCTAATGTGCATGTATGTGTGAAGACTATCTGGCTGGCATGCATATGCATGCAAAGAACAGCTGGTTCAGTGCATGCATGTGCATTACAAACTGGCCAGCCAGGTGGTATTCGTGTATGCGTGCACATTAGAAGCTGGAAAACCATGTAGCCGGTGCTTATGTGCACAATGGGAGCTGCTCTTCCAATTTCCGGGGTGCAAATGTGTGCATGCATTTTGGCACTTGGTGCCAAAACTACCATTATCCTAGAATCTGATGGATGTGAATACGCTTAACAGATTACTGGTATTTAGTAGGAATAGCACTAAATATAGATTTGATGACTTTTTATAGTTTTTCTTCTAACCTGGAAACTACAAATGAGAATAAAAACTTTTTAAAAAGTATACAGTTGCTTTCTACCAACATTTGACAAGGAAAATAAATATCAGATCCCTATCATGATACTGCCATTCATGTGGGGAGGGAACCCCAGATTCTTTTACTCATTTATTGCTCTCATCCTGTTTTCTATGTATCCTGTAATTTCCCTAGTTTGTAACTTTTACCCTGTCACTTATTCTGCCTTGTGCTTTGATTTACCTTGGGGAATGTACAAGGGGGGAGGGCCATCAGTTTTCCCTCAATTCAGAAGCCTCACAGAAGAAGCACATGGGAACAACTCCTTATCTCTTTCTCAGGATGACCATTTCCACAACATCTTTGCACCTATGGATTGGCTCATTCAACATCAGACTGAGGGGAGGGGTTTCTAACCACTTTATCCTAACAAAATTGCTGGCGGGGGGGGGGGGGGGGCTCAGATCCTGCTTTACATTGTCCTGCATTCACTTCCTTTCAAATAAAAGTTTCCTTTTGAAATGCCAAAGTTTCGAGAGTCCATGCTTTCTTGAATGGGAAGGAGAGGCAGGACCTTACAATAAAATATTTAGATTTTTAGATCTCTAATTCTTTCAATATATGTTATCACATACACTCTGCCAGAAAAACTACAATGTAAG
This sequence comes from Pseudonaja textilis, assembly GCF_900518735.1. The sequence goes on from NW_020769370.1 coordinate 3,351,562, forward strand.
GTATTTATACCAAACTAAATATTTTCCCCTTTCTATCACTTGTTCCAGGATAGGTTTTTTTGTCCTTGTCACTTTTTGAGTCCTTCTGGTTTATAACACAAAAGCAAGGTTGTTTTAGAAAATGAGTCCCTCATTTACAAAGGTAAATGATTACATTATTCCACATTGATTTCTAGTTCCAAGCTTCCCAATTTGTGGCCTTCAAAGTTTTCTATGGGTAAAAGGGTAACCAGAATTATCTGGGAACTAAATCACACAAGAAATACTAAGGGACCTTCTCAAGAGCCTTGAGAAGATAAAACTGAAAGGACTGAGAGAAAATAGATTATCATATGGAAGAAGGCAATTATCTATCCTCTATTCTGCCAAGGTACAGAACATAAGTATGCACTTATTTACAGGAAAGCTGAACTGTTTCTCAACTCAGGACATTATAGAGAAGAATAGGGCTTTGGAAAATGTTAAATAAAATTCCTTGAGTTCAACTCCCTAGTCAGTGCAAGAATTTAAATTACAACATCCCTGAAAGATGGCTGGCTAGCCTCTGCTTGAACATACCTGTTAGATCGCGGGAAAAAGAGACTCAAGACCAGTGTGACTTTCAGCTCTTTATTTCTTTGTTAAGTTCTGTGCTTGACCTCGGAGCCGCGGCAACCCTTCTTATAGGGATTGCTCGCGGCTCACAGCCAATGACGGCTCTTTGAATCTCCCGCGATCGGCCGGTCCAATAGTGGGCGATTCTTAGTGAGCCAATCCAAACCGGGTATTCGAACCAATCACTGTACAGTGTCTCTGGACCAATCAGAAGAGGGTATTCCAAGTATGTTAATATGGAACAATACCCATTGAAGGAACTACTACTTAGTCAATTTGTTTCACTTTCAAGCTTCTCTGAACTAGAAGCCCTCCTGTAACTTTTTGGTATCTCTTTGTTATTCAAGTTATTTTATGCTTGTTAAATACCACATCTTTTTCTCTATTTCTTATCTTCCTAGAGAAGTGATAGTGAACTTTTTCAGCACCGAGTGCCCAAACTGGAAGGTGTGTGTGTGCATGTGCGGGTGCTGGAGTGCTGTGTGCATGCCTGTTTTGGGGGGGTGTTTGGACATTTTTTGGGGGGGCATTTTCAGGCTGTTTTGGGGACATTTTCAGGCTGTTTTCAGGCTGTTTTTCAGGCCATTTTCAGCCTGTTTTTTGGCTGTTTTGGGGCCATTTTCTTGTGCTCTGGCAAAGACCGGCTGGTGCTCCAGAAACCAAAAGAGCAGCTGGTGACAGTGTGTGTGTGCCCACAGAGAGGGCTCTGTGTGCCATCTCTGGCATGTGTGCTATAGGTTCGCCATCACGATCCTACAGTTATCTTATATTTTCCTTACAAATTTTCTGCCAATTATTGTATAGTAATATTATTTAAATTAAGTGTTTCTGTTTTTGGTTTATTGCTTGTATATTTTTTTATCCACAAGTTATGAGATGTCCAGAGTTTGATTTAATATGAGTAGCCATATTAATGTTTTAAATAAAATAAACACTTATGGGTAAAATATCCAGTATTTAAAATCTATACAAACATACATATAGTCATAATGATAGGTCTGGAAATGATAGAAAAAACACTACTCAACATTGTAAAATGTGAGATCAAATTTTGAAGGGTTTTTAAAAATTGTTTTCCCCTTAGAATTCTTCAGAATGACTACATCCTGGGAGTCCACCAATGGTGTGCTTTCTCCTGTGGACAAACAAAACTGGCTTTTTGGTGGAGTGCTCCCCAAGAACAATTAGGAATGACCCCCTTGACTGTACTTCTACCTGAGAAGAGGAATAGAAACTAACCAAGGACAGAAGCAACCTACTGTAGAACTAAGGAGAACTTTCCTGACAGTAAGAACAATCAACCAGTGGAATGGCTTGCCTTCAGAAATTGTGGGTGCTCCATCATGGAGACTTTAAGAAGAGACTAGTCTGCCATTATTTTAAATGGTATAGAGTCTCCTGCTTCAGCAGAGGGCTGGACTAGAAGACCTCCAAGGTCCCTTCTACTCTGTTATTCTGAATTCTGATTTCTTTGGTAGTGAAAGTGATATGATATGGTTTATATTTATAATGGGATTTTCACTACAGGGATTCTACATTCTATTAATTTTTTAAAACTTTAGTCTTATTGTTTCTTATAACCTTTGATGGAAACTTCCCTTTTTCCCATCTATTTTTTATTGTGGGAAACATTATCTTTATGTTCTCTGTGGTTATTCATCAATATTATCAGCACCTTTATTATTAACAGCATCTTTTCAGGTAAAGGAGATTCAATTTATGTCTGAAAAAAGTGTAGCAAAAACATTTCTACAAATATTTCTTAAACTTTGCACTCTTCGTGAACAAGCATTTTCTCACATTCTGTTGAATTAGCTTAATAATTAAATATTAGCTGAAACAACAGGCTATAAAAAAGAACAAGAGTATACATTTGTTTTTCCCAGCCACATAGCTAGTTGTGAGACATGTTGATATTTGGAATCAAAAAATCAAGCAATGAAATTTATCTTAAAGATAACTGACCTGTGAAATAATTGGGTGAGGTGCTGTGTGCTCTAAGGCAATAGCAAAATTATAATAATTAAATAGGATGGATTATTATTAGCGTTGATGTAGGATATGTGAAAGGGTAACCCTCTAGAACCATGTGGGAAGGAAGTAGATAGTGGAACATGTAGAGAAAAAACAACTGAGTCAAAGAGAAGGAAACAAACAAGGTCTTCTTTCCTGGGGATATTAAGTCAGCAATTCTGCAAACTTAATAAATAGTCTTAATCTCGATTTCATATATTATGCTAAGGAGAAATTATTTTTACTACAGTTGTTAAAGAAGGCATAAGATTAAATCACAGAACAACAGGTGAAACTCAAAAAATTAGAATATCGTGCAAAAGTTCATTTTTTTCAGTAATGTAACTTAAAAGGTGAAACTAATATGTGAGATAGACACATTACATGCAAAGCAAGATAGTTCAAGCTGGGATTTGTCATAATTGTGATGATTATGGCTTACAGCTCATGAAAACCCCAAATCCACAATCTCAGAAAATTAGAATATTGTGAAAAGTTTCAATATTCTAGGCTCAAAGTGTCCCACTCTAATCAGCTAATTAAGCCATAACACCTGCAAAGGGTTCCTGAGCCTTTAAATGGTCTCTCAGTATGGTTTAGTGGGAATCACAATCATGGGAAAGACTGCTGACCTGACAGTTTTGCAGAAAACCATCACTGACACCCTCCATAAGGAGGGAAAGCCTCAAAAGGAAATTGCAAAAGAAGTTTTCCCAAAGTGCTGTATCAAAGCACATTAATAGAAAGTTATGTGGAAGGGAAAAGTGTGGAAGAAAGAGGGGCACAAGCAGCAGGGATGACCACAGCCTGGAGAGGATTGTCAGGAAAAGGCCATTCAAAAGTGTTGGGGATTTTCATAAGGAGTGGACTGAGGCTGGGGTCAGTGCATCAAGAGTCCCCACACACAGACGGATCCTGGACATGGGCTTCAAATGTCGTATTCCACTTGTCAAGCTGCTCCTGAACAAAAAACAATGTCAGAAGCATCTTACCTGGGCTAAAGAAAAACAGACTTGGTTTTTTGCTCAGTGGTCCAAAGTCCTCTTTTCTGATGAGAGCAACTTCTGCATCTCATTTGGAAACCAAGGACCCAGAGTCTGGAGGAAGAATGGAGAGGCACACAGTGCAAGATGCTTTTTTTATATATATAATTTTTTATTATTTTTTAATAACAAGATAAACATAAGCATACATAACAAGATAAACATAAACATACCACAAAAAACATAAAAATATCCTTCTTCATGAATTTACATACAGTGCATTGATTGGTTTACCACTTTTTTTTGTGCATCCATTTCCTAGTCACTAGTATAATTATATTACATAATAGCTCATATTATCAATCAATAATTGTATAACCTAATATCATCACTAAAAAAAAATCATTTATCTATAATTTTGTTAATTCATATTTTAACAAGATAACTATAGTTTACTTAATTTATTTTGCAATAAATCATAAGATCATACCAAATCTACCTTAATAATGTTTTATAAAGATAATATCAAGAAAAAAAATTTTTTTATGCTAAATCTGAATATTCTATCATTATGTTTTATTATCTAACCATTTCTTTAACTTGTTCCTCCTCTAATAAAATTTCCAACAAATAAGTGTATAATTTTTAATCATTTTTTCATCAGTACCTGTCAAGATCCTGTCTAGATCAGTCAATTTATCATAAAATCCCTCCGCTTTAGAATCTATAAGATACCTTGAATGTATTTGCGCATATGAAAACCAATTCATCTTTATGCCTTGTTCTTCTAGTTTTTGCATTGTTTTAAGTTCACTCTTTTCATCCAATATTTCCCCATACCTAACTGTTTGTTCCTTCTCATATATTATAGGATAAGAAAAAGCTTCAATAGTTGATAACCAGACTGGGATTTTCAAATAACATTTTCTCTTAATTTTCTCCCAATTCAACCATAAAGACTCCCTTATATAATGCCTTCTAAAATAGCCCTGCGATTTAGTTCCCTTATACCACAGAAAAGCATGCCATCCCAGTAATAAATCATGCCCCTCTAGTGTCAACAATCTAGTCTTTCTTAATGTTATCCAATCTTTAACCCACATTAAATTTGCAGCTTGGTAATACAACTCCCAATTCGGAAGGCCAAAACCTCCTCTAATTCTAGCATCTTGTAGAAGTTTTAATTTTATTCTGGCTTTCTTACCTTGCCATATAAACTTCAACACAATTTTATTTAATTCTTCAAAGTAATCTTTACCAAGCCTGATTGGTATGGTTTGGAATAAATATAAAATTCTGGGTAAAATATTCATCTTGATTGTTGAGATTCTACCTATCAATGACAATTGTAGATTTTCCCATTTCTTCAAATCAGATGCTATCTGTTGTTTAAGTTTAATATAGTTATTCTCTTTCAATGTAGTACATCTTGACATCAAATATATCCCCAGATATTTAACCTTATTCGTAACTTGAATTTTCAATAAATCTGCCAGTTCATCTCTTTGTTTTAATAACATATTCTTTGTCAAGATCTTTGTTTTATCTTTGTTTATTTTCAAGCCGGCCATCTCACCATAAATCTCTATCTTTTCCAGTAGCTTTAAAGCTGTTCCTAGAGGATCTTCCAAAATAAAAACCAAATCATCCGCAAAGGCTTGCAATTTAAATTCCTCCTTCTTAATTTTCATTCCTTTTATATTTGGATCCTCTCTAATGTTTCTATTCAGCACTTCCAAAGTCAATACAAATAACAAAGGTGATAATGGGCAACCTTGTCTTGTGCCTTTTCTTATATTAATAGAATCTGTGAAATCTCCCTCTATCATCACTCTTGCCGTTTGTTTGTCATATATGGCTTCTATTGCTTGAATAAATTTTCTAGCAAAGCCCATCTGTTCCAATAACAAAAACATGAATCTCCAATTCACATTATCAAATGCTTTTTGGGCATCTAAAAATACCAAAGCCATTTGTTTTTCAGGGTGTGCCTCATAATATTCCAAAGTGTCCAGAATTACCCTCATATTATCCCTGATTTGTCTCCTTGGCAGGAATCCATTCTGGTCAGGATGAATAAAGTTATTTAGGTATCTTTTGAGCCTTTCTGCCAAGATGGAAGCAAAGATTTTGTAATCTGCATTCAGTAAAGAAATAGGTCTACAGTTCTTAATTTGTGATGGATCGGCCCCTTCTTTTGGAATAAGTGTGATGTAAGCTTCTGACCATGTTTTGGGTATTTTCTTATTTAACATGGCTTCATTCATAACTTCTAACAATGGAGTGCTCAACGATTCTTGCAATGTTTTATAAAATTCTGCCGGGAGCCCATCTGGGCCTGGTGCTTTTCCATTATTCTGCCTATTAAATGCTTCCGTTAATTCCATCATTGTTATGGTACTTTCTAACATTTTTTCAGTCTCTTCAGATATCTTGGGTAGGTTAGCATTTTGTAGATAAAGCTTAATTCTTTCCTCATCAAAGATGCTTGAAGTCCAGTGTGAAGTTTCCACAGTCTGTGTTAATTTGGGGAGCCATGTCATCTGCTGGTGTTGGTCCACTGTGCTTCATTAAGTCCAGGGTCAATGCAGCCATCTACCAGGAGATTTTGGAGCATTTCATGCTTCCTTCCACAGATGAGCTTTATGGGGATGCTGACTTCATTTTCCAGCAGGACTTGGCACCTGCCCACACTGCCAAAAGCACCAAAACCTGGTTCAATGACTGTGGGATTACTGTGCTTGATTGGCCAGCAAATTTGCCTGACCTGAACCCCATCGAGAATCTATGGGGCATTGCCAAGAGAAAGATGAGAGACATGAGACCAAACAATGCAGAAGAGCTGAAGGGTGCTATTGAAGCATCCTGGTCTTCCATAACACCTCAGCAGTGCCACAGGCTGATAGTTTCCATGCCACGCCACATTGAGGCAGTACTTGCTGCAAAAGGGCCCCAAACCAAGTACTGAGTACATATGCATGCTTATACTTTTCAGAGGTCCAATATTGTTCTATGTACAATCCTTATTTTATTGATTGCATGTAATATTCTAATTTTCTGAGATTGTGGATTTGGGGTTTTCATGAGCTGTAAATCATAATCATGACAATTATGACACATCATGGCTTGAACTATCTTACTTTGCATGTAATCAGTCTATCTCATATATTAGTTTCACCTTTTAAATTGCATTACTGAAATAAATGAACTTTTGCATGATATTCTAATTTTTCGAGTTTCATCTGTATTTTAACTCAGATGCTGTTCTCCATTCAAGAAGTGACTCCTGTGATCTCCACAGAGAAAGAATCTTTCCAGCTTCTTTACAATTCACTTTAAACAATCTGCAACCAGAAGGAGGCAATGTTCCCCACCCCTCCTTCACAAGTTCAAAAAGAAGCTTATCAAACCTCTATTTCTGAACAGACAAGAATAAGAACTTGTACCTATAGTTGAAAAATAGCAACGATACAGAAAGAAATACTGAGATTAAACAATACTAAGCTATGGAACTCTACAGGATGAACTGCCTCATGTCCTGAGAAGCTTGTTCAAAATTAGCAGTTCATCCTTTTTCACACACAGACTGAATAACATATTTAAACAAACCAAACTTTGCCAAAAACTCTGTCAAAATACCCAGTGCCACAGCTGCCTTTTTAAAATGCAGTGGTTTTTCTCACTGCCCTCTGCTTGGCTACTTGAACTCTCCTTCTGAGTTTGTTCTCCACTGATGCATCTGCATTCAATCCACTTTTCCTCTTTTCTGTTCAAATCTCTTCTCCCAGCTAATTCAATGAGATGATTTTTTTTTACTATGAACTTCATTCTCTGTTGGCCAAGCTTGCCAACTGATATTCTATTTTACATCTTATTTACTGATGACTGCTCTGAGGAAAGAGCTGAACTTGCTTAACATGGACATTGCAATCCAGCCAGCACACAAGTAAATAATTCAGCAAGATTCATTTATAAAAGAAACTTGTTTATATACAGTAATATAAAATATGATACATGTATACAATACCCAGAACCAGAACTCAGAACCCAGAAGTCATAATCACAGAAGCAATACAAACACAGAAGCAAAGATCCAAGGACAAACTAACTCTTATATACAGACCAGTAATCCTAAGCCATACCCAGGCTCTGAGCCCAATGGGTCACCAAACAGTCCCCATTGGCTGACCTGTTACCATGTCTATTCCAATTTGTGAACTCTCATATACTGTGACACTCCTCTCTTCATGACTGGAATAGACATAAACACAATAGACATAAACACAAATAACTTAATATTCTTCCCATGGTGCACTCCACTCAATGGCTTGTCATTTTTGTCCTCACTCAAACCTTTTAATTCAAAAATTTTCTTTAATTGATTGCCAAATTCTTTTTTTCTGTGACAAATCCTTTGCAATGAAACAGAGATCATCTACAAATGCTAACAATTGATAATCCCCACCTTGTAACTTTCCAGTATATATGCAACCATCACCTTTGCAACTCTTGAACCCAAGACTCTTCAATGCCATATCTAAACATATATTCCAATTCCTGGCTGACTGCTTCAGCCCATAAATGGCTTTGTTCAATTTATACACAGTGTTAGTTTTTTTACCTTCATACTCTGGTGCTTGAATCATGTAAATTTCTTCTTCTAATTCTGCATTGAGGAATGCTGTGGTTATATCAAAACGCCAAATTTTACAGTCACTGCCAACACTAGTGCCAACCTTATGCTTTTATCTTTACCATAGGCGCGAATACTTCATCATGTTTTTCCTTTGTGAAAAACCTTGTGCCACTAATTTTGCCTTACACTGAACCTCATTGTTAGATAGTACTTTCTTTTTGTATAGCCATTTACATCCTTCGGCTTTGCAACCCTGTGGCAAAGTCATAGATGTGAACACTTTATATTCACCCATGGATTTCATTTCTTTGTCCATGGCTTCTTTCCACTTCACTTGTTTAATTTTAGGTAATGCCAATTCTTCCTTATAATTCCTTGGCTCATACCACATATTACACACCTTTACTTTTATTAGCAGAATACCTGTTAGGTGGAATCCCCTTGTTTCATTGCTCTGACCTGTGTGGCATTGACTGCTCCTGTGTTTCAACCCTCTCTGGGTTCATATCTGAGTCATCATCTTCTCCTAACTCCTTTTCTAGTTCTGTCCTGAACACTGACACTGTCACTAAGTGAGTTACCATCACTAAGTGGGTCACCATCACTAAGTGTATCATTCCCAAAATTGTCATCAATTATTTTCCAATTTTGCTCTGCAAAACTAGCAGACCTAGAAATCACTATTCTTTTGCTCCCATCGCTAAAGCTCTTTGAGCCAGGCTCATAGCCCATATGGTACCCCTGAGCTTTCTAGACATTGATTGACCTTTTTTCCTGATTGCTTTTGGAATATGCACTCATGCATTGCTTCCAAACACCCGTAAGTGTGCCAGAGATGGTTTTCTCCCGTATAGCACTGCATATGGAGTATCATTAATAGATGAACTCCACAGCTTATTGATTAAATAATTAGCAGTCAACATGGCTTCACCCCAAAATGACCTGCTCAGACCAGAATCCTCCAGCAATGAGTCTTTGTTCGTAAGACTCCATTCCACCTCTCAGCTACACCATTCTCAGCTACTGTGTATGGATTAGCGCATCTGTGTTTTATTCCTAACTGTCCCAACCACTGTTGAAAACTTGCTGACATGAATTCTTGAACCTCTGTCAGTTTTCAGCTGACATATCTGTTGTTTATATCTCCTTGTTTACGAAGCTTACCCATTGTTTAAATTTCTGTAGCACCTCTATTTTACTCTTTAGTAAATAGCAGAACTCAAATCTGCTGTGGTCATCTACAATGACCAGTGCATACTTTACTCCTCCCAAACTGGCTTGCATTGGCCCCACTAAATCTGCGTGTACCAGCTCTAGAGCTCTTGATTTTTTTGTTTTTTTGTTTTAAACAATTTTATTTGGGTTTTCACACAACAAAAAGAAAAATAGAACATCTTTTTTAGTGAACAACATGGTTCCAGGTTTTCACATCTCCATACAGATATAATTTCAGTTACATATTTATTTTTCACATTCAGTTTCTTATCTTATCACTACTTTATATATTCTCTATTTGTTTTTACTTAAATACCTTCCTCGGGCTTATTTTATAGTTTTCTCATTCATTTCCAGACCGATTTCATTTCCTTTTCAAAATTTCCATATCTTCACAGTCATTATACTTATACTTTTTTCTATCCTGTTTACAATTTCACTACATATTCTTATATCACCATTTATCTACAAACATGACAATAGTTTCATATTGGTGCTATTTACTTTCTTATCTAGTTTGATATTAATATATATTATCAATCTTTAATATTCAATATTTCCATATATTATTTTATGTCACTCTCCATATTCTTAACATCGCTTCATTTTAAATATTATATTAATTGTCATATTTGCAATGTTTAACAAATTTATAATATAATTCAACTAGTCATTCATAAATTCATATTAGTTTATATTACCCATTATTTATCCCCCTTTTAGTTATTAATTATGCCATCTTTGTTTTTTAAAACAAAGTCCCTTTCGAATCTCATTATAATACACAATCATAATTTCCATTCTATTTTCATTTAACAAATTGTACAATTCTAATAATATAATCACTTTTATCTGTTACCATATACTATATTATTTTTCTGTCTATCAGATTCCACATGTCATTTCTTTCCTTACCATATAATATTGACTTTATTCATATTACATTTAACAGTTATATAACTTACATAATAATTCTATACTAAGAATATATCTTATATATCTTAAATTATAGTACACCCATTCATGTGGAATCCTTATCTTTCCCCTCTCCAGCCATCGTCTCTAACTCTCATTAATGCATTAATCTCTTTGTAGCTTGTCTTCCATTTTCTATCATTTTTTAACCCTTCCTCTTAATCATTTCTCTTTTATCTATTATGGTCAACTGTCTCTTTTCCCAATTATCTAATTCTACCTTTATCCTCTCGAAATGTTCTCTCTGAAGTTCCCTTTCCTGTTGCTTTTCCTGTAGGCTATTCTCCCCTTCGTTTATTACATCAATCGTTAGCATTTTAAATTTTATTTCCTTTTTTTCTTTTCTTTTATTTGTTGTTCCTTCTGTTCCATTTTGCTGACTTCTCTTCTAATTAACTCCTCCTCCTTCTGTGTCTCTTGTTTTCCTTCTGTAATTTGCGTCTCCATTTCCAGATTTTTTCCATGCTTTATATTTTGTTCAAAATGTCCTCAAATCTTCTGCTTATCATATCTATTGTATCCTGTAGTTCCAGAACCAATATCTCCACATATTTTACTCATCTTTATTTTTGTTTATTCTATTTCCAATTGTCCCACAGTCTTTATTTAAACCAGCGTCACTTTCCAAACTGTCCGATATTCAAGAATCTTTATGTCCCAGATTTAATCCATCTGACTCTTTTCAATAGTCCAAGAGGGTATCTTCAAATATTCCTCCACTGATTTAAGTTTAGTGTTTAAGCTTTCTGTTAACAATACAGTTTCTTTAATTCTTTCTTTCAATTTTTCTTTTATTAAATCTTTTAGTTTAATTAGGTCATTTCAAAACTTTAGGGATCTGCAGGATTTTTCTTTTAACAGCAGGTAGCACTCTTAAATCAATTTCCACTTTCCAACATTTTCCCCCTTTTCTTTAGCCTTTCATCAAATTTGCTGAAATTTACAAAAGTTAATTATATATTCCTTTTTTTAATCAGTCAATTACAGCATTAAAATAATGCCTATCCTATGTCAAATCCTGTACAATCACCAATTCTAATTTTCAAATATTCTTTTAGAAAGTTCTCTTTCTTTTGTTTTCCTCCCATCTTTTGGGGTTTTTTAAAATTGAATTCTTTATATTCTATTCATTCTTCTCCCATAATAGATCACTGCCAATTCCCAAAGTCCTTGTGAGCTCTCTTTCCTGATATTTTTATCAGGGTTACCTTTGATGATTCAGAAGTATTTTCACCCAGTTTGCACACTGTTCACTGACTTTTCGCTCCTGCACAGCAACAAAAGGTTTTTAGACCCATCTTCATGGCAACCATTTTGGTTGCTGCTACAGCTCGTCTTTGGAAGAGGGGACTTTCCATGTCAGGGAGGAGAGATGCGGCTCTCCTCTACCTGCCAGCAGTCCCTCTTTCTTCACCACCCCTCCAAGGTGGTTCTGGCCACGATTGGGGCCCTCCAATGAGTTGAGTTCAGAGCAAAGCCATAGTGATCATGGACCTTGCTCCGACAGCGATGGAAGTCCAGCTGGAAGTCAAAGCCTTGTGAGCTGAAGGCTAATTGATTACAAGCCCAAACTGCTTTAGCTAGCAGGCTCAATTTCCATTCCCAGTAAATGTCAGAATGTTGTCAGAAACATAATTAATGTTCTTAAACAGATGTGTACTTCTGGAACTGCATAAATTTAATTAACAGTGTCTGGTGAGGTGACAGAGGTGTGCACTCTCATATTTGCTAACTCTCTGAAGACTTTATTCCAGTCTTTATTACTGATGTCCATGTAGTATTTTAATTCTTCTGTTCAAGGTTCAATGGATTGTTGCTTAAGTGGTCCTACATGGGGCTAATTCTTCAGGTATTGAGGAAGAATTAAGATAGCAGCATTTCTTGGTAAAAGTGACTAAACTGTCCATGTCTTCAAATTTGGTACACGTCAAAAGACCATAGTCTCTGTCTACTTTCTCTGCAGACTTCTCAGGGAGCTTTGCCACCCTCTTCTGTTCCTTTGTATCCATTCTCCAGTTCTGTCTTCTTTACTGAGTACAAGTTCTTTCCCAGGGGCTGTTATGGACTTATATAAATATGGCACCAGTCCAGAACTGTATAGTTCTATGCATAACTATTTTATTATAATAAAGGACATCAGGATAGTAATCCAAATAGAACACATTTTAATTACTTAACCTCTTTACCCAAGAAGTTGCTTTCTGTTCTTTATTTTAAAATATATACACTATGAAAGTGTTTTTTAAAAATTGAGTCTTTTGCACTAACAAAAATGACATTGTCCTATGATTTTTCTCCTATTTAGGAGCTCTTCTATCTTAAAACAAAGCACAGAACTCAATATACAGCAAAGCAGGCAAAAATGCAACTTTCATTTACAAGCTGTAACTATTTTAATGAAAAAATCTGTGCAGAATAAATAGGCAATCACATTTGTGCTAAATATGAAATTTTCCATTTAGCTGAATCTTTCTTTTATAAAATACAGCTGGAACTAGTCTCTGTAAGATTCTTCTCCTTCCTGTACTTCAATTCATTTAACGCAAGAAGCACTGGTGCAGAAGCATTATTTTAAAACAATTAATTTAACATTCAGTAGATCTCATTAAAGAAAAAAGTTCTCAATCAGCTTCAGAAAATATTGGTGCAAACAGATAAAATTCATCTCCAAAAAGAGATGAAAGTTGAGATTCAACTTTCTCACTTTAAATTCATCTCAAAATTCTATGACAATCAATCTGTTTTTTTAAAAGAGTTATTATATTTACACATAATTTTTGGATTTTTAAAAGTGCTCCAAAAATCCCCTACATCTATTCAATTTGAAGGGAAACTGAACCAGCCACAGTGGACTTTTAACTGACTTGTTTTAAACTGAGCAAAATAAAATAACTGGATTTTCTTTGTTTTTCCTTGAAGATGTTTCACTTCTCATCCAAGAAGCTTCTTCAGTTCTAACTGAATGGTAGGGAATGGAAGGATTTATATTCATGACTGAGAATCTCTATAGACCTTGAAGGTTGCAATACCCACCTCTTGAATTTTCTGCAACAATTCTGAACTTCATTGATTTAAAATAACACAATTGTTTTATTTGTTATATTTTGCACAATTACATTTTTCTTTCAAAAGGTATTTGGGGGCGGGGCATTGACAAATCCTTGGATATAAAGCTAACTCAGCATTCATAACATTAGAGAGCTATTTTGGTACTTATTAAACCATAGAGATCTCTGTTGTGAGGAAAATAGGAGAAGGAAGGAGGATTAAATATGTCTGCAACCTTGAGTTTATAAAAATAATAAAGGGGGGACAGGACTGGCTGTCAGGGAGAGAGGGTGTGTGAATGGATGACTCTGGCCACACAACCTTGCTGCTACCATTCATAGGGCTCTCCAAAGTTGAAGGAAGCCTTGGAGGGACTTTTGAAGGTGTGGGCATCTTGAAGAACCTATGCAGGAGGTGGTCTGCAGTGGGGAATGGAAGTTAGCCCAGAACGAATGAAGGAAGGAAGGACAATCAGCCATGTCCGATTAAGAAGACGGACAGCAGGACAAGCAATTGGTGATATAATGAGATGATGGTGGATTGAAGCTGATGGGTTTAAATCCCAACTTTTTTGTGAGTGAAACAATAGAAGGGAGCGCGATTGGAGGATTTTAGGAGTGGAACCTGATAAAAAGAAGCAACCCTAGCTAAAGGCAGAGGAAGTGGCAAGATCAACTGTGGGCAAAGAGATCGCTGAGATTACAGAGAAGAAATGCCAGGGAGCTAGAAGAACTGGGAATCGTAAAAGATTTGAAAAAACAAGGTGAACTGAAATATTATTGCTGAGTTGTTGTGATCCAACAAAAGGAACAGGACAGTGAAATTAATAGTTTTGATAGACTGGCAATTTCTGAGCTAAGTCTTTGAACTAAAATGGACTATAAAGAGACAATGACACAGTATCTGTAGAACCATGAAAGAGACTGAGAGACACCTGCTGGTCAACAAGAGGAAGTCTAACTGGAAGTGAAACAGTGGGAGAGAGAAAAGGGGGGGGGAATAATAACTAATATAATTTCCCCCAAAACAGTTGTGGAATTATTAATATATTGAATTGCCTAGTACTGGTGCTATATTTATTATTATTGTTTACTGTCAATATTTTTGTCTTTATTTTTATCTATTAGAAATTAATTGCTATATACTATAATCTACTATTATCACCATTATTATCATTATCACTGATTAATAGTTACATTAAGTAAATTTATCAATAGTAATTGTATAATAAATTGACATGGTAAGTAATTAACTAACCAATAATTAATTAACCAATTAATGAATTAAAAATATTGATAGAAATATTATTGTTAAAGATATTATAGGATTGTGATTATATTAATTTAAGAATGATACATAGCAATATCTATACTCTGATATATAGAATAGGAAGGAAACTAATGATATTAAGCAGTGGAGGGTCTAATAAGTGAAGGAAATAATGATAAAAAGCAACTGATAAAAAGCAACTTTGTGAAAAGATTGTTAAACATGACAAGTACCACTAACCTAACAAAGTTTAGAGCAGGAAGGAAAACAACTCCACAGGCATTGGCAATGTCATCAAGCCCTTCTAACCAAAATCCAATTGAGAAAATATTACAAAGGGAAAGATCAAGCTCCTTTAAGGAGGAGCCTCCTGCAGACTATGTTGCTAAATATGCAACAAACAATGATTAAGAACCATGAAGAACTGAAAAAAGAGATAGAAATGGTGAGGAATGATACAAATGAAATTAAAAAAAAATACAGACAATGGACAGAAAATTTGAAGCATTTCAGCAACAGATATTAAGAAATGGACAGAAACTATTAGAAATGGAAACAAGAATAGAAAAGAAAGAAAAAAGAGTCAATGAATTAAGCGGAAAATTAATACAGGCATACAAAGAGCTGGAAACAACAGTGACCTTCCTATAGGCAGAAAAAGCAGCCCACTATTTTCATTTTCAAAATGTAAAGGAAGAGAAGGGGGAAGACTTATTGGACTTGATGGCTGATTTAATTGCAAAAGCACTAGGAATGAAAGAAGATTAAATGCTGATGGAGATAGATGAAACATACAGGGTACAGACCAACTATGGGAGGAGACACAACCTCCCAAAAGAGATACATGTTAAATCTGTAAAAAAAAATCAATAAGGGACAAGATACTACATTGAACAAGAGATGATCCAATTGAATATAGAGGAAAACAGATAACAGTACTCAAACAAGTGCCAAGAAGTATAAGGGATCTGAGAAGACCCTAACAATTTTTAATGATGAAATTGACTAGATACAATGTAAACTTCAGGTAGTTGACTCCAGAGGGCATCATGGCAAGACAAAAGACATAGGCTGGACTCAGTTGATAAAGGAGAAGAATTTTACAATCAACACTCTACCAATGAGGAAGAAATAGAAGAAAGAGACACAGTAGAAGTAAGAGACATAGAAAGACCGAATAAGGAAGGAAGTTCACTATATATAAAGACAAAGGAAATGGAAGAAAAGGAAATACAGAGGATTATGAGAGAAAGGGATAAAGAACCAAAGGAGATTAGAGCAACAAGAAGCACAAGATCTAAATTTATGTAAAGAGATGAGAGAAGAATGCAAGATTTTAGCAATTAATATTAATGGATGGTGAAAAGAACATTTTTAGCAAATTAAAGAGCCAAAATTTAGATATAATAGCTTTACAGGAAGTACATATAAAAGAAAAACAGAAACATTTGTTAGACTACAAAAAATTAGGAAAAACATTTGTCTCATTAGATCGACAAAAAGAGGGGTAGTATTATATGTAAAAGATTCCAGCTAACCAAATTTATAAAGACAAAGAAGGCAGAATCTTGATAGTAGAAATAGAAATAAATTATAGGAAAATATTAATAGTAGAAACTTACGCACCAAACGGGGGCCAGGAACAATTTTTTAGACTCCTACATAGTACAATTCGAGATATAGCGTATGATGAGATTTGCATTTTAGGTGACTTTAATGCAATCATCAACAAAACATTAGATTACAAAAGCAATAATATAAGAATAGGGAAAAGAAGAACACTACCTAAAACTTTCTTTAAAATGGCCAAAGATCTAAATATCCAAGACATATGAAGAGAAAGAAATCAAGAGAAAAAGCAATACACCTTATACTCAAACAGACACCAATCGTAGTTGAGGATTGACATGGTATGGATGTCAAAGATAATTAATTCAGAACTAAAAGAAGTAGAAATAGAAATAAACCTATGGGCAGACCACAATCATATGATATTTAGCTGGAAAGGATGAAATAAAACTCAAAGATGGACCCTGCAAAGATCAATCCTAAAAGAGGACAACTTTAGATCTAAAATGGAAAAAGAACTGGGGTTCTTTTTCAAAGAAAATAAGAAAGAAGACACATCCCTACAGGTTCTCTGGGACACAGCGAAGGCTTACATGAGAGGAGTGGCCAAAGCATATACGGCCAAAAAAAAAAGAAAGAAAAAAAGCAACAACAGAAAATCCTAGAAGGAGAATATAAGCCATTACAGCAGCGGTTGCCAACTGGTGGGCTGCGGCCCACTGGGGGGCCACAAGAAAATTTTGGTGGGCTGCAGAGAAATCTCACCCCCAGAACACCCCCCAAAGCAATTAATCCAGGCTGTGCAGAAACACAAGGCTGCGCTGCCTACATGGCCCGCAGGAATCTTCCCCGCCCATTCACTCCTTACCTGGCAAACTTGCCTGCTAAATTGCTATTTTTCCTTTTTCCAACCATCAGTTGTTCAGCTGTGCTGGGAGATTTAGATTAGCTAGGAACCAGGAAATGGTTGGATTTCTTGCTTTCTAACTAATCTTTAGATCTTTAGCTCTGCTTTTAAGCACAGCCGAACCTCCCTTAGGACTGAAGGTTCTATTATTCAGTGCAGACTCACGGCAAACAAATTTTATGTGACAGTCTCAGGTAGCCAATGGCAGATAGATAGATCACTGAATGATTCTGTGAGCAACTCAATCTGCCTGCCTGCTTTGCCTGATTTGGAGTAAAAGCTGCTCTTTTTTTAAATAAAAAATTCAATATTTGCATATATGGTGTGTTGTGAGTTAATTTTGTGAGTTTGCTTGCAAGCAAATTTTATGTGACAGACTGAGCTAGCTGATGGCAGATAGATAGATCTCTGAATGAATCTGTGATTTTATGAGCAACTCAATCTGCCTGCCTGCTTTGTCTGATTTTGGGTAAAAGTTGCTCTTTTTTATTAAAAAAAAATCAATATTTATAATATTTACATACAAGCCATGCTCAGCCAGTCACATGACCACCAAGCTACACCCACAAATTAGGCCACACCCACAGAACCGGTTAGTGGTCCCTGGGATTTAAAATTATGAGTTTGGTGGTCCCTGAGGTCCAAAGATTTGGCGACCCCTGCATTAGAGGGTGTGTGTCATTGCAGAGTGACACACCATATATTGTTAGAGTTAAGAAGAAGTTTGATTATTGTAAGGTATCTATCATATCTATCATATATGTTTCTGTATATAACTGTTGTATATAAACCACTGTTAAATATTTAAGTCTCTGTGTGCTGTGTTTTGCTCCTGGGTTGTCTCATAATAGCAGTCACGCTGCAAACATTCTGACAAACTGCCTCTTCCCAATTATGTCCAGCTGTCCCAACATGCCAGGCAGGACAGTATGATGGGGGTCGCATCTCCAAAAGAGTTCCACTTGGTGGGCCTTGGGCAACAAGCCTTTTTTCCTGTGTCACCACCTCCACCCACAGGAGAGATTAGGTCCATCTGTAAAATCTTAAACATTCCAAAACATGTTTTTTTCATCAATCTTGGAGATCTCAGGGAGAGTTGTGAAGTGGTTGTATGGAATTAAATATTTTTTTCTCCTGCTTTCTTGAGTTTATATGATTTGCTTATCTGTTTTGTTTACCTGTTTATTTTTTACTGTTTTTAGATTGCTGTGGAATTTTACAGAATTGCTATGTTTGTGAGAAGAGAGAGAGAGAGAGAGAGAGAGAGAGAGAGAGAGAGAGAGAGATATGAACCAGTGGGAAGAACTAATTTTTTGACACTGACACATCTCAGGTTGGGTAACTGTTTATGCAATAAAAGAAGCCAGTATCAAATGCTGGTGTTAATTTTTGCTCAGACTCTCTTTATATAATGCTATGAGTCCCATGAAATGCTGATATTTGGGGACAAAGATATGCAAAACCTTAGAAAACTTAAAAGGTGTGAATATTTTTCTGCATTATACTGTAGGACAGAAAAAAACACTATATTTTGTATGGGTGCTGTAAAGAGAAAAATCACAACTGGCACCAATTCCATATTTACTGTCCTTGCATAACTGACGGGAGTTGAATAAAATAAGTTAATGAGAAAGACTTCATAGATTTCCCAAACCAGTTCTACCAGTTTTCTAAGAATAACAATGTTGCTGCAACTCAAGTGTCAATATTTAATTATATCCATGCAGTGGTGGGATTCAAGTTTTTAAATAACTGTTCTGTGGGTGTGGCTTGGTGCGGGTGGTGTGGCTTGGTGAGTGTGGCAGGGGAAGGATACTGTAAAATCTCCATTCCCTCCCCACCCCACTAACCTGTTTTCCATTCTCCTGTGCAGGGCAACAAAAGAAGAGCCAGCCAATCAGCTGGGACTTGGGAGGCAGAGAATAGATGGGAGTGGAGCCAGTCAGAGGTGGTATTTGCCGGTTCTCTGAACTACTCAAAATTTCCACTACTGGTTCCCCAGAACTGGTCAGAATCTGCTGAATACTACATCTGTATCCAAGGTCTTCTTATCATTGCAAAAAAAAAAAAACCTTTTCACATGTACAGGAAGATTGACTGCTGTTCCACAAATTGTAGAATTCATACCAGGATTTAAACTCAAGTACAGAATTATATACATTCATTCAGAGCCAAATACTGGCAGTAAAAAAAGCCCCTCTGTATTTCCTTGAAGCTGATAAATTTGACCCCATATACCTATTGGCAGTTGTGTTGGCGCCAAGAACTCTCCCAGCTACAAGGCAATACTGCATATATTCATGACAAATCTCTGAGAAAAACTATTTTAAATTTCATTAATATTCAAGTCCAACATTTTCTTTTAACATGTTTGTCACTCACATGCTGCCATGATTCTTGAACATATCTTTGTTAAGGAGAATAGATGGTTTGGGTTTCAGTAGAAGAACCCCTCAAGTTTGTCAGAATTGCTGTTCAGATTTGAGGATAATTTGCTTAAATGGGAGCTTAAACCAAGAGTCTCCTTGTGATGTCATTCCATCTCACTCTCTTCCCTCTTCCTTTAACTGTGGCTGACAAAAGAAAAAGAACAGCTTGCTATTGCACATGCTGCCAATCAGGAAATTTTGGTTAGCCATTTACAGCTGAGTTGCTAATGAATTCTTATGTCTCCTAATTATAACAGGATTAGGTTTGCTGGAGAAAAGAGTCTGAAATCTTTTAAGCATGTTGCTTTGCATTAACAAGTTGCATTCTTCTTAAAACTTGTTTCAGAATGGTTGGGATAGGGATTATGCTTTGCCATAAAGATTAAGAAAAACTGAAAGGCCTATGTTTTTGTCACCAACACCCCAGGTCTTAATGAAAACCAAAGTATCTGAAATAATACCATATTTACTATATTCTATAGCAGTGATGGCAAACCTTTTCAGCACCGAGTGCCCAAACTGCAACCCAAAACCCACTTATTTATTGTGAAGTGCCAATATGCAGGGTGGGATCCAACCAGTGTTATAACCAGCACACGTTTTGCATGCGACCATGAGCACGGCCACGCCTAAGGTGCACTGTCCACACATGCACAAAGTTTGCAAGAAATCATCAGCTGTGCTGCCTGGACAGCTGACAAGCGCTGTGCGCGGGTGCAGAGCATTTAAAAATCCTCTTCTTTCCTGCTTTTTCAACCTCAGCTGTGATGTGCAAAGCAGCTAAGGGTGAAAAAGCAGGAAATAAAAAACAGCCAAGAGCCCAGGCAGGCAGTTTGGGCCAAAACAGAAGCCAAGAAGATCTTGATAATGTTTTATAAAGATAATATCAAAAAAAAGGAAAAAATTTTTTTATGGTAAATCTGAATATTCTATTATTATGTTTTATTATCTAACCATTGATAAGGAAGATCCCAAACTTCATAAAATTGTTTATCTTCTTGTTCTCTAATTTCAAATGTCAATTTACTCATTTCAGCACAATCCAATATTTTCTTAATAATTTCTTCCTCTGATGGAGTTTTCTCACTCTTCCAGTTTTTAGCAAATACAATCCTAGCCGCTGTTAATATATTTACAATCAAATACTTCAAATTTTTATTATATATATCAGGTAAGATTCCCAATAAAAAAATCTCTGGTTTCAAGTCTATATGTGTCTTTGTCATTTTTTCCAACCATATGCAAATCTTAGTCCAATATTTTCTAGCGTCCTCACAAGTCCACCACATATGGTAGTATGAGCCAGGTATCTGATGACATTTCCAGCACTTTTCAGATTTGTTCTTAAACATTCTTGCAATTCTTGTCGGGGGAAAATGCCACCTGTAAAACATCTTATACAAGTTTTCTTTATAAGCTGTTGACATTGTCATTTTATAATTTTGAGACCACAATTTTTTCCCATTTCTCCAAATCAATCCCATATCCAAAATTCTTCCCCCAAACAATCATCGTTTCTTTAACTTGTTCCTCCTCTAATAAAATTTCCAACAAATAACTGTATAATTTTTTAATGACTTTTTCATCAGTACCTGTCAAGATCCTGTCTAAATCAGTCAATTTATCATAAAATCCCTCTGCTTTAGAATCTATAAGATACCTTGAATGTATTTGCACATATGAAAACCAATTCATCTTTATGCCTTGTTCTTCTAGTTTTTGCATTGTTTTAAGTTCACTCTTTTCATCCAATATTTCCCCATATCTAACTGTTTGTTCCTTCTCATATATTATAGGATAAGAAAAGGCTTCAATAGTTGATAACCAGACTGGGATTTTCAAATAACATTTTCTCTTAATTTTCTCCCAATTCAACCATAAAGACTCCCTTATATAATGCCTTTTAAAATAGCCCTGCAATTTAGTTCCCTTATACCACAGAAAAGCATGCCATCCCAGTAATAAATCATGTCTTTCTAATGTCAACAATCTAGTCTTTCTTAATGTTATCCATTCTTTAACCCACATTAAATTTGCAGCTTGGTAGTACAACTCCCAATTCGGAAGGCCAAATCCCCCTCTAATTCTAGCATCTTGTAGAAGTTTTAGGGAGGAGCTTGCGCCGTGACGATACGGTCTGCAATCGAGCTCCTCGATTGCAGCCGATATCTCCGTTACCGGCCGGTCCAAACGGACCTATGCTGTCCCGTGGGGACAGCTATCGTGAAGAGCGTACCCTGAGGACTCCGGGGATATCGCAAAATCCCTGGAAGACCCGGGTGAAGCTCTTTTTGCTGGCGGCGGAGAGGCAGCCCCCATGCTGCTGAAGTCGGGGCGGCTCCAGAAAGAACGGGTCTGAGAGAGAGTTTGTCGGTTGGGTGAGAAACTTTTTTTTATTTAATTTTTTGAGTTTGGAAAGTTCGCTCTGTTTAATAGAAGAAATCTGTGTGATTTTTTTTTCTTTTGACAAAACTGAGTAAGCGGCGTTTTTTTTAAGGGAGATGTCAAATAGAGAATTTATTTGCTTTTTTTTTCTTTGCTTCCGGACTTCATTGTTATTTACGGGATAACTGGACTGCTCCTTTTTATATTTATATGTTGTATTCTTCCTTTGGATTTTTCATTTTTAGGCTAGAGGCTCCCTTTGTTTATTTTTATTTTTTTTTGCTTTTATATGTTTGTGTATTCCTTGCCGGCTTTTCTTCTTTTTTATGCTGTTCAGAGAGGAGGGGGGAAAGTGAGAACTAAGAAACTTTGTAACACTGCCAACTAGAGGCTTGGAAACATTTTACTTGAACTGTGAAAAGACGAAATACTTCTCCCCAAGGACATCTTCTGATAAGATAGAGGAAAGCGCTTTGTAGAATATTATTACAGGTGTCTTTCTGGATATTTATGGCTTAGCTTTGAAGCTTGTGGGAAAGAGAAGGGAGTCATAATTAGAGCCTTGGACAATTAAATAGAGTGCAGTGTATTGCTGTTTACTTTCTTTCTCTAATTCTTTTTTTTAGTTCCGCCACCCCCTCCACCAGCATTAAGGTCTTTATTTTTATTTTTAAGTTTGATTTATTTTCAAAGGGAAGCCTCTGAATTTTTTCTATTTTTACTTTATTTTGACTTATTTTACTTTATTTTTCCTCCTTTCTATTTGGATTCTGCTTTTTCTTTTTTAATGCATATCAATGGACTATTTCTTTTTTCTTTTTTCAATTGAGGTTTTTTTCTTTCTTTTTTGGCTGGATTAAGGTGTGGAATTTGAAGAAATTTATTCCTCTTGTTTTTTGTTTTGTTTTTCCCCTCTTTTTCTCTTTTCCTTCTTTTTGGCTTTGACTTTGTTTATTACTTTACTGGGTTTTTATTTTTATTTTTATGCTCTTTTGTGGACTATTTTTTTTTTAATTGGATTAAGGTCAGGAAGAATTTGAAGAATTTTTTCTTTTTGCTCTTTTCCTTTTTCTTTTTCATGTTTTTCTTCTTTTTTTCTCATTATTGATTCTTTTTTTATTATTGGCCTTTTCATTTTGGATTATAATTGGCTACTCTTTTTGGATTAAAATTTGAAAGAATTTGAAGAGCTGGAACCATTTAAAATGAGTAAGAAACTTATATCTTCGGGTGCTTCTATGTCTACCTCTGCCTCCCCACCATCTGGACAGCGTTCAATTCAGACAATGTTAAAGCAAGATAAAGAAAAAGAACAAGAAAGAGCATCTTTTCAGATGATTATGCAAGGAATTCAAGATCTTAAGGTAAAAATAGATACCATTGAACAAAGAACAGGGAGGACGGAGGAAAAAGTGGAAAGTATTCAACAGATGATGACAAAATATGAGGAGAGACTTCAAAAAGTCGAAGAAGGGGGCAAACGAAGAGAGGAGAAGATTGGAAATATTGATAATAGACTAACAGTGATTGAACAAGAAAAAAGTGGGATGTTGAAGTGGGAGTTGGATAGATCAGAATTCTATCTTAGATTTCAAAATATAGAAGAAGAAAAAGGACAAGATTTAGCTGCGATAATGGTAGGAATCTTGGCGGATGCGTTGGAGATAACAGAAGAGAAGATGATGGATGGAATAGATGAGATATATCGAGTTTTTACAAGATATGCGATGAGAAATAATCTGCCCAGAGAAGTCCATATTAGATTTACTAAAAAATCCATGAAGACACAAATTTTACAAGTGGCAAGAGAGAAGATATTGAAATACAAAGGTAAAGAAATCTTGGTTTTAAAACAAATACCTAGAAGAGTGAGAGAGATGAGAAGAGAATATCGATTCCTGACCAAAATGTTATTGAAAAAGGAGGTGTCTTACAGATGGCTGATCCCAGAAGGATTGATGTTTACGTGGCAGGAACAGAGGCATAGAATTGATTCAATCGAGAAAGCAGAACTGTTCTACGCAGAAGTCTTTGGAGAGAGAGAAGGAGAGGCAGAAAAGGAGGTCCCATTAACTGAATCCCAAGAGGAACAAGTGGAGATTGGAAAAGAAGAAGATGCAGTAGGCGGACAAGTGGATATTAAAGATCAGCGTGAATCAAGACCCACGAGAGTGGTTAAATCTAAATATAAAATATAATCATGGAAGAGAAAAAACTGATTACAATGAATATAAATGGACTGAATTCAGCTGCTAAGAGAAGGAAGATTTTCCATAAATTAAAGAAACTAAAGTTTGATATAATTTGTCTACAAGAAGTACATATTAAAAAGCAACATGAACAATTGTTATTACAACCAAAACTAGGGAAATTGTTTACCTCTTTGACTCAATGTAAGAAAAGAGGGGTGGTCTTATATATTAAAGAGGTTACTCCAGCTAAAATGATTTATTACAGATGACGATGGGAGAATATTAATGGTGGAAATAATGGACAATAATAGAAAGATACTTTTGATTGCAATTTATGCCTCGAATGACAAACAGGAAGAATTCTATAAAAAATTACATACCAAGATGGCTGGACTGGACTATGCTAATATAATTATGATGGGAGACTTTAATGGAATTGTGGATAATAAACTTGACTATATTGCAACAGCAGCAAAGTATAATAGAAAAACTCTTCCTAAATCCTTTTTTAAAATGACCGAGGAATTAACTCTAAAAGACATATGGAGAGAAAGAAATGCTAAACTTAAGCAATATACTTTCTATTCAAATAGACATTTATCATGGTCCAGACTTGATATGATTTGGATTTCAACAGACTTAATATCTAGCGTTCAAGAAGTAAATATTGAAACAAGTACTTGGGCGGATCATAATCCATTGACAATTAAATGGAAGGGACAAAAAAAAAGATCGAGATGGACGTTAAACAATACTATTTTAAAGGAGAAAGAATTTACACAGTGGATGGAGAAAGAACTGGCCTTTTTTTTTAAAGAAAATAGAAAAAAAGACACTTCAATACAGAATGTTTGGGATACAATGAAGGCTTATGCCAGAGGCTTGATAATAGACTATACAAGAAAAAAGAATATTAGGAAAAGGCAAGCTTTTAAAGCCTTGGAGGATGAATATAAAGGACTCGAAAAAGAACTGCAGAAAATGCCACAGAAAAAAGATGTTAAATTGAAATTGGATATAATTAAACATAAAATGGATTTAATAGACAAAGAAGAACTGGCACAGAAAATTAGGAGTGCTAAACAGAATTATTTTGAAGATGCAAATAAGCCAGGTAGATGGTTAGCATACAAGCTGAGAAAGGAGAAAGAGTCAAGGAAAATATTGCAGTTAATAGATGACCAAGGTAAAACTTGTCATGGCAGCAAAGAGAAAAAAGAAATTATTTATGACTTCTACAAGCATCTGTATGAAAGAAGATATTGATGAGGAGAAAGTTAAACAATACTTGCAGAATGCAAATTTACCTAAGATACCTAAGGAGATTGAAGAAATGTTAGGAAGCAATATAACAATGATGGAGTTAAGCCAAGCACTTAAGAAACAAAATAATGGAAAGGCACCAGGTCCAGATGGGTTTCCTGTAGAATTTTATAAAACTTTTCAAGAATCATTGTGTATTCCACTGCTAGAAGTTATGAATGAAGTTATGCTAAAAAAGATAATACCTAAAACATGGTCAGAGGCTTATATTACACTTATTCCAAAAGAGGAGGCGGATTTACTTCAAATCAAGAATTATAGACCGATTTCCTTATTAAATGCAGATTATAAAATTTTCGCTTCAATTTTAGCAGAAAGACTTAAAAAATATCTGAATAACTTTATCCATTCAGATCAAAATGGATTTTTGCCAAAACGACAGATTAGAGACAATATGAGAGTAATTCTGGACACCTTGGAATATTATGAGGCCCATCCTGAAAAGCAAATGGCTTTGATATTTTTAGATGCTCAAAAGGCATTTGATAACGTAAATTGGAGATTTATGTTACTTTTAATGGAACAGATGGGCTTTGCTAGAAGATTTATTCAAGCAATAGAAGCAATTTACAATGAACAAACAGCTAAGGTGATGATGGAGGGAGAACTCACAGATCCTATTAATATAAGAAAAGGCACAAGACAAGGTTGCCCTCTTTCTCCCTTGTTATTTGTATTGACTTTGGAAGTGTTGAATAGAAATATCAGAGAAGATAAAACTATAAAAGGAATGAAAATTAAAAAGGAAGAATTTAAATTACAAGCTTTTGCAGATGACTTAGTTTTTATCCTGGAAGATCCTATAGAAACAGCCTTGAAGCTGTTGGAAAAGATAGAGGCATATGGGGAGGTGGCCGGTCTGAAAATAAACAAAGATAAAACAAAGATTTTGTCAAAGAATATGTTGCTGAGACAACGAGAAGAACTGGCAGAATTGTTAAAAATTCAAGTTACAAATAAGGTTAAGTATTTGGGGATATACTTGACGTCGAGATGTAGTACATTAAAGGAGAACAATTATATTAAACTTAAACAACAGATAGCTCAAGACTTGAAAAAATGGGAAAACCTACAATTGTCATTAATAGGAAGGATTTCAACAATTAAGATGAACATTCTACCCAGAATTTTATTTTTGTTTCAAACAATACCAATTAGGCTCGGAAAAGAATATTTTGAGGATTTAAATAAAATTGTTTTGAAGTATATATGGCAAGGCAAGAAAGCAAGGATAAAGTTAAAGCTTTTACAGGATGCTAGATTTAGAGGAGGGTTTGGCCTGCCTAATTGGGAGTTGTACTACCAAGCTGCAAACTTGATGTGGGTTAAAGAATGGATAACATTAAGGAAAACTAGATTGTTGACATTAGAAGGTCATGATTTGTTGTTGGGTTGGCATGCATTTTTATGGTATAAGGGAACCAAAACACAGGGGTATTTTAGAAGACATTATATACGGGAGTCTCTGTGGTTAAATTGGGAGAAGACAAAAAAACAATGTTATTTGAAAATTCCAGTTTGGTTATCGATGATAGAAGCGTTTTCTTACCCTATAATTTATAAAAAGGAACAAACAGTTAGCTATGGGGAATTACTAGATGAAAAGGGTGAACTTAAATCGATACAAAAATTAGAGGAACAAGGTATACAGATGAATTGGTTTTCATATTTGCAAATACATGTAAAGTATCATGAGGATTCCAAAACAGAGGGATTTTATGATAAACCAACTGATTTAGATAAGATTTTGATGGGTACTGATGAAAAGGTGATTAAAAAATTATATGGTTACTTATTGGAAATTAAGCTGGAGGAAGAACAAGTTAAGGAAACTATGATTGCTTGGGGGAGGAATTTTGGATATGGGATTGATTTAGAGAAATGGCAGAATTTATGGTTGCAAAATTATAAAATGACAATGTCTACAGCCTATAAAGAAAATTTGTATAAGATGTTTTACAGGTGGCATTTTCCTCCGACAAGGATAGCAAGAATGTTCAAGAACAAATCCGAAAAATGCTGGAAATGTCATCAGAAACCTGGTTCATACTACCATATGTGGTGGACTTGTGAGGATGCTAGAAAATATTGGACTAAAATCCACATGTGGCTGGAAAAAATGACAAAGAAGCACATAGACTTGAAACCGGAGTTTTTTTTATTGGGAATCTTACCAGATGCTTATAGTAAAGAGTTGAAATATTTGATTGTAAATGTATTGACTGCGGCTAGGATTGTATTTGCAAAGAATTGGAAAAATGAGAAAATTCCATTACAGGAAGAAGTTATAAAGAAAATATTGGAATGTGCTGAGATGAGTAGATTGACTTTTGAAATCAGAGAGCAAGAAGATAAACAATTTTATATAATTTGGGATCTTTTCTATCAATGGCTGAATGATGAAATACAAAAATAGAATATTTGAAATGCTAGATAATAAGGAATAATATTGAATTTATTTTTCTTTTCTTATGCTTGGTATTGGATATTATACTTATATAATGGTTTCCTTTTTCCTTTTTCCTTTTTTCTTTTTATTTTAGGATAGAACTGGCACGACTATATGATTTGTTTTAGAATAAATCATTTAAAATATAGTTATCTCACAAAGGCATGATCGAATAAAAGTGTAGTCAAACTGACAAGCGCTGTGCGCGGGTGCAGAGCATTTAAAAATCCTCTTCTTTCCTGCTTTTTCAACCTCAGCTGTGATGTGCAAAGCAGCTAAGGGTGAAAAAGCAGGAAATAAAAAACAGCCAAGAGCCCAGGCAGGCAGTTTGGGCCAAAACAGAAGCCAAGAAGATCAGCAGAGAGAGAACAAGTTCTCTCTCTGCTGATCTTCCCAGCTACCACCTTGTCAGAACCTCACCCCTGACAACAAGGCAATTTAACCTGAATAATATTTTAGTTTAGAAAAAACTCATGCGTGATTCAACTTCTTTTCTCTGAACACCCCCTCCCCAATAACAGTGCTTTCAATGATACAAATTACTTTTTATTGAAGTTAAAAGTTTGCATTTGGCATGCTTTTGATTAATGTGACTTTTGCTCTTGTATGCATGCTGATAATTTTTCTATCCTTGGTTCATATTTTTTAAGTTTGAGAGCAATACATGCTGCACTCATTTTGGGGTATTCAAGACTGTCTTGGAGTCACACAAAATTCTGGAATTAAAGCTCCATTTTTTAGCTAAAACTTAATTCACACCTGTTAGTTTTACTTTAAACAAATAGCTTTGAGTAGTGTGAACGATTGACAGTATGAGCCTTCAAGGGTCTGAAAAATATATCATTGATTTTTCTTTTGCATTTAAACTAGATATCAAATGTAAAAAAAGTGCATCAAGGAGGGACTGGAAAGCCAATTCATACTGAACTGTATTAGGTTATTTGTTGTTATTTGAATAAAATGAAAAGAAAACAATCCAGTATTTGTACCTAGTGCGGGGAAAGATGAAATCTTCTTAAGTGTAGAGAATGCCCCGTTTCATCTCTTCAAGGGAGATGAAAGAAAAAGGGAGAAACAGAGAGAGGGTGAAAGAAAGAGAGGGAGAAAAGGAGATGAGAGAAAAAAGGGAGATGAAAAAGAGGGAGAGAGAAAGAGAGACAGAGAGAGATAGAAAGAGAGGGGGAGGGAGAGATGAGATGTTGCTTATTATGGGAAAGGGGAGTTATCTAAGCAAGAGCCCCCTCCTCACTTTACCCCACCTGAAAGGGGAGTGGGGGCCTCTTTTTGTTGTTATTTGAATAAAATGAAAAGAAAGCAATCCAGTATTTGTACCTAGTGTGGGGAAAGAGATGAAATCTACTTAAGTGTAGAGAATGCCCCATTCCATCTCTTTTCCCACACTAGATACAAATACTGGATTACTTTCATTTTATTCAAACAACAAAAAGATACCCCCCCTCCTCTTACAGGTGGGGTAAAGTGAGGAGGGGGCTCTTGCTTAGATAACTCCCCTTTCCCATAATAAGCAACATCTCAACTTTCCCTCTCCCTCTCTTTCTATCTCTCTCTGTCTCTCTCCCTTTCTCTTTCTCTTTTTCTTCCTCTTTTTCATCTCTCTCCCTCTCTTTCTCTTTCACCCTCTCTTTCTCCTTTTCTCCCTCTTTTGCCCACTCTCTCTTTCTCCCTTTTTCTTTCATCTCCCTTTCTCCCTCTTTCTCTCTCTCTCTCTCCTTCTCCCTATCTTTCTCTCTGTGTCTCTTTCTCCCTTTCTCCCTCTCTTTCTCTTTCTCTCCCAGTTCTCTGGCTACATACACTGTTGCCTGGAGATGAACTGAAGGGGGAGGAGGGTGAAGACTTCTGTAGCCCTCCCCACATGTCATAATTGATATGATTATGGCTTACAGCTCATGAAAACCCCCAATCCACAATCTCAGAAAATTAGAATATTGTGAAAAGGTTCAATATTCTAGGCTCAAAGTGTCCCACTCTAATCAGCTAATTAAACCATAACACCTGCAAAGGGTTCCTGAGCCCTTAAATGCTCTCTCAGTCTGATTCTGTAGGAATCACAATCATGGGAAAGACTGCTGACCTGTCAGTTGTGCAGAAAACCATCATTGACACCCTCCATAAGGAGGGAAAGCCTCAAAAGGTAATTGCAAAAGAAGTTGGATGTTCCCAAAGTGCCGTATCAAAGCACATTAATAGAAAGTTATGTGGAAGGGAAAAGTGTGGAAGAAAAACGTGCACAAGCAGCAGGGATGACCGCAGCCTGGAGAGGATTGTCAGGAAAAGGCCATTCAAAAGTGTTGGGGACTTTCATAAGGAGTGGACTGAGGCTGGGGTCAGTGCATCAAGAATCACCACACACAGACGGATCCTGGACATGGGCTTCAAATATCGTATTCCTCTTGTCAAGCCGCTCCTGAGCAACAAACAACATCGGAAGCATCTTACCTGGGCTAAAGAAAAACAGACCTGGTCTGTTGCTCAGTGGTCCAAAGTCCTCTTTTCTGATGAGAGCAACTTTTGCATCTCATCTGGAAACCAAGGACCCAGAATCTGGAGGAAGAATGAAGAGGCACACACTGCAAGATGCTTGAAGTCCACTGTGAAGTTTCCACAGTCTATGTTAATCTGGGGAACCATGTCATCTGCTGGTGTTGGTCCACTATGCTTCATTAAGTCCAAGGTCAATGCAGCCATCTACCAGGAGATTTTGGAGCATTTCATGCTTCCTTCTGCAGAAGAGCTTTATGGGGATGCTGACTTCATTTTCAAGCAAGACTTGGCACCTACCCACACTGCCAAAAGCACCAAAACCTGGTTCAATGTCTGTGGGATTACTGTGCTTGATTGGCCAGCAAACCTGTCTGACCTGGACCCCATAGAGAATCTATGGGGCATTGCCAAGAGAAAGATGAGAGACATGAGACCGAACAATGCAGAAGAGCTGAAGGCCGCGATTGAAGCATCCTGGTCTTTCATAACACCTCAGCAGTGCCACAGGCAGATAACTTCCATGCAACACCGCATTGAGGCAGTAATTGCTGCAAAAGGGGCCAAACCAAGTACTGAGTACATATGCATGCTTACACTTTTTTAAAAAATAAACTTGATTGATTTTACAATTAAAATAAACAAACAACACAAACACAAATGTGAAAGAAGAGAAAAGAAACAGAAAAGAAACAAAAAAGGGAAAAGAGGTAGAAAGAGAAAGTCAGAAATAGATTAAAAACAATATCATCATTGACAGTTTGTAGGTCATTATCTATATCCTTATTTTATGCCATATTTACAATTAATCCTTAATGTGAGTATATAATTACTACTACAATTATAACTTATCCTCTTTTACAATGTTATATATCCCATCTTTGGTCTATCCATTCATACCAGCAGTTCCACCTCTCATAATACATTGATGTTTCCTTATTTTTTAGTGCTAGGGTTAATTTATCCATCTCTGCACAGCTTGATATTTTTTGAATGATCATTTCCTCTTGGGGAGTATGAGGTTGTTTCCAATACTGTACAAAGGCCAATCTGGCTGCCGTCAGTATGTGTACTATTATATACTTTACTTTTGGGGGGAATTGTTTATTGGAGATCCCCAATAGGAAGAATTCTGGTTTGAATTCAATCTGTTTGTGATGACCCGTAGTCTCTCAAAATAATCCCAAACCCAAAACATATATTAAAGTCAGGTAAAGCCTTCAACTTAACTTCACTGTTTCATTAGGCACAGTTTAAAGTCACAAAAGTAAATAAGGAGGCAAACAGAAAACCAAAACAAACCGCATTGATGAGAGTTCTGAAGCAAGCCGAGATAACTAATTATAAACTCCAGGAAAATAGCCGAGAAAAGTCCATGGGAAGAACACCAGCAAAGATAAGCCTCTTTCAAGGTGAACACTAATTGACTTCAGCAATTCTAACTGTGCAGTTGGAAACTTATATACATAGCTCCCACCTGCAAGCCACGAGGAGGATCATGGTAATCTCCTCCTGAGTAGACCTCGCTTTTCCCTGATCCTCTCCTCCCTGCATGACCTAGGATGGATAGGGGATGGGCCTGGGTCCTCCTCTGACTGCTCAGCCAGCCTCTGCCCTTCCCCAGCCTCCTCCACCACCTCTGGAGCCACACTCCCACTTCCTGTGGGCTGTTCCTCCTCTTCCTCAGAGTCAGATTCCACCAGGGGCATGACACTATCCCCCCCCCACAGGACTCCCTCCCCCGGGACCAGTCAGATGAAGATGTTGAGGAAACTGAGCATGAAAGTCCTGGACCAAATGAGGAGCATGAACATCAGTGGAATTGACCCAGGTGAAGTCCTCTGGTCCACAACCTTTCCATGCCACCAAATACTGAAATCGTCCCCGCAACTGGAGTGAATCTCGGATGTTGTCCACTTCATATTCCTCCTCTCCCAGAGGGGCTACTGGGGCTGGCTGTGATGGAGCTGGTCTATGTGGATTGTCGGGCAAGGCAGGGACTAACAGGGAATGATGAAAAACAGGATGGATGCGCATGGTCTGTGGCAGGGAGAGACGATAAGCCACAGGATTGTTCACCACCTCGAACGGAAAAGATCCCAAGTAACGGTGATCGAGCGTTTTCGATGGTCGCGTCATTGGTAAATATCGAGTAGAGAGCCAAACCCGAACGTTGACCGCTAAAGATGGAACATCGCGACAATGTCTGTCTGCAAATCATTTATGGTCTTCTTAGCTCTCTCTAGTTATTTGCGGACCATGTGGTGCACGGCTTTTAACTCCTGCAAAAATGTATCCACTGCCGGAAATGAGGAATCAGACGGGGCTAAAGGGAAAAGTCATGGATGAAACCCATAGTTAGCAAAGAAAGGGGACACACAGGTGAATGCATGTTGAGCATTGTTATAAGCAAACTCCGGTACTGGCAGCACCTCCACCCAATTGTCTCGTTGAGTATTGCTGAAACAGCAGAGGTACTGCTCCAAAATAGCATTCACTCTCTCTGTCCCCCCTTCAGTTTCGGGCTGATGAGCAGATGTCAGACACACCTGAACCTGCAGTTTCACGAGTAGGGTCTGCCAGAAACGTGCCGTAAATTGTATCCCCCGATCTGATACCATGCAGTCTGGTAACCCATGTAACTGGAAAACATGGGAGACAAACAATTGAGCTGTTATCTTGGCCGATGGAAGACCCACACATGGAATAAAGTGGGCCATTTTAGTCAACATATCCACCACCATCAAAATGGTTGTGGCACCATTCGATGGTGGTAACTCAATGATGAAATCCAATGAAACTGCCCCCCACGGTCATTCTGACATGGGCAAGGGCTGCAATAAACCAGGGGTTGCACCCAGAGCATACTTGGCTTGGCAACAGATCCCACAGGATGCCACATATCCCGACACATCATGTTTAAGTCTCGGCCACTAAAATGTTCTAGAGAGGTGCAGTGTTTTGAACACCCCAAAGTGTCCTGCTGCCAGACTATCATGACATTGACATAGGATAAGGCCACAAAGTGGACCTCCAGTCACATAAATGTGATCACGGAACCACAACAGGTCCCCAATATACACCCAAGGAGTCTCTTGTCTCCCATTCTCATCCAATTCTTGATGTCGAGCTGTCACAAATGGGTCCTGCCGCTGTGCCTCCTGAATCCTCACTTGAAGGTCCACAGGTTCCTCAGTGGCCGTAAACAGCTCCAATGGAATCACCGTCCAGGGCAAGATTTTATCCTCTGTTCAGGTATACTCAGGCTTCTGGGATAGGGCATCGTTGCGTTGATTCCCTCCACTCGGAACATAGGTCACCCAGAAATCAAATCGAGCAAAGAATAAGGACCATCTCACCTGATGCTGGTTCAATGTCCAAGCTATACACAGGTGTTCCAAATTGCAATGATCCATCCGAACCTTGATTTGGTGACGAGCCACCTCCAGGTGGTGCTGCCATGTCTCAAAAGCGACCTTGTCTCAAATTGTACAGTTGCGCTCTGGAGCCAACAACTTCCAGGAATAATAAGCACATGGGAACAAGGTGCCTGTGGGAGCATAGGCCTGGAGGAGCACTGCATCAACAACCACATCGGAAGCATCTGTTTCTACCACAAATGGCTGGCCTGGATCAGGGTGTTTGAGGATAGGCTCAGAAGCAAAGGTGACTTTCAATGCCTCAAAAGCTGCCTGCTCCTCAGCACCCCAATGTAACTTCTTCCCCTTCTTGAGCAAAGGGGACCAGTCAAGGCAGCAAAGCAGGGAATAAATGTGTGGTAGTAGTTCACAAACTCCAACAGTCGTTGCACATCCTTAACCCTCTGTGGAGGTTCCCACTCCTGCAACAATTGAATTTTTTCTGGGTCCATTTCCACCCCAGCAGGTGAAATACGATGTCCCAAGAAGTCAATCGTGGTTTGTGCAAACTGACACTTCTCATGTTTAGCAAGCAGGTGGTTATCATGCAAACGTTGCAACACTAGCCGCACATGCTGCCAATGTTCCTGCAGGAAGTCTGAGTAAATCAAAATGTCATCTAAATAAATGACCATGAATTGATCCAACAAATCACGGAAAACATCGTGCATGAAATGCATGAACACAGCTGGGGCATTGGTTAATCCAAAAGGCATCACAGTATACTCAAAATACCCGTACCTCATCCGGAAAGCTGTTTTCCAATCATCCCCTGGATGAATGTGAACCAGATTGTAGGCCCCATACAAATCCAACTTCGTAAAGATCTTAGTTTGACGAAGCCGCTCAATCAGTTCAGGGATGAGGGGAAGCAGATACCGATTCCTCACTGTGATTGCATTCAACTTGCAGTAATCACAACACAAACGTAGCTCCCCTGATTTCTTTTTCACAAAAAGCACCGGTGCAACTAATGGGGAGGTAGAAGGCCGGGTAAACCCTTTCTGGGAGGTTATTTTCAATAAAATCCCGCAATGCGGCCAACTCCGGTTCCTACAGGGAATATATCTGACCCACCGGCAATTTTGCATTGGACAACGAGTCGATTGGACAGTCATATGCCCGATGTGGAGGCAACTGATCTGCCTCCTTCTCTCCAAACACATCAGCAAAGTCCACCAACTCCGCAGGTAGATCCAGGTCCATGGGCGTAGTCACACTCCCTGCACAGGAACGCAAGCAATGGTTGGCACACTTTCTATCAAGGAACTGCACAGCTCCAGATGACCAGACAATCTGTGGATCATGGGCCTGTAGCCACTCCAAACCCAGCACCACCAGAAAATGAGGCACTGCGGCAACGTAAAATATGGTTTCCTCCACATGCTGCCGAATACGCATGCAAAGGGGTTTGGTTGCAGCAACCATAGGTCCCGAATGAAGGGGCCAACCATCAATCATCTCCACCATTACTGGTGGGGATACCTGTTGCTGAGGAATGAACCACTGCTTGACAAAATGAGCATCCATGAAATTGGCTGTGGCCCTTGAGTCGACCAAAGCTGGGATCTCCACTGCTCCCACACCAGGCATGAACACACTTGCTAGCAGCACAAGATGCTTCACCAATAGCGACAGTGGTGGAGATGTCAAAGATGTCAAAGGTGGCAAGGGTGGCAAGGTTGGTGAAGATGGCAGGCCTATGGACTTTACACCCCGAACTGCAAACCCCCGTAGGCCGAGTGATGCTCGTTTCCCACCACCGCAGGTGTTGCTGCTGTGGATGTCTTAACAGGACATTTGGCCGCAAAATGGCCTCGATTGCCACAATAGAGGCATAAACCATCACGACGATGTCTATTCTTTTCTACTTGAGTCAGGCGAGGGTGGCCAGCCCCCAACTGCATGGGTTCCTCCAAAGGCACTTCCACCAAGGGTGCCATCTTGCTGGAAACAGATACAGTCTCTGTCCATCATCGCACCCGTCGCTGCTGAAGTCTAGCATTGATACAAAGACATAGATGCATGACCTCCTGAAGGGTGTGAGGGCATTCTGTGTGCGCCAACTCATCCAGGAGCTCCGACGACAAACCCTCCTGGAACTGGTCTAATAGTGCTGCCTCATTCCATTGTACATCCTGAGCAACCACCTGAAAACTAGCAATATAATCCATGAGTGAGCCACACCCCTGCTTCAACTCTCTCAAACGTCTGTTTGCTGTTTCGCTTCAAACAGGGTCCTCAAACATGGCCTGAAACTGACGGCAAAACTCAGCATAATTGTCCAACACCTGGTTGGGCTGGGTCAACAGAGGCATCGCCCAACGTGTTGCAGAGCCTGACAACAAACTAGTAAAAAACCCCACCTTATCCCGGTCAGTGGGAAAATCCTCAGGCGGAAGGCTCATGTAAAGCTGGCACTGCCCAAAAAATGCTGGAAATTGGGCCAGCAAACCATCAAATTTATCTGGCACTGCCACTGGGCATTTTCAGTGTGGCTGGGCAGCTTGCATTTGTGCCACCTGTGCAGTCAAAAGAGCCACTTGTTGGGTTAACTTGGCAATCTCTGCTCTGAGCTGATCCATGGTCACCCCACAAAAAGCAAAAATAAGTTGAAGGGGTGGCTGGAGGCAAAATGTGATGACCTGTAGTCTCTCAAAATAACCCAAACCCCAAAATATACATTAAAGTCCAGTAATGCCTTCAACTTAACTTCACTGTTTTATTAGGCACAGTTTAAAGTCACAAAAGTAAATAATGAGGCAAAAAGAAAACCAAAACAAACTGCATTGATGAGAGTTCCAAAGCAAGCCAAGATAATTAATCATACATTCCAGGAAGATAACCGAGTAGAGTCCATGGGAAGAATGCCAGCAAAGATAAACCTATTTCAAAGAAAAACACTAAACGTTGACTCCAGCAATTCTGACTATGTAGTTACAAACTTATATACATAGCTCCCAGCTGCAAGCCACAAGGAGGATCATGGTAATCTCCTCCTGAGTAGACCTCACTTTTCCCTGATCCTCTCCTCCCTGCATGACCTAGGATGGATAGGGGATGGGCCTGGGTCCTCCTCTGATTGCTCAGCCAGCCTCTGCCCTTCCCCAGCCTCCTCCACCACTTCTGGAGCCACACTCCCACTCCCTGTTGGCTGTTCCTCTTCTTCCTCAGAGTCAGTCTCCACCAGGGGCATGACAAATCCTACCTAATACAGAGAGTTGTAATTTACTCCATATTTCTAAATCTTTCTTTACCTGTTTATCATAATTATTTTCCTTTAATGTCTTACAATGTGATGTCAACCATATTCCTAAGTATTTAACTTTCTTTATCACTTGTATTCCCATCTCCTTTTCTAATTCTAATTTCTGTTTTTTTGTTAAGTTTTTGGTCATTAATTCTGTTTTCTTTCTATTAATTTTAAGTCCTGCCACTGCTCCAAATTGTTCTAGCTCATTCATCAGTTCTAGCCCTTTCTTTATTGGTTCCTCGATAAAAAAAAAAAATCTCATCAGCGAATTCTTGCAACTTGTACTCTTCTTTCTTAACCTTTAATCCCTTTATATCTGGACTCTGTCTAATGTGCATTAGTAATGTTTCCAATGATAGTATGAAGAGCCTGTCTGACTCCTTTCTCTATTTTTATTGGTCATGTATGTTCTCCATTAATTATAATATTTGCCTTTTGTGTAGTGTAGATGGTAGTTATAATATTTTCAAATTTGGTGCCTAAATTCATGTTATAGATTTGTTGAATTAGAAATTGCCAATTTAAATTGTCGAAAGCCTTCTGGGCGTCAAGAAACATGAGAGCTATTTGTTTTTCAGGGTGTGTTTCATAAAATTCCAAAACATCTAAAACTATTCTTAAGTTGTTCCTAATTTGCCTGTTTGGGAGGAATCAATTTTGGTCTTCGTGTATATACTCGTTCAGAATTCTTTTTAGTTTATTTGCTATAATACTAGCAAATATTTTGTAATCAGTATTAAGCAAGGAAATTTGCCTATAATTTTCTATATTTTGGGGTTCTAACTCCTTCTTCAGGATCAGCGAGATCAATGCTCCCCTCCACAAGTCTGGCATCTTGGCTGCATGTAAGACATCATTATAAACTTCCACCATGAGAGGTCCTATTGCCTTATAAAGTTCCCCTGGAATCCCATCTGGTCCCGGAGCTTTGCTATGTTTTTGATTTTCTATTGCTGTTTTCAGTTCTGGCCAGGTGATCTCTTTATTTAATAGTTCTTTCATCTCTTCCCCAATTAATTTATCTTTTGTTTTCTCCAGGTAATTTCTTATCATATCCCCATTTACTCCCTGTTTTTTGTATAAATCTTCAAAGTACTTATGGGCAATTTCTTTTTTCTGTTCTATCCCATGTTGAGTATCCCCATTTTCATCTATTAATTGGTAAATAAGTCTTTTTTCTTTTCCTTTTTTAAGTCTGTATGACAGCCATCTCCCTGGCTTATTGGCATGTTCAAAATATGTCTGTCTAGCTGTGTTCAAATTTATAATCATTCCCTCTTGTTCAATTAAATTTAATTTATGTTTAGTTACTGTTATCTGGTTTTGTAATCTTGGATCTTTTGGGATATTTTGTAATTGAGTTTCCAACTCCTTAATTCTTTGTTGTAATTTATTTTGCTGGGCATATTTTTCTTTACTCCTTTTGGCAGTATAAGAGATTGTTGTACTTCTTATTACTGCCTTCATTGTGTCCCAAATATTTTGTTTCATAGTTGCTTCATTATTATTTTCCCTTAAGAAGTAGTTTAATTCCTCCTTAAGTCTATTCATATATTCTTTTTCTCTAATTAACTGAGTGTTCAGCATCCACCTTTTCTTTAGTTTTTTCCTGCCTTTCCAAAGTATCTCTTGATAATTTATATATGGTGTCCCGAACACTCCTTCTTGTGAATCGTATATGTACTTCTTTTGGGCATTTGTGGCACCTCGCATAGTATGTACTAACTCTGTAAACTTCATCCAACTCTCTCAAGATGTCATCTTTATCCTTTCCCAATAGACCCACCAATATTTACACCATCACCTGCTCCGGATCTTCTTCTCTTGATTCTTCTATGTTCTGGAGCCTCAAGTATATAGCAGCCTTATCCATCTCTAATAGGACCAGTGAGTCTTCCATTTCTTTGTTCACGTTCTTTAGGTGTTCATCTACTCTTTCCAATTTCCTTTCAGTTCGTTCTGTCCTTTTCTCTACTTTTCTCTTTTATTGTTGCCTCATTTTTCTCCAGTACCTGCTGTAATGTTCCAACTGGGAGCAGACTTCTGCACCTCTGTTTGTCCTTGCCTTGCCACTGAAACTCTGTCTGCATGCTTATACTTTTCAGAAGTCCGATATTGTTCTATGTACAATCCTCGTTTTATTGATTGCATGTAATATTCTAATTTTCTGAGATTGTGGATTTGGGGTTTTCATGAGCTATAAGCCATAATCATCACAATTATGACAAATCACGGCTTGAACTATCTTGCTTTGCATGTAATGAGTCTAGCTCATATATTAGTTTCACCTTTTAAGTTGCATTACTGAAATAAATGAACTTTTGCATGATATTCTAATTTTTTGAGTTTCACCTGTAAATAAATTGTACTGAAAATTAATTTGTGCCAAAAGACTCCAATATTTTTTTCTCCAGCTATTATTCCATGATAGACAGACATTAAAAGTGAAAATTTCTCTTTTTTAAAAAAAAAATTACTTTAACAACAAAACAACATAGACATACCACATAAAACATAAAAATATCATCCTTCTTCATAAATTTACAAACAGTGCATCGGTTGGTTTACCACTTTTTTTTTTGTGCATCCATTTCCTAGTCACCAATATAATTATATTACATAATAGCTCATATTATCAATCAATAATTGTATAA
Organism: Pseudonaja textilis; assembly: GCF_900518735.1. The sequence goes on from NW_020769370.1 coordinate 3,391,374, forward strand.
CCTAATATCATCACTAAAAAATCATTTATCTATAATTTTGTTAATTCATATTTTAACGAGATAACTATAGTTTACTTAGTTTATTTTGCAATAAATCATAAGATCATACCAAATCCATCTTGATAATGTTTTATAAAGATAATATCAAAAAAAAGGAAAAAATTTTTTTATGGTAAATCTGAATATTCTATTATTATGTTTTATTATCTAACCATTGATAAGGAAGATCCCAAACTTCATAAAATTGTTTATCTTCTTGTTCTCTAATTTCAAATGTCAATTTACTCATTTCAGCACAATCCAATATTTTCTTAATAATTTCTTCCTCTGATGGAGTTTTCTCACTCTTCCAGTTTTTAGCAAATACAATCCTAGCCGCTGTTAATATATTTACAATCAAATACTTCAAATTTTTATTATATATATCAGGTAAGATTCCCAATAAAAAAATCTCTGGTTTCAAGTCTATCTGTGTCTTTGTCATTTTTTCCAACCATATGCGAATCTTAGTCCAATATTTTCTAGAGTCCTCACAAGTCCACCACATATGGTAGTATGAGCCAGGTATCTGATGACATTTCCAGCACTTTTCAGATTTGTTCTTAAACATTCTTGCAATTCTTGTCGGGGGAAAATGCCACCTGTAAAACATCTTATACAAGTTTTCTTTATAAGCTGTTGACATTGTCATTTTATAATTTTGAGACCACAATTTTTTCCCATTTCTCCAAATCAATCCCATATCCAAAATTCTTCCCCCAAACAATCATCGTTTCTTTAACTTGTTCCTCCTCTAATAAAATTTCCAACAAATAACTGTATAATTTTTTAATGACTTTTTCATCAGTACCTGTCAAGATCCTGTCTAAATCAGTCAATTTATCATAAAATCCCTCTGCTTTAGAATCTATAAGATACCTTGAATGTATTTGCGCATATGAAAACCAATTCATCTTTATGCCTTGTTCTTCTAGTTTTTGCATTGTTTTAAGTTCACTCTTTTCATCCAATATTTCCCCATATCTAACTGTTTGTTCCTTCTCATATATTATAGGATAAGAAAAGGCTTCAATAGTTGATAACCAGACTGGGATTTTCAAATAACATTTTCTCTTAATTTTCTCCCAATTCAACCATAAAGACTCCCTTATATAATGCCTTTTAAAATAGCCCTGCGATTTAGTTCCCTTATACCACAGAAAAGCATGCCAGCCCAGTAATAAATCATGTCTTTCTAATGTCAACAATCTAGTCTTTCTTAATGTTATCCATTCTTTAACCCACATTAAATTTGCAGCTTGGTAGTACAACTCCCAATTCGGAAGGACAAATCCCCCTCTAATTCTAGCATCTTGTAGAAGTTTTAATTTTATTCTGGCTTTCTTACCTTGCCATATACACTTCAACACAATTTTATTTAATTCTTCAAAGTAATCTTTACCAAGCCTGATTGGTATGGTTTGGAACAAATATAAAATTCTGGGTAAAATATTCATCTTGATTGTTGAAATTCTACCTATCAATGACAATTGTAGATTTTCCCATTTCTTCAAATCAGATGCTATCTGTTGTTTAAGTTTAATATAGTTATTCTCTTTCAATGTAGTACATCTTGACGTCAAATGTATCCCCAGATATTTAACCTTATTCGTAACTTGAATTTTCAATAAATCTGCCAGTTCATCTCTTTGTTTTAATAACATATTCTTTGTCAAGATCTTTGTTTTATCTTTGTTTATTTTCAAGCCCGCCATCTCACCATACATCTCTATCTTTTCCAGTAGCTTTAAAGCTGTTCCTAGAGGATCTTCCAAAATAAAAACCAAATCATCCACAAAGGCTTGCAATTTAAATTCCTCCTTCTTAATTTTCATTCCTTTTATATTTGGATCCTCTCTAATGTTTCTATTCAGCACTTCCAAAGTCAATACAAATAACAAAGGTGATAATGGGCAACCTTGTCTTGTGCCTTTTCTTATATTAATAGAATCTGTAAAATCTCCCTCTATAATTACTCTTGCCGTTTGTTTATCATATATGGCTTCTATTGCTTGAATAAATTTTCTAGCAAAGCCCATCTGTTCCAATAACAAAAACATGAATCTCCAGTTCACATTATCAAATGCCTTTTGGGCATCTAAAAATATCAAAGCCATTTGTTTTTCAGGATGCGCCTCGTAATATTCCAAGGTGTCCAGAATTACCCTCATATTATCCCTAATTTGTCTCTTTGGCAGGAATCCATTCTGGTCAGGATGAATAAAGTTATTTAGGTATCTTTTGAGCCTTTCTGCCAAGATGGAAGCAAAAAATTTATAATCTGCATTCAGTAAAGAAATAGGTCTATAGTTCTTAATTTGTGATGGATTGGCCCCTTCCTTTGGAATAAGTGTGATATAAACTTCTGACCATGTTTTGGGTATTTTCTTATTTAACATGGCTTCATTCATAACTTCTAACAGTGGAGTGCTCAACGATTCTTGTAATGTTTTATAAAATTCTGCCGGGAGCCCATCTGGGCCTGGTGCTTTTCCATTATTCTGCCTATTAAATGCTTCCGTTAGTTCCATCATTGTTATAGTACTTTCTAACATTTTTTCGGTCTCTTCAGATATCTTAGGTAGGTTAGCATTTTGTAAATAAAGCTTAATTCTTTCCTCATCAAAATCCTCCTGCTTATATAATTGTCCATAAAAGTCTCGGATAATTGTCTTTTTCTCCTTATTACCATAACACATTAGGCCTTGATCATCTATTAACTGTACTATTTTCCTAGATTCTTTCTCCTTTCTCAATTTGTATGCTAGCCATCTACCTGGTTTATTTGCATCTTCAAAATAGTTCTATTTAGCACTTCTAATTTTTTGTGCCAATTCTTCTTTCTCTGCCTGACCCATCTTATGTTTAATTATATCCATTTTAAATTTAATATCTTTTTTTCTGTGGCATATTCTGCAATTCTTTTTCCAGTTTTTTATAATCATCTTCTAAAGCTTTAATAGCTTGCCTCTTCCTAATATTCTTTTTCTTTGTATAATCCATTATTAATCCTCTCGCATATGCCTTCATTGTATCCCAAACATTCTGCATTGAAGTATCTTCTTTTTTATTTTCACTGAAGAAGAAAGCCAATTCTTTGCCCATCCATTGTGTAAAGTCTTTTTCCTTTAAAATAGCATTGTTTAATGTCCATCTAGATCTTCTTCTTTGTCCTTTCCATTTAATTGTCACTGGATTATGGTCTGCCCATATACCCGTTTCTATATTTATTTCTTGAATGTTAAATATTAATTCTGATGAAGTCCAAATCATATCTATTCTGGACCATGATAAATGTCTATTTGAATAAAAAGTATATTGTTGGGTTTTACCATTTCTTTCTCTCCATATATCTTTTAAATTTATTTCATCTACCATTTTAAAAAAGGATTTAGGGAGAGTCTTTCTATTTTGTTTTAATGCTGTCGCTGTATAGTCCAATATATTATCTACAATTCCATTAAAATCTCCCATCATAATTATATTGACATGGTCCAGTCCAATTGATTTCATATGTAACTTTTTATAAAATTCTTCTTGTTTATCGTTCGGAGCATAAATTGCAACAAGCAGTGTTTTTATATTGTTATCCACTATTTCAACCATTAATACTCTTCCATCTTCATCAGTATAAATCAATTTTGCTGCAATAGTTTCTTTAATGTACAGGACCACTCCTCTTTTCTTACAGTTAGTCAAGGAAGTAAAAATTTTCCCCAGTTTTGGTCGTACCAATAATCGTTGATGTTGTTTTTTAATATGTACTTCTTGTAGGCAAATTATATCAAATTTTAACTTCTCTAATTTATGAAAGATTTTTCTTCTTTTAATAGCTGAGTTCAATCCATTTATATTCATAGAAATCATTTTTTTCCCCATGGTTATGTTTTGTATTTAGGTCTAACAGTTCTTGTAGATCTTACTTCATGTTGTTCTTTGGTCTCCATTTGTCCACCTACCGCACCTTCTTCTTTCCCCGTTCCCATCTGGTCTTCTTGAGGTTCAGTTGAGATGGTCTCTTTTTCTGTCTCTATTTCTCTTCTTCCAAAGAATTCATTGTAGAATGTTTCTGCTTTCTCAATTGAGTTGATTCTGTGTCTCTGTTCTTGCCATATAAACATTAATCCTTCTGGAATCAACCATCTATAATTCCCCTCTTTTTCCAATAACTTTTTGGTCAAAAATCGATATTCTCTTCTCATCTCTCTCACTCTTCTGGGCACTTGTTTTAAAACCACAATCTCTTTGTCTTTATATTTCAACACCTTATCTCTTGTGACTTGTAATATTTGTGTTTTAATAGTCTTTTTAGTAAATCTGACATGAATCTCCCTTGGTAGCTTATTCCTCATCGCATATCTTGTGAAGACACGATATATCTCATCTACTCCGTCCATCATCTTTTCCTCTGTTATCTCCAAAGCTCCAGCCAGAATTTCTATCATTACAGCCGCCAAATCTTGTCCTTTTTCTTCCTCTATATTTTCAAATCTGAGATAAAATTCTGACCTATCCATCTCCCACTTCAACATCCCAGTTATATCTTGTTCCACCGTTGTTAATTTGCTAACAATATTTCCAATTGTCTCATCTCTTTGTTTGTCTTTCTCCTCAATTTTTTGGAGTCTCTCCTCCTGTTTCGCCATCATTTGTTGAAAATTTACAATTTTTTCATCAGTCTTCGCAATTCTTTGTTCAATACTCTCTGTTCTTTGGTCAATACTCGTTTTGAGTTCTTGTATTCCTTGTATAATCGTCGCTAGGTCCATTTGTACTTTATCTTGCTTCGCCATTATTGATAGTCGTCCTCCAGTTGATGGAGAAGCAGGAGCAGAAGTTGAACTGCCAGAAGGTAAAGTTTTCTTACTCATTTGAATAACTCAGGATCTTTAAGCTCCTTTAATCCAATTAATAAGGTAGCCAATTATAATCCAGTTGGGAAGAAGAAAAACATTTTAAAAAAAACCAATAAAAAATAAAGAGTCCAGGATTAAAAAGAGAAGGAGAAAAAGAAGATTAAAAAGAAAAAGGAGGAGATTCTTCAGGTTCTTCTAAACCTTAATCCTATTGTGGAATAGTCAATTATAATTCAAAAATAAAAATTAAGAATAGTAAAAAAAGAAAAAGAGAGTAAAACCCAATAATATTAAAAAGCAATGATAAAAAAAAAAAATTCTTCAGGTTCTTCACACCTTAATCCAATTATAAGGTCTCAAAAAATAAAAAAATAACCATAAAAATAAATAAGAGATGAAAATAGAAAAGGCAAAAATCCCAATAAGCAAAAAGAAAAATATTCTGAGGCTTTCCCTTTAAGAAGAAAAGTAAAATTAAAAATAAAGTCAAACAAGAGAAAAAGAAATAGATATACAAATATTACAAAATACTGTGAGATTGAAGAGGAGGGATGAAACAGCTAAAAGAAGGTAAAAAAGAAAGCACACTGCATCTTATTTAGTTATCCAAGGCTCTTATTATGGCTTCTCCACAAATTCCAAAGCCAAGCTTCAAGTACTCAATTAATAATAGAAGTTCCAAAGAACACCTGTTAAAACATTCTCCAGTGTTCTTCCCTCTATCTTACCAGGTTCCAGTGTCTTTGAGAAAGGATTTCTTCACAGCCCTCTCAACTTCCAATAAAGTATTTTCAAGCCTCTAGTTGGCAGTGTTACAAAGTTTCTTTAACCCACTCCCCCTTCTTTCCCAAAAAAGCCTAATAAAAAAGGAAATAGGATAGATTTGGTATGATTATATGATTTGTTATAGAATAAATTACCTAAATTATAGTTATCTCATAAAGTATGAATGAATAAAATTATAGTCAAATGATTTTTTAATAATGATATGAGGACATATAAGTTTGGATTGATAATAAGAGTTATTATGTAACATAACCGTAATTGAGACTACGAAATGAATGCACAAAATTGATGAACCAACCGACACACTGTTTGTATATATGTACGGAAGAGAGCTGATGTTTTTATGTTTTGTTTGTTTTTTAAAAAACCAATAAAATTGTTTAAAAAAAAAAAGGAAATATACATGTATACATATATATTAAAAAAAAAATTACTAAAGGGAGCCTCTGTTCTAAAAAAAAAAACTATTAACAGTCAAAAGGGGGGAAAAAGGAAAGAAAAATTAGGTGAATATAAGAGAAAAAAACAGTCTAGTTACAGTTACTAGATCACAATGGAAGTTCAATGAAAACAAAAATAAAAGTAAAAAGCCAAGCCTCAGTTTGACATTCTCTTTAAAAAATCACCGCTAAATCAGTTTCATCAGTTTTTGTCCAAAGTCTTACAGGATTCTTCTCATTTTAGAGTGTCCTTAAGTCCCCCCACAAAAAAAGATTCTCACCAGCCGATGCACTTTCTCTTTCTGCCTCTTCCTTCCGGAGCTGTCACAGCTTCAGCAGCTTAAAGGCTGCCTCTCTGCCGATGGTAAAAGGGCTTCTTCTGGATCAACCAGGGACTTTACGATGTCCCTGGGATCAGCAGAATGCACCCCTTACTATCACCATCTCTACAGGACGGTTTAGATCCATTAGGACTGACCAGGGGCGAAGATATCAGCTGCAATCTCAGAGCCCCGAGATTGCAGCTCTATCGCAGCGACGTGGCTCCGCCTTCTCCGATAATTTCTCTTTTTAATGATTGAGCAAATAATAATTTTCTCCAGTTTTATAGATATATTGGTTAACTCAGGGAATAGAAAAAAAATTATTTGCTGAATATCATTGTTTTTAGAATGGCTTATATTTTAAAGTTTTTTCCTATGGAATTATTATAATTTATATAGATATCCAGAATCACAATTTGTTTTCCTAAGAGTTTTCTAACTGTTTTGCCTCTTTCTTGTCTAGTGTCAAACAATGCATTACAACTAAAAAAGTTAAATATCATAGAATAAGACATAAAAAATTAAAATATATATGCAAGTTTTAATCTATATCACATATTTAATATAGTCCAATAAAACATATCATAAAATGTTTTATAAAGTATTTACAGTATATATAGGTAGAATTTAAAATAGAGTAATACTAAAACAATCAATATTCTTTAAAAACTCCTTTTTGAGTGACCTCATAGGTAGGTATTAAAATGAGACTCCCACATGTATCATTCTGTAATATTAAACCAAGAAGTTTCATCCACTTTATGCATACCAACAGCAGATATCTCCTTTTTTATAATCTCAATGAAGGGTAAATTAAAAATGGAAAACAATGCTACTTATAGTAAGCCTGAGGTTGACTTCCCCAACCTAGCACTGTCTAGATATTTTGGAATTGCAACAGAAATATGACAGGAAGGCTGATATAAGCTGTTCATAGGGCAAAAACAGCAGACTGGATAGATCTGGCAGTAATCCCACTGAGCTCAGTAGTTCATTTCTGGTAAAATAAAGGTTTCCTTTTTGAGAAAATGGGTTCTATCAACAAACTTCCCATTAATAGAACTGTTAGGTTCAAAGCTTAGAGTACTTTGCTGATTTCCTTTGTAGAGGAAGACTATTATTTTCATACATATTTATACAAAGCACACTCTGACATGTAACACCAAATATAGAGAATATATAGGCATAATTCACCCTGCTGTATCAAACCAGTCAGCATTCAGGGACTTTAGAGAAAGTCCCTTTTCTCTTCCTGAAATCACAGCCCATTCCCTGTGAGATATTGCATTTGCAAGAACCTCATATATAAACTTACATTAAAGTTCTAGCTACGCAACCCTATACATTCCTATGATAAAAGGTGATCTTGCTTGGATATTGCAAGCTTCATGGTAAAGGCGCTTTAGTTAATGCTGGACAATATTTGAATTTTAGTTCCGTCCAAGTGCCATTATCCAGCCATGCAAAGACAAGGGGAAGACCATCTGTTTTGGGGGAAGGAATTGTGACATATATGTAAAACAAGACATCTTTTATCAAATATTAATCATTGCAATAAATATATGACCTCAAATCCTCCCAGGCTAGTTCAGATGGCCAATTAACCCACAGTTATTGGTCAATTCTGTTCTTGGGGAACACTGATGTTGAAAGTAAATTTTCTCACATTCTGCTAAAAAAGGATGTTTTTAAAAAATCCCTGTTTGAAAGTTGCAGAGATATTTTACCCAGAAACTAGCTCCTTTTGACATCAATATAGCACTGTCCTAAAAATGTTTGTGCAAGTGTAAAATATCTTTACACAATGACAGCAAGAGTAAAAAAGATGTTTCTCAAACTCAGTTTCAAAGGAACAATTGCTATATAACACAAGTATAGCTGCTGACACATTTGCGTGATAATAACATCATGATGCATGTTTCATCCCTTGCTCACCTTGTTCCCCCTGTGCACATCTGTGTTCTACCTCTCACATCACCCTGTCACCCACATTCATTGTCATCACTTCATTATTACATGAAATAAGACATTTTGCTTTATATGATTTACACTTACATTTCCAAATTGCCTTCTAGCTTTAATAATAGTTATGAGAAATGAAACAAAATATCTGGACAGATGATAGTGAAAGACTAAAAATCAATACAATTAGCATTGGTACTTGTTCATATTTCAGCCTGTATAAGGATAATGAGCAAGAAAGTATATATATTTTTCAGTCTTACTATATTTGCAAATTTTCATTTGGAAACACCATTCAGAATGACCTGTATCCTTTTGGAGAAAAATTAGAGGGAAAACATCCCTACAGACTACTCAGAAGTTTTGGAAAGTTTATTTGCTGATAAGTTATCAGTTCTCAACAAATGAACCAGCAAACATGTGGAAAACTCTTAAAAATATCACTGGCTATGGCAAACTCCTTCCCAGGCAGAACAAAATCAACAACTAGCAGATGACCTGAACTGCAGGTTTGAAAGGAAACTACAGCTACCTATCTCCACAACCTCCATCTCAAACACACCAACAACAGCCAAATCTCTGGACTTCCGTGGCATTTCCATCGTGGACGGATCAAAGTTTGTGACTGTGTGTGGCTTCAATCTGTGCTCTCCCCACTGAAGGGCTCCAAATAGGATTGGAACCACCCTGGAGGGGTGAAGAAGGGGGAGACTGCCTATCAGATAGAGGGGAGACGCATCTCCCCTCCCTGGCTAGGTATACTTTCTCCAAAGATGGGCTGTAGCAATGGTCAGAAATGGCCACCCTGAAGATGGAAAACTAGTCAGGACACAAGATTGTGCTGGAACAGTGAAGTAGTGGACAATATGGGGACCAGGCAAACCAGGTACAATATATGGATATTAAGGTACCCCGGAATTAAGATTTAAAGATTTTTTTAAGAACAACTGTTAAAGCGACAACCAGACGGGGTGAAAAAAAATTGGCAACAAATGAAAATGGACTTGAACTTTGAAAAGAGCTAAATTGAAGGAGGAAGTTGGAAGAAAATATTCATTTAAATTGGATTATATGGTTTTGGCACTAAACAGGCACAAACAAAGGCTGAACTTGAATGTGTCAAAAAGAAATAACAATTGATAATTTGGACTCATTGAATTGTTGAAATTTAAAATCCCTAAATAGGGAAAAGAAAGTGAAAAGAAAGGATGGAACTTGGACATAACAGAGAGAACCATCTAATGGTAAAGGAAAGGTTTCAGTGACTCTTTAAAAAGTGCTTGGTTCTTTTAAAACCGGAGTTTGATACAAAATAAGTGGAATTTTGTTACAATAATACAGAAACCTGAAAAGTTTGTGAAGAAATTACCCCGGGAGTACTTGGTGACTTTGGATCTAATAGAAGGAATATAGAAATAAAAACCTATGGACACTGGATTATTTGGTGACTCTGGAAAAAAAACTTAAAGAGGAATTAACAGAAGTTGATTGTTGGAAATTAACATCAAAGATGCTGGTTGAAATAAATTACTGGACAATTGAAATGGAGTTAAATATCAAAGAAAGGGATAAATAAAAACCAAAAAAAGTGCACAAAAATGGCAGAACTTTGTTTGGAAATAAAATTGGATGTAAGAAGCATAAAGGAAATGGAACTGTGCAGTATTGTTTTACAAAAATTAGAAATGGCGATCATGGAGAACAAAGAAGAACAAGGAGAGCCAGAAGGGAAGGAGTTGATCGAGAAGAAGCCAGCCCTAACAAACAAATGGAACAAAGAACATTAAAACAAGGGGGGGGGGGGATGAAAATTAAAAGCTGGAGGTTTGAGGGGATAATTAAAGAGGGAATTGTTTGTAAAGTCAAACAAAGAAAAAGGAAACAAAGAAAAATGAAATGTATTTGAAATAATAAATGATCTAGAATGTAATTGAGAGAAAGAGTACCTTGCAGAATCTGGTTTAAAATATATATACGCATATGTGATACGTAGGGTAGTTAGAAGATGATTGTTATTACCCTAGAAAGTGATAATCAAAAACTGATTATAATATGGCAAATTTAAACTATGAATTAAAGTGGAGTGATGTATAAAATAAAGGGGTGGTACACTCAAATTGGTAATGGTAATATTTGGAATTATTAGAATTAAGATAAAATTTATTGAATAATGGGGGGAAGTATGAGATAAAATTGCAAATGTGACAGATAAAATTACAAAAGTATAATGAATATAGAATAAGAAATAAGAATTTTAGATACTATAAAATAAGATAGGAGAACGTTTAAAGAAAAATGAAATAAGTTAAGATATGAATATGATATGAAATTGAATATGAAAGATACATATGTAACTAAGGTCATGTTTGTATTGAAATGGAAAACCTGGAACCACATTATTCACCAAAAGAGATGTTCTTAAAGTATAAAACTTATTATAAAAAAAAAAACCAGCCAAACCTCCAACAACTGACCCCAACTCATTGGGTTCACAACCTCTGGTGATCACAGAAAAAGAAGTGCAAGATCTATTTCACAGACAAAAGCCAGAAAAAGCACCAGGCCCAGACAAGATAATTCCCTCTTGCTTAAAAGTCTATGCTGACAAATTGGCCCCCATCTTCACCTGAATCTTCAATAAATCACTAGAGATGTGCTATGTTCCTTCTTGTTTCAAATGCTCTACTATCATCCCAGTGCCAAAGAAGCCCTCCATCAATGAACTGAATGATTACAGACCAGTTACTCTAACATCTGTAGTTATGAAACCTTTGAAAGGCTAGTGCTGTCCCACCTGAAAACCATCACAGAACCACTGTTTGCATACCGAAGAAATAGATGGATGGATGATGCTGTTAATATGGCTCTGCACTACATCCTACAACATCTTGAACCTCCAAAGACCTACCCAAGGGTCCCCTTTGGAGACTTTAGTTCAGTATTCAATACCATCATTTCAGACATTCTTCTAACTAAACTAAACCAGCTAGCAGTACCTGAAAGCACTTGTAAGTGGATCATAAGCTTCCTAACAGAGAGGAAGTAGCAGGTGAAGCTAGGCAGAATCACATCAGATACCTATACAATTAGCACAACCCTCCCCCACAAGGCTGTGTGCTTTCTCCACTTCTCTTCTCCCTATATCTAGACAATGGAGAAAAGGATCTGTACATTGACTACCGAGCTGATTGGGTCAAAAGAAAGTCTCAAACCCACAACTCGGTATCCAACCCTACATCATCCAATCCAACATCACTCAAAACTAGGCACGCACACCCCTAACTATATCAATTCCAACTACAACTGGCCTTACATGCAACCTACTCAATGCAAGAAGCCTCGTAAATAAAATACCTGAATTTCTCCTCTTACTAAATATGGCTAAATTTGATATTATATTTGTCTGTGAAACATGGCTCAACGCATCTCTCCCTGAGTAATAGACAATCATGTTTACCAATCAGATCGTGAAATCCATAGAGGAGGTGGTGTTGCTATTTTCTATAAACAGTCCCTACATCTAAAAAACATCCAAGTTACCCAGGAGCTTGCTATTCCTGAGACCATAGTCTGTGAACTGTCCTCAAATATCACATTTCAGTTCTTACTATGTTACAGAGCCCCTGATTATGACATTGAACATGCAAACAAGCTAAATACACTACTAACATGGGCAGCATCCTGCCCACGCACTTTTATCTTCCTTGGTGACTTCAATCTACCTCATATTAACTGGACCCTTAACGGATGTACAACTGAACCCACACATGCAACCTTCTACAATGCAGTAACAAATCTGGGACTAGAACAACTAGTAACCAACAACACTAGACTTAACAACTGCCTTGATCTCATCCTCTGCAATAGTTTGAATTTAATTTATGGAATACAAATTAAAGAGCCCTTTTCCAACAGTGACCACAACATGATTGACTTTTGTCTCAACATATGTCCACACAAAAATCATCACAATGACGGAATCCCCAATTATAACTTCAAAAAAGGCAACTATGATCTTATAAACAACGATCTCTCATCCCTTGATTGACAATTTCTATTCACTGGATGCAATACTGTAGAAGACCATTACAACATATTTTTACTTGAAGTTAAAAGAGCCATCAAACTACATGTACCAATAACAACTCCAAAACCCAGAAAAAAACAAATTACCCATAACAATAAGGAAGCTTCAATCCAAAAAGAAATCACATTGGCCGAAAAACAAATCTGGTCACATTGCCAACCTCAAAAGCTGATACAAAAATTTATGCCACCAGATAAAGACTGAATGCACCAATTATCACATTAAACAAGAAGAAAACCTTCTACACACCAATTCCACCCGCGCTTTCTACAATTTTGTAAACAACAAACTAAAAGATTCAAGGTCCCACCCCTGAAAGGACTTAATGGTAAAGACTGCAACGATGACACTATTAAAGCCAACCTCTTTAACACATTCTTTGGCTCAGTACTTGTAAACAGCAATGGATCATGCCCAGTATTTCCCAGTTGAACCACAGACAACTACAATGATCTAATACATATTGATTTTACAGAAGACAATGTTGAAAAAGCACTACGCAATCTAAAACCGTCTCTATTTATTGGACCGGACGGAATATGTGCCTACTTCTTAAAAAGGCTATCCACTGCCATAGCCAAACCTCTAAGCATAATCTTTGAAAAATCTTTCAGGACCAGCTCTTTGCCAAACTATGGTCACAAGCCACGGTTATCCCCATCTTCAAAAAGGGAGACCCCGGCCTAGTTAAAAATTACAGACCAATCTCTTTATGCTGCGTCACCTGTAAAGTCATGGAATCAATTATTAACCAATCCATCATCCTCCAGTTAGAATCAAACAACCTACTCTCTAATAAACAATTTGGTTTCAGGAAAAAACTATCCTGTAATCTGCAACTCTTACACTGCAAAAACATATGGACTACACCAGGGGTCCCCAACCAGTGGGCCCCGGACCAGTACCAGTCCGTGGATCATTTTCTACCGGGCCACCGGTTTGCTGGGCGCCGCCATCTTGTTTCGACAAGAAAGTGCTTTCGGGTGAGCTTTTCCGGTTGGAAAGCGGCATTTGGGTCCTGAAGGAATCCTCGTGCCTTAGTTTCATCAAAGGGGGGGCAGCTTTAAACGAAGAGCTGTCCCGATGGCAGAGGAGATTAAGAAAACAGAAAAAAGCACAAAAAAGGTACAAAGGAGGAGTTGAAGGTGGCGGGGAGAAGCGGGGGATGGCTGGCTGGCCAGTCACTCGGCTTGGCTCGCCTTGCCTTGTCATGCGTGCTGATGCCGGTACCGGGCCACGGATCATTTTGTGATGCCGGTACTGGGCCATGGCACAAAAAAAAGGTTGGGGGCCACTGGACTACACAATTCAATCGGGGCAAAGCAATAGACACAATCTACATAGACATCTGCAAAGCCTTTGATTCAGTGGTACATGACAAACTACTCCTAAAACTAAAATCTTATGGTATCTCTGGACACCTGCATAAATGGATAGAAGCATTCCTGTCAAACAGACAACAAATGGTCAAAATTGGGAGCGTCCTATCAAATTCTGTACCTGTCAACAGTGGTGTCCCCCAAGGCAGTGTTCTGGAACCAACTCTTTTCATACTCTACATAAATGACCTCTGTGATCATATCAAGAGCAACTGCGTTCTCTTCGCTGATGATGTAAAGCTATTCAACATCACAGACAATAGTGCTACCCTTCAAAAAGACCTCGATTATGTATCAGAATGGTCAAACAAATGGCAACTTCAAATCTCAACAAAAAAATGCTCTGTCCTACATATTGGCAAAAAAAATCAGAAAATAAAATACAGGCTGAATAGTCAAGACCTTGTTGATGATCCAAACTCTGTCAAGGATCTTGGAGTACTTATCTCTAATGATCTAAGTGCTAGAGCCCACTGTAACTACATAGCCAAGAAGACTATGTAGAGTTGTTAACCTAATCTTATGTAGCTTTTTCTCTGGTAATATTACACTACTAACTGGAGCATACAAAATATTTGCTGGGCCAATACTCGAATACAGCTCATCAGTCTGGAACCCACATTACGTATCTGATATTAACACCATTGAGAAAGTCCAGAAATATTTCACAAGAAGAGTTCTCCACTCCTCTACTCGTTGTAGAATACCTTATGCCACCAGACTCAAAATTCAAAATTGTATCTCAAATGATCCATCTGTTAAAATACTGAAGTTTGCAGATGATACAACAGTGATTGGTCTCATTCAAGACAATGATGAATCCACATACAGATGGGAGGTTGAACAATTTGCTTCATGGTGTGACTGGAACAATCTGGAACTGAACACACTCAAAACCATAGAAATGGTGGTGGACTTTAGGAGAAACCCTCCCATACTACCACCTCTTACAATACTAGACAACACAGTATCAGCAGTAGAGACCTTCAAATTTCTAAGTTCTATTATATCTCAAGATATGGACACCTAACATCAAAAATGGACACCTAACACCAAAAACATAATTAAAAAATCACAACAAAGAATGTTCTTTCTGCACCAATTCAGAAAGCTCAAACTGCTCAAGGAGCTGCTGATACAGTTCTACAGAGGAATTTTTGAGTCTGTCATCTGTACCTCTATAACTGTCTGGTTCAGTTCTGCAACCCAACAAGACAGACACATACTTCAGAGAGTAATTAGGACTGCAGAAAAAACAATTACTACCAACCTGCCTTCAATCGAGGACCTGTATACTGCATGAAAGTTGGAAAATGACATCTTCTACAGAATATCCTAGAAAAAGTGGATTAACCCTTTCAGCAGAATTCAAGCCTGGACATGAAACAGATATAGTGTGCCCTGTGTGGTAAATAACCTTGGCTAGTACCTAGATGGTGAGAATAGAGTTATCTTGCTCCTATTATTTCCCTTAGGAACATTCAGTACCATCAACCAATGTATCCTTCTGGATCACCTGCAAAGATTGGGGGTTGGAAAAGTCATTTTGGGATTATTCTGCTCCTATCTGTTTGGGGGAACAAAATTAATCCTTGATTCCTCTGTTTCTTAATACTGGAGAGTTTAGTTCCCCCCCCCCATGTTTTTTAACATCTACATGAAATATTTTGGAATATTATCTATTGGTTTCATATGAGATAGTATCATTTCCATGACACTCATCAATGCACTGCCTTCCCGAGATTTACAATGCAGTGGATGTCTTGAGCAGGTATTTGAATGATACGTCAAGGCTGTGAGTGATCATCTAGGGAGAAAGAAATTCAAATCATAGCAAAATCAAAGTGCTGCTTATCTGTAAACATCTAAACTTTCCAGAAACTTTGGTTCTGATGGTTATTCTAGATGGGATTGGGTTTCCTGTGAATAGATTTGCCCATTCCCAATGGTAGAGGGCATGGTTCATAGAAAGACTTTTTGCCCAGCTTCAAATGTTATACTGGTTACACTCTTAATTGGACTAAGAAGTATGACAACAATAATTTTTGGTTCTTATGTAGTCAGATACTGTATTATGCTCTATGTGAGATTGCTTGTGAAAGTAACTTAGAAACTGTAACTGGTACAAAATGCTATAGCTAATCTGCTGGCAAGGGAACAATTTTTTTGCAGAATAACACCAATTTTGAAGTTGCCAATAGATTTCTAGGCCCAGGATAAAATGAATATTATCCACAAACCCCTTTTCAGATTTGGCACTAGGTTACATTAGGGACCATTGCATACCACCCATGATATTTTGAGATGGTGGTATGACATTTCTTTTTCAATCATAAAATCTATAAAACAATCCCTAACCATTATCCTGGAATTTTTTTTACAGAAATTCATACTGTGTTTTCCTGAAAAAAAGATCTGGTTTTATTTATTTTTTGATCCATCCCCCAGCTAGGGCTTCTTTTCAGGAGGTTTAATTATTGACTCACCTTGCAGTGGCAGCACTGACAGCCCCATCCAGCAGGAGCCCGCTGCCGGCCCACTTCTGTAGCCAGTAGCTGCCACTCACATGTGTTGCCCCGGCCTCCATTTCACCATCAGAGTCTTCCAGAAAGCTGAGAAATGAGCTCTAGAAGCAAAACAGAAGCAAATATTCTGTCATTATCCAATTTGGTTGCAAACAGAAGTGTTGTAATGACGAGGCAGTCGAGGTGTTTGATCATGATCAACTGAATCATGATGAACTTTATTGGAGTCTAGTCTTGCATTTATACACATTTTTAGTAATCTTCTAACATTGGTTAACTTTGGCTTCTGCTTAACTTTCGTTACTGTTTAGCATAGTAATTAACACAATTAATTATCTCTAGTTAAAGTCTAACATATGTTTACTTCCTCTCTCTAATCCTCCTTTACATTAGTGAGGTAATGAGGCCTGTTGCAGTTGTTGTTGAGCTTGATATGTAGTAGATTTAACCTGGCCCCAAGTGATGGGTTGCAGGCGCTTTGACCTTGGAAGACGGACTTCTGTGTTCAGATGAAGATTGAAATCCAGAATCGGGTTGTGAAGGCCCTGATGCCATGCCATGATACGGACGAACACAGCGCGCTGGAACCCACACTGCTTGTCCAGTAGAAGGATCTTCCACGGCAGCGTAACCACAACCCCAGGTGATCAGCGGTGTAGGACCTTTCCAGGTTGGATCTGGAGCTTGGCGGTACTTTACCAAAGGCCTTGCTAAAGATTCAGTAATTCGAAAATGCAAATTAACAGGTGAGTCTGCAAGAGAATCTAAAAAGGTTAAATAATTCCAAGTATATAATGCTAGAGCAATGAGATTTTGAATATTTCGCAGATGGTAAGGACCAGACTCAGTTTGTAATTGTTTCTGAAGCAATGCCTTAAAAGTACGATGAGCTCACTCAATTATAGCTTGACCCTGAGAGTTGTAAGGAATTCCATGCACTAAAGTAATATTCTATTTCTGACAAAAGGTTTGAAATTCCTTACTAATATAAGTGGGGCGATTGTCAGTTTTAAACTGAGAAGGCCGACCCATTACAGCAAAAGAGGATAGGCAATGAGAAATAACATCTGAAGTACATTCATGTTTTGAAACAGTAACCCAAAGGAAATGTGAATGAGTGTCAATAGACGTGTGAAGATAACAGTATGGCTTAAAGTTTGGAAATTGAGTTACATCCATTTGCCAAATTTGATTAGCTTGGGTTCCTCATGGGTTGACACCCACTGGAACGGGAACTGCCAGTTGCTGACAAGCTGGACAAGCACGGACAATATCCCGGGCTTGAGATAATGAAATTTTAAATTGCTTTGCAAGTGATTTGGCATTTTGATGAAAATAAGAATGGCTATCAACAGGATCAACAAACAAAGACGCAACATCCTTTAAGGATTTATCTGCCTTCCGATTTCCTTCAGTCAAGGCATTAGTAAAGGGAGTATGACTTCGAATGTGTTCTACATACAAAGAATACAAGCGAGTTTCCAAACTATTCTTTAAAGATAAAAACAAGGATAACAAATTCTTATCCAAAGAGAGAGCACAATAAGAAAAAGGAAGAGATTGCACAGCTAAATACACATATTGAGTATCAACAATCAAGTTAATAGGTTGGTCATTGAACAATTGTAAAGCCAAAATCACAGCAGCCAGCTCAGCACATTGAGCTGAAGTCTGCATGGCAGTAAATTTAGAATACCATTGTTGTTGAATCTGCCAGACAACCACACCCCTTGTAGGTAATCCATCAGTAAAGACTGTAAGAGCTTTAGAAATAGGATTTCGCACAAAAATGGAAGAAAAGGCCAGATTTAAAGTAGTAGTAACCACTATTCTAGGATCCTTGGGTAAAGAATACAACAAGTTTCCCACATATTGAGAAAAGGCTATCTGATATGATTCTGAAATCATCATCAAATGCTCATGTTCAACTTTTGTACAAGTGAAAGCTATGCTAATGAGATCCTGTCCTGTAAGATGTAAGGCTTGTTTACGACCTTTAATAATCAAATCCTTTAATGCTGATTGATAAGGATAAATGTTTCTAGGTGGAGTAGCTGACAAATTAATCCATTCATGAATGTTGACCGCTTGTGGAGACACATCAGAATAAAGACATCCCGTAGGTAAGGATGCAGTGGGAAGAATAGCTAAACAAAGTCCTATTGTTAAGGATGTTATCCTGTCCATATATCAATGCTTAAACTTATTCAATATTTCTTGAAGGCATGTTCTTTGAAGATCAGTTAATACAATTAGATCTCCTGGTGATTGTGCTCCCTTCAAAGACTGAAATAAGGGCAACATATGACCAGTTGTAACGTAGAAGAATGGGCATGCCCAATTAATAATACCAAGTAATTTTTGCCATTGTACTAATGTATATGATTTCGGTACTTGTAATTCAGGAAGAATTGGAATGGAGAAATTGTGCAACATTCTATGTCCTAAGTAGGTATAAGGTTCTACCTTTTGAATTTTGTCTGAGGCTATATACAATCCCTGTTGTGCCACAATATCCATTAACTCTTTTAACAACTTAGATTCATCAAAATCTGGGGCTGCTATCCATATAATGATAGACTAAATAGGAAGGAAATTTATCCCGAAAGGGTTGAAGAGCATTATCCATGAAATATTAACAAAGTGTAGGGGAATTAAGCATTCCCTGAGGCAACACTCGCCAATGATATCGTTTTGTGGGCATGCTATTATTAAAAACTGGGACAGTAAATGCAAATTTTTCTTTGTCTTGAGGCTGCAAAGGTATAGTAAAAAAGCAGTCTTTAAGATCAACTACCAATAATTTATAAAAATTAGGAATTAGGATTTGGTAGACCACATTGTAAAGGACCCATGGGTTGGATACATTTATTAATTTCTCTTTAAATCCTGCAGGAGGTGCCATTTCCCATTTTTCTTTTTTATAACAAAAACAGGAGTATTCCAAGGACTAGTAGAAGGTTCTATATGACCAGCAGCCAATTGTTCTTGAACCAATTGTTGTAAAGCAGCAAGTTTTTCCCTTGATAATGGCCACTGTTCCACCCAAACTGGTGTAGAACAGAGCCATTTAAGAGGAAGAGCCATCATCAAGAATCAAATGAGCATTAAGAAGAGAAAGGATATCATGGCTCCAAATATTAGTATGAATATCTAGAATGTATGGTTGTAGGAAAAAGAATGTACCAGCAGATGT
Organism: Pseudonaja textilis; assembly: GCF_900518735.1. The sequence goes on from NW_020769370.1 coordinate 3,410,967, forward strand.
TGTAACATTAATTTCTTGAATACTCTGCCAAGCAGCTGTAGAACTTCCTATTCCCCACAATGAAGAAACTGTTGTTTTTTGGCCACTGTACTGGCCACTGTAAAGAGGAGATGACAGTAACATTGGCTCCAGTATCCAATAACCCTTGAAATGGTTGTTTATTAAGGAAGAGAGAGGAGTTCAGCTGATGAAGTAAGCCTACGGATAAAGAAGTTGATCCAAATCCTGCATCCCCACGATTACCTATACCAGGAGATGGATTTTCATACAGAAGAAACAATTGAACAACAGAAGAATTACAAGGAAGAACTTGAGGAAGATTCACCCAAATCTGAATCATGAGGATACCAGCGTAATCTGAATCTATTACCCCAGGCACAACAAAACAGCCCTTTTTGTGTGCAGAAGAACGAGGCAAAATTAAGCCAACTAATCCTGAAGGAAGAGGACCTTTAAATTGAGATGGAACTATTTTAACTTCCAAAGGAATTTTAAATTCAATTTCCTCTTGAGTGATTAAATCAATCCCAGCACTACCAGCTGTGGCTAGGGGGGGAGTGAGAGAGACTGCTGGAGGAGTCAAGTAATATTTGCTTCCAATCTTCAGGGATCATTGTATGACCATTTTTTATTCCTTCTACAAGTCCTCTTGTAAAATTACCACTAATCCCATAGTCTGTAACTACCTTTTTAAACTCTCTTAAGATCTGATAAGGCAGACCCTCCCATTCTGCTACTTGCAGTCCAAGCTATGGCCCCTGACCAGGATGATATTGTACTGGACAAACAGACAGTAATTCTGCAAGTTCTGTTCCTGAGACAGAGGCGTCCCTTTTACAGTTCTCAACCATTTTCTGAAAAGAAGACTGAACAATAGAGTCAGGAGGCTTTTGCCCTGTATCTGCAGAAGCTGAGGGAATTGAAGACATATATTCAGGGGAAGAAGGGGGATAAATGACAGCATTAGTATAACGTGAAGTTGGAGGTGTTAAAAGAGAAAGTTCATTGTGACCAAATTTTTCAATTGCATGCCTACATAAATGCCACACCTGCAAAACTTCTATTTTTGCTCTAGGTTCAGAATGCAATGTTTTCCCTATACATTCCCAGTTTAAAGACCCCTCTTTTGGATACCATAAGCACTGAGCTGCAATCTCCTGGACCAGCCTTAAGAGATTTTTCTGTGGTACCTCAGTATTATTTTTCTTCGACAAATAGCCTAATTCATCTACATGTTTCCTTTGTTCCTCAGAAAGCGAAGACCCCATACTTACAGAAACCAAAAGGTTGAAGAAACCGCAAAGGGTTGAAGGTGCACCAAATCCTTGCCAGATGAAGTAAGAGGGTCCCTGTTCATGCGCCACTTGTTGTAATGGCAAGGCAGTCAAGGTGTTTGATCATGATCAACTGAATCATGATGAACTTTATTGAAGTCTAGTCTTGCATTTATACACATTTTTAGTAATCCTCTAACATTGGTTAACTTTGGTTTCTGCTTAACTTTCGTTACTGTTTAGCATAGTAATTAACACAATTAATTATCTCTAGTTAAAGTCCAGCATATCTTTACTTCCTCTCTCTAATCCTCCTTTACATTAGTGACTTTGTTTGCCTGAGTTGTATTTGCTTGGAAACATTCTTTCTCTGAGGTTTGCCATCCAAGATAAGAATATTCCTGCAATTACAACTCTACACAGAAGCATTTGTGACCTGAGGTTCCACTGTATTTCTAAGCACAGGTGTAGAAAAACCACATTGTTAGGAAGAGCAGCTGAACACAAAATGGAGTAATATGATTGTATGGGTTTTCTGAGCAATAGTCAAACATATTTGCCTCCCAAGGATAAAAGTGTCAAAAAATGAGATTATTTCCCACCACCAAGCAAAAATAATTGAATTAAGAAACATTTTCTTTTTGAATCAATCCAAGTATTTATTTTCTCCCTTTATTTGCTTCATTATAATTGCAAAGGCAAGAATATCTTAATGTTTGGAAAGTATGTATGGCTGAAAGATACCATAAAATTTTCCCACATTTCCTTGCTTAATCTCTTGTTTTACATTCTAGGACCTGTCACATAACCACCACAAAATTTTTATTTTAGCAGTTATTGATGTGAATGCTTAAGGAAAAGGTGGAAATTTATGATGGACACTAATATTATGTCTTAATATTAGGCACTGAATAGTCTTCAGCTTGAAACTGGACCTTCAGGAAGTTCATAAACTGGGCTGATAATACTCATTGATTAAGTAGGTCTTCATTATTTCCAAGCATGAAGACACTGTCTGTAATATGTAGGATTACATATGTAAGATTATACCTGTAAAAATATAAAGCCATGGTAATGCCATCTTTAGCGTCTGTGTTAACCTAAGACAATTTACTGGAATATTATGTAAGAATTCTCTGTATTGTTTTGTATGTTCTAGTTAGGACATTGTAGCAGGTCATATATTTGGCAGGTCACGCCGTCCAGTGTCATGTTAAAATTAACGACAATAGTAGCGGCTGTGCCAGAAAGGATCAGGAATATGCCAAAAATGATGAAGATTACTGGAAATGGAAACAGGTAAACAGGCTGAGGAAACAGATGGTATGCTAATATAGTAGGGTGTTGTGTAGCTGGATAGATTGTGAATCCGGAAAGGGGCAGTGACTGTATATATTTGAAACTGTATATAAACCCCAGCCTTCTTATGAAAAATGTCCTCCTTGGCTCCGCCATATAAGCAGGGAGGTCCTTTTTGCCAAAGCCTAATAAAGCTCTTTATTATTGTTCATCTGTCTCCTGATACTTTCACACCTAAAGGGTTAATATTACACTGTCTCTGAAAATAATGTATAGTTTTGTCAAACTTTGTAGAATTTATAAAACCTTAGACATTTTTCGAATCAAACTTATAATTCTTATTTATTCTTAGATCACCAAATAGCCAAGTTACATTTTCTGTATGCCCTTGCCTCATTCCTGCCCATTCATGTCACTTAACAAAATAAATTTTCCTGTGGATCACTTTATTTAGAAGCTGAACTTTTTTTTCCAAAATATATCTGTTTTTCTTCTATTACTATTATTCATTAGATAATGACATGCAACTATAACTAACGATTCACATGCTCCTATCACAGATATAAACAGGGGTGTCAAACTTGATTTCATCGAGTTCCATAACAATTTGGGTGAGAACAAAAGTGAAGCCTGTGCTTAAGATATATCAGTCAGCAATAGGGATCTAGTTATATTTGTCACAGTGGTCCAGATCAGACATAGCTTCTACAATAAACATCTTAAGCAGTGGTGGGATTCAAATTTTCTAACAACCAGTTCTGTGGGCGTGGCTTAATTGGTGGGCGTGGTGTGGTGGTCATGTTATTGGCTGGGCATGGTCAACTCTATCACTCACATCGAGGCATGCATCTCCTCGCCTAGCCTCTCATGCCTGTTGGGATGCTGCAACAGTTGTAAGTGTGAAAAATGGTCATAAGTCACTTTTTCCAGTGCCATTGTAACCTTAGATGGTCACTCCACACAAGCAAAGTACCGGCAAAGGAGGAGAAAAAAACTCCAGAGAAGTTCCAGAGACAGGAAATCTAGTCATGCCAAGAATGTAATAAGGGTTAACAGAGAGGCAGTTTCTGTAAGCAACACCAGAATGTTTCCTTCCTGCAGGATTAGGCTAGTAATTTCTTCTAACAACTGGTTCTCTGAACTGCTTAGAATGTTAGCAACTGGTTCAAGCGAATAGGTACGAACTGGTAGAATCCCACCCCTGATCTTAAGTCACTTCACTGCTGCACCAATGCAATTGCATTGGATGGGTGTAAAAAGGATTCTCAGGTATTTGAAGGGAACTGTGCACTTGGGTCTTCAAATACAGGTCTCTGAAGAATTAAAGTTAAAATGTTATGTTGACAGTGATTATGCCAATGATGTAAAAACCAGAAAGTCCAATTCTGTGATTGTGTTATTATTTGGAGGGGCTTTAATTGGTTGGAAGTCCAGAAAACAAAACTGTAGCCATTTCTCCTGTGGAGGCAGAATTTATTGCTATATCTGAACTTTGTTCAGAGGCAGCTTGGTATGTACAGCTGTTAAAGGATTTAAACGTAAAAATAAATGAAGTGTAATGATGTTTGAGGATAATGCTGCTTGCATTATCCTTATGCTGCGTCATCTGTAAAGTCATAGAATCAATTATTAACCACTATGTAACTACATAGCCAAAAAGGCATTAAGAGTTGTTAATCTAATCCAGGGGACTCCGGTTTGAGCTTCTTTGGCGACAGACCGAAACCGCATCTCTGGGTGGTTTCGATCTGTGCTCGCCGCTGGAGTGTCCCGAGCCGGCTGGTTTTGGGGCTAAGCCACTCCATAGAGGTGGTGAAGAAGGGGGAGACAGCCTGCAGGGTTGAGGAGAGCCGCATCTCTCCTCCCCAGCTGGCCATTACTCCCTTTCCCAAGGCGGTTGTAGCGGTGGTCAGAAATGACCACCACAAAGAACTCAACCAGAAAAGAACATGCAGGAAGAAGATAAGAAGAGAAAGTTTTGGTTGACCGGGTCAAACAGCAAAAGCAACAAATAAGGTACCCTGGAATTGAAACTATTAAAAAAAACAATAACACTGTTCCCTAAGAAGATTTCTAAGCTGCAAAGGAAAGAGAAAAGGGAAAGGATTTGGGTTTTTTTTTTTTCTCCTCTTCCTCTACTGACAGCTAAGCGACTTAAGCAAGAAATTGGAAAAAAAATCCACTTTGACATTAATAGGCATTTAATGCTGAAAATAAAAAGTCAAAGGGATAATAAAGATTTCTGGATAATTAAAAGCTTTTGAAAACAGGAAAGGAGAGAAAAAGAATAAAAAGGCAGGATTTGGAAGGGAGGAGACTGCCTGGAATTAAAAAGAATTTACAGCAACATCTCAACAAGACTTCCAAAAGATACATCTTAACTAAAACATCGCAACAAAATAGTAAAACCCCAAGAAGAGAAAGTGAAAAAAGAAATAAGAAGAAACAGCTTGGGACTATTTGGATTACTTGGTGATCTCTGGATTCTTGGTTATTGCATTTAAATGACTAAAATCAATTGGGTGGTTGTTTAAAACTGTTTAAAATGGCTCCACTTTTAGAAGAACTGAAAATGGAATTTAAAAAGGAAAAAGAAGATGCACAAGAAGGGAGAGGTTCTTTTGGTTTCGTATTTCAGTTCTTAGAAATGGAAATTTGGAACTATGAGAAACAACAAGAAATGCCTGCAGAACAAGAAGATTGCGACAAAGAAGAAGCCATCTTTAATGAACAAGTAATCTTAGGTGGGGAAAAAAAGGAAAGGGGTGAAAGAGAATAGAAAGTTTAAGATTGGGAAAAACACCCCCCCCCCCAAAATAGAGTGAAAAATAAGTATAAAATCAGAAAGCAACAGAAGAGGGAAATGCAGAAGAGAGAATTAGAAGTAGAGACAAGGGGGTAAAAGGGGGAGGGAGAAGAAGAGAGGGAAGAAATAAAGGAAAAGAAGTTATAAAGGACAGAAATAAAATATAGAGAAACAGGGCCTATTTAGAGATAATGCGTGAAAATAATGGAAAAAGGGATTCTGCAAAGGTACATAAGATAGTATTGTTATATTAGAAACAGAAATAATTTTAGAAAATATGAAACAATGTATGATTAAAATGTTTGATAATATAGCTATCGTAATTCAGTGGAATGCTTGTCAATAAATAAATGTAACAAAATGAATATTTAATAATTTACAAAACATACGTGAAGAGAAATAAGGGAAAAAATAATTATGGAGATTATATGTGTCTTTAAGGAAGTATGATATTTAATTGAAAAGAAATGTTAAAGATGTTAAGATTTTAATGATTATTAATGATAGAATGGAATGGAATGAGGGTTTATAATTACATATATTTATAATCCTTTTTAAAAATATATATATAGTGTGTATTATAAGAATGTACCAAGCAGAATTCGATTGGAAGTTATGTATTATGTATTATATTGAAGGTCATAACGTTAAGGTATATATTGAAGTTTAAATAAGAGTTGAATGGATATAATTACAAGATATAAAGGTGTCATACTCCAATTAGTAACTACAGGAGAAAATTTGTTTAATGAGAAAATATAATATGAAATTGAAACAGAACAGACAAAAGTATAAATATAATGATTTGAATTGAGTTGAGATAATCAAAATAAAATTGAGAAAATTAAAAGAGGGGAAAAACTATATAGAAAATGTAGAATAGTATAAGATATGGAATAGAACACAAAAATGAGCATGAAATTGAGTTTGTGTCTGTATAAAGAAGTTCAACCTGGGACCATGCTATTTTCAAAAAAGATGTTTTACTTGTATTTTGTGTGTGTAAAAACCCAAATAAAACTTTATTTTAAAAAAGAGAGTTATTAATCTAATCCTACGTAGCTTCTTCTCTGATAATATTACACTACTCAACTAGAGCAAACAAAACATTTGCTAGACCAATACTTGAATACAGCTCATCAGTCTGGAACCCATATCATGTATCTGATATTAACACAATTGAAAAAGTACAGAAATATTTCACAAGAAGAGTTCTCCACTCCTCTAATCATTGCAGAATACCTTATGCCACCAGACTTGAAACTCTAGACCTAGAAAACTTAGAACTACACTGCCTCCGGTCCGATCTAAGTATAGTATATAAAATCATACATTGCAATGTCCTATCTGTCAATGAATACTTCAGCTTCAATCATAACAATACAAGAGCACACAATAGATACAAACTCAAGGTTAACCGCACCAAACTTGACTGCAGAAAATATGATTTCAGCAACAGAGTGGTCAATGTTTGGAATACTCTACCTGACTCTGTGGATTCTTCCCCAAACCCCCAAAATTTTAACCTTAGACTGTCTTCTATTGATCTCACCCTCTTCCTAGGAGGCCTGTAGGGGATATGCATAAGCGCACCAATCGTGCCTACTGTCCCTGTCCTATTGCTTTTTAGTTTTCTTATAAGTATCTATTTCATGTATTCAAAACTATATTTATTCTTATACCTGTATCTTGTAAGCGATTGAAAAATTAAATAAATACTAAATGCATTAAAATGGCAACAGGTGACAGAGTAAAAAATAGAAGCAAACATGTGGATATTAAATATTGTAATGTAAGTGGAGCCATCAAACATAAATTAATTAGCTTGCTTCACTGTTCTTCAGAAGACAATCTGGCAGATATAATGATCAAACCATTGGATGGAGTGCACCAAAGGAAGAATATTAAGTTATTTGGTTTTATGTCTATTCCAGTGTCATATATAAGAAATTATGAGCTGGGATAGCCATAACAACAAGTCAGCCAATGGGAACTGTTTAGTGACTAAGAAACAGGATCTGTTGCAAGCCATGGGAGATGGCCTGTAGCTTGGGCATGGCTTAGCTTAACTGGTCTGTATATAAGAGTTAGATTGTCCTTGGATTTTAGATTCTGTCTTCTGGGTTCTGGTTGTTCTGTGCTTCTGCTTCTTGTCCTTGTCCTTGTTACCATTTTGCAAGAGCTGCATGGGTGTATACATGCATCATGCTTTATAGTATTGTACAGTATATAAAGAAGTTTCTTCTATAAATGAAGCCTGCTGAATTATTTGTTTGTGTGCTGGCTGCATTGCTACAAACTCTGACATGATTCCCCCACCATAGAGTCTCCTCCTGGTGTAGCATTCTGTTTTCTTTTACTGACCAGCAATAGGGAGCCACGGCAGAGGGATGAAAGAGCCACATGCAGCTCCAGAGCTGTGGGTTGTCGACCCCTGCTCTATATGGTAACATTTAATATTGTCCTGTGAGAAAAGAGCAAAATTAGACTTTACCGGCCCCTGAATATCTTTTTCCTAGGTTCTAAATACTTAAGATAGATTTATGGGTTTAACAAATGATTGAATCATAATTGTGGAGAGTTGGATATTTATTTTATCCAGCAATATCTTCCTCCCAAAACATCTGCCATAATCAACGCAGCAGTGGTGGGATTCAAATTTTTTTACTACCAGTTCTGTGGGCATGGCTTTGTGGGCTTGGCAGGGGAAGGATATTGTAAAACTTCCATTCCCTCCCCAGTTCTTCTGTAGTTTTTCTATTCACTCTTGCTACAATTCCCTTAGTATAGAAAAACAATATTGGCATTCTTCTTTGAAGTCAGATGCAAATCTAGTCTTTATACATACAATGAAGAAATCATATATATCATTCTAAAGAGTGCCACTTTCACATTTTAAAATTTCTCCAGTTATACCATGTGCAATCTTACCATTTTCCAATATCCTTAAAGCATTACATTTCTTTTTTCCAAACACTTTCTTAGACACTAATATTTATTATTGTTTGCATTGCCCAACATATGACTCTGAGTATTTACAGTAAGCATAAAAATGTATCCCATATAAATCCAAACTACAAAATGGGCTAGAAAATAAATAAATATAATCAATGTATAAGAAGTACAAAAAATACAGAGCAAACAATCAGCTGAGCCCCAGCATAGAAAAAAACAAGTAGAAAAAATATGGAAAATCCCATTAGTCCAATCACTTTCCCAAAGTCCATTTAAATTAAATCATATTGACAGTCTTGCAAAAGACCATAAAAGAATCAATATCCCTGTAATTCCCATGCAAATCTCTAAAGTATTCTTTTCAGCATTCTCTCATTTCAATTTCACCCTATATAATAATTTAATCACAATTATACTTAATTCTATTATTCTGCTAAAGGCTTTTTGTTTAGCCACTTTCATTTGCAAAATGTTTTTTTTAAATTTCCATAAGCACTCTGCCATTTCTCAGCCTCTTTATTACAACCATTCTTTGTTCTGTCATTATATTCTTGCAATTATTGTTTTCTCTCTGATATAATATTTATATATTTTTTTTTCTTTTCATTTTTTTTCAGAAATCATCACTTGTATGAATTTTTTGTTCTTATGCATATTATTTCACTTCATCATTCCTGCAAGAATTTTTTTTATACTTCCCCTAGCATTTCACACATCAGTGGTGTTCTGTAACATAATTCTTTTCACACTCTTCCAAGTAGCTTCCATGTGTTCAGTGATTCTTAATTAGAGTGAGATTAGAGGCTGTGGCTTATCTGCAGGGACCAAAGATTGACCCTTCTCTGTAACTACCCCAGTAGCTAAACTTTTAAATGAAAGGCAGAATGAGGTCGTTCTATATCTTCTAGAAACATTATAAATTATTTGGTATCTATTGATAATGTATCAACTTATACTTCTAAGAAAAAATCAGGGCTATAAGTAGTCCAGATTAGGCACACTCTTTGAATGTTCTACTTTGTACAAAAGAGGTGATGTGTTTTACCTCATGAAATGTTAAGATAAGACTGGCATTCCTGGCATTCCTGACTTGAAGAAAGTGGCTTCCCAGCATAAATCCCAATGGTCAGAAACCACACTGTTTAGAAGTGATGGAGGCCATGTTATGATTTTGTTTTGAGGGAGTATTTCACTCAAAGCTTTATTGAAGTGAAAACACCGACAGAGTTTTGTAACCTCTATGTTCAGTGCTCTAAACATAGAATTATCAAATTAGAGATGTTAATTTTTATTTATCTTTACAAAAGAGAGAAGAATATAAAAAGGCTGTTTTTCATTTGCATCATTTGTAAGTGTACAGAATTACTTTCCAGTTGTACAACATTTTGATTTAGTTGATACAAGAATTTATGTTGAATATGAGATGTTCCATTTCATCATTTTTGAATTTATGGAAAGAAATATAATTCATCTTCACTACTGAATGACAAACATTCTTGTAAGATGGCATACAATATATGTCTATTTATTAATCCAATGAATTTAGTTACTGTAAATATAGAATTATTCTACACTTAAATTTATAAAAATATATATATATTTACATTTTGGATAGGATACAGAAGTCACATTTAATTCAGTATATAGCAAGTTTTTGAAAATGTATTAAGAACTAGGCATGGTGATAAATATTCCCATTTACTGAATTATCCAGATGTGCTAAACCAATATTTGACCTTGCAGAATGTATGTGCACATATGTATAGTACCTTTCTTCAGTACATCTGTGATGATTTTTCAACATGCATACTGAAACCTTCTAATAGAAGAGGGTATGATCAGAAATATTTCTTCTTCACACATTGGTTGAAATTTCAACAGTCACCCTGGTTTTATAGAATTTGTGTTTAGATATAGTACTGATACAAGCATGTAGTTGTAATAATTTCTTATTTACCTGATGGTAAATTTACCTTTATCTAATTCTTCATTAGCCTGTAAAAAGAAAAACCCAAACATTCATACAAAAATGGATGCATATTTTTTAAAAATATAAAAAGAAGTCCACTTTTTAAAATTAGGCATATTTTTGCCACTGATTTATGGCCTAATGTAATTTTGTTAATGTATACTTTTCAATATATGTATTTTGTGCATAGTTTTCCTGAGTATAGTTATTTTGGTATTTATTTGCAAATCAGTAACTGCATGGCAATGATGGATATGGAGGAGAGGTAAAATGAGGAGTCTTTACTGTATAATTATTAGGGAATATTATTTATTGAGCTTAATATTTTCTGGTTTTTTTCAGAATTAACTTGTGATTGGCAAAAAAGATACGGAGACTGATAATTACATTGCACTAGGCTATTTTGATGAGAATTTAACTTTTTTGGCATATTGTTAAAGAATTTAACTTGTTTGACATATTGTCTCTTCATTTAGGAAAAGGATTATATTTCATCACTTCCTATCTGTGCTTCTTCAAATACAGATAAAAGGGTATACAGTATCTACAGCTCTGCATCCTCTTGAGACATCCAATATGAGACTATTATAGGCTTAGCATAATAGATTTAATATTATGGGAAGATACTACCAGAGATGGTATTCGGCAGGTTCTGACCAGTTCTGGAGAACCAGTAGCGGAAATTTTGAGTAGTTCAGAGAACCGGCAAATACCACCTCTGACTGGAGATTTTACAGTATCCTTCCCCTGCCATGCCCACAAAGCCATGCCTACAGAACCGGTAGTAAAAAAATTGAATCCCTCCACTGAGATACCACATCATGTAATAACAAGGAACTTGTATCAGTCTCAAAGGTCATTGCTATGTAAGTACTTTCTCTTTTATCTGTAAACTTGTTCTTGATTTAGTGTAATTGATTTATGAGCTGATAATTTGCCAAAGTGATTTACAAAGATGAATCATAGCTGAGATTAAAGTTTAGTATAGCTATAGCTTATCAACAAATTTAAGCAAATTCAGAATTTTGCTGTCTCTTTTTTATCATGATGATAATTGAATATGCTTTATAGCAACTGCATAATAAGGAATGGAACTAAGTTTAAAAGAAAAAGGGATACAGAATAATCTGGTAAGGCTTTTAAATGCTGACTCAGGTGCTAGCTATTTTTCAAATACCAATAGTATTCATGTAGAAGAAGGGAAGGGAAGTGAATGTTGGAAGTTAAAACCCACCCCTGTCCTAGAAAAATGGAATATTTTAGGATATATTAAAAAGGCAGAATATTTCCCCTAAAAGAGAAGTAGAAACTCAGAGAGGCAGAAACTCAGCCCTCCCACCTTTGTTAATGTGCCATTAAGGCCTGGGCCAGTCTATTCTACATACCTCCTTCAGGCAGAGCCATTTCATTGCCCTTCATTGCACCACCCACCAAGTTTCAACTAAACTTAGCATACAGACAACCTACAAAGCTAGCTATGACCTCTGACAGCAACTAATCAGGATACTCTTCTTGTGACCTGGAAAGTTCAAAGCCAGAGTGGGTATAAAACCCGGGAATCTCAGCATCTCTTCTCTTTTCTTCACCCAAGAGCTCCAAGGCACATGTGATCCTGTCCACCATTAAACCATCTTTCCAAACACCTTCCATGTTTCCAGTGTGTTTTCCCCCATTTGGAACTGAACCAGAGGTGGTATTCAGCAGGTTCTGACCAGTTCTGGAGAACTGGTAGCGGAAATTTTGAGTAGTTCAGAAAACCGGCAAAAACCACCTCTGGCTGGAGATTTTACAGTATCCTTCCCCTGCCACGCCCACAGAACCGGTAGTAAAAAAAAATATTGAATCCCACCACTGAACTGAACCCAGAAGGATATTTCTTCCAAAAAGAATTGAGTGAATATAATTGTAAATTTTTCAGTTATGGACCCATATATTGTACATAACTGAGAACTTTACAATATATATTCACCTGTGATATTCTTTAAAAAAATTGGAGGAGCATAGTGATCAAACTAATATTTGCTATTTGTTATGAATTGCTTATGCTAATGAATTACTTATGCTACTGTATACTGTTAGAAATTAGTTGTTAGGAATTAATTCTGGCTTGGTAAATTGTAGCCTTGATACTGGTTGACATTAAAGTTTGCTATCTCACTTCTTGGCTTCAAAGCTAGGCATATCCTTGGAGAGAAAATGAAAACAAAACCATTACCCAGGAACATCAGGCTCCATAGATAAAGTAACCAGAGCAGGGAGTTTCCTGCCTCATAGATAGCAGGACCACAGTAAGGAGTTACCTGGAAGCATCCTGCTGCATAGATAACTTGGCCAGGGAGGGAAACTGCCCCAAAACAAGGCTATAGGGATGCTCCATAGATAAAGCAAGCAGAGGCAGGGCCTGAAAAAAGAATGCTTTGAAGATAAAGACCCACATTGGTAATGAACCTTTTTCTCTGATTGGGTAAACTTTGTCTTTGAGGTAAAAATGTATATAAGATTTTGGGCTACACTAATAGAGGAGTAGTTATTCCTTACATGCATTCTGCCTGTATGTTATGGAAATAGTTTCACCCAGTTCTTTTGCTTTGGCCAAAATAAAAGCTGTTTCTTTTTCAAGCCTCTTCTCAAGCCTCTTCCTCTCATTCTTTTTGGCATCTCAGTGGCTTGGGAACATTTCTGAGACCTTGCAACATAAAAGCACAAGATGCAGCTGAGTTATATTGTAAAAGTATATCTGAGCCATCCTTAGACCCCCTTTCTGAATACTGTGATTTTAAAGATGTCACATGCTCTATTAGCAACATATGTGTCTGCCTTCCCTAACTCAGAGCCCCTGGAGGTGTTAATTGTAACTTTCACAATCTTCCAAGCATCTACTGCAGGGGTCTTCAAACTTGACGGCTTTAAGACTTGTGGGTTTCAATTCAACCAGAATTCCTCCTCCAGTCATGTTAGCTCAGGAATTCTGGGAGTTGAAGTCCACAAGTCTTAAACTTGCCAAGTTTGAAAACTCTTGATCTACTGGCTCACTAAAGGGTATCAAATTAAGAGAATTGCAGTTAAGTATATTCAATGGCTTTAACTGTTGAGATTGCCACAGAAATTTGATGTGTAGCTGGAACACACCTAGTGGTTGTTTAGATAAGGTTTATTTCAAATGTAATTCCTGTGTAATATTATTCTATTATTTATTGTGAATAACAAACTGTGGAACATGCACATTCATTGGTATTCTTCACTTGACCCACTGCCCTTAATTGGATCTGGATGCAATTTTTCCTATTTCCTTTATGCTTCAACCTCCCTGATAAACTGGGCTTTATACAGATTTTTCTTTAAAGTATACTTTCTGTTCTATCGCCAGAACAAAGATAGACTCGAGACCGGAGTTGAGTTCAGCTCTTTATTAACTGTCAGTAACTTCAACTAAACTTGAGCCGCGGCAGCCTCTTTTATAGCGGCTACTCGCGGTTTGCAACCAATGGCATCATTTTAAACCTTCCACCGTTTAGGCAGCCAATCATAACATGTTGTTAACCACCAATCGCTAGATGGCAGTGGTCGTCCAATCAGAACGTAGTATTACGAGTATGCAAATGTCTATATACAACACTTTCAAACTAGTGAATGTTATATATGGCTTTTATAAACATAGATTTCCTTTACATAAAATGTTTTTGAATACAACTTTCTACAAATATGCTTTTTTATTCAAATTTTGGAATAAAAATGTATATAAATGTTACAACCACAAACAATGTCATTCCATATAATCTACCATAGGCCATTTCAATGTAATGTAATAATTTTGGATTTATTGTTCCTTCCTTTTCAATCTTTCCTGTAACAGATGTACAATCAAAAACACATTTCCCTTAATCTTATTTACCACTTTTAGATTAAAGACAGAATTAAGTATTTCAGTTGAACAAGTAATAATGATCTACATGAGTTTTGAAATTGATAAAATGTGAAGAATCTATTATCGGACAGGTTATGTTATTGTAATCAAGTTACAGAATATTCAGCCTATAATCAGTGGTGGGATTCAAATAATTTCACAACCAGTTCTCTGCCCTAATGACCAGCTGAGTAGGTGTGGCTGGGTGGTCATGTGACTGGGTGGGCGTGGCCAGGGTGGGTATGACATGTGACTCATGTAGTGCTAAGGCAGGACTTCCCTGAGACCTTCCCTCACTCTCATTATGTGGCTTATATAGATTCTGTTGTTGGTGTGCAGGGATGCTTAGCTACACAATACCCATAATTTTTCAGTCATTTAGTGGAATATTGCCCATGTGACTCTCAGGCTTAATTGATGAGGGCATTAGCTGTCTCCTTTAGTTCTCTTAATAATCCTAGTATAATTTGTAAAACCTCTCAAAAAGTGTCCAATAAACAAAGTATTACTATTGAATCTGTAGATTTCATAGTTCCTCAAGATCTAGATGTCTATGAACACTGTAATTACTAGTGAAAATGAAGTGGCTTGGCTTGAAGGACTTGTTGGATTAACTTACTGAAAGTGTGGGACACAGGGAGACTATCTCGTTCCCAGCAATGATTAAAATAAATAGAAATCCTTTAGTCTATGTGCAGTGGTGATGGTTTTTGATAATTATAGATTGTATGTCTATCATTTATCTAGAGTAAACAGTCTGTGAAGACTAGCTGAACTACAGTGTAGTAACTCATTTCCAAGGAAACAATGGATGTGTTAGGGACCATGATAATTTAGATAACATGTGCTAATGCTCCCTGCAGCAGAATCCTGCTTTTAGTATTGGGAAAGAAGTGTGGAACTTGCTGCTTACCATACAAGAGAATAACAAACTTCCTTACAAAATGCATTTATATGTGTGTGTGTGTGTTTTAAATTATACAGGTAATCCTCCAGTTACAAATGTAATAGGAGCCTGCCAATTACATTTGTAACCTGGAGATTCATTTAATTGAATCATGTTAAATGAATGTGATCACTCTGTGCTTTCCCCAAAGTATTTGTTAATCAAATGAGCTGATCTTTAAATGCATATGAGGTATCTCAGGCTGGGGAACAGCATGTGGGGCCTAGTGCTGGAACAGACCATCCAAGCCTCCCCCAATCCACAGAGATACCTCATGCTCCCCTGGGGTCCCCATAATTATAATAATGTTGCATCACGGGAAAGAGACTCGGGACCCAGTTGACTTTTTCTATTCTTTATTTTCGTCTAGGATTGAGCAACCGGAGAAACCACGGCAGCCTTTCTTATAGCCAGCTGCTCGCGGCCAATGACAGCTCTTCAAATCTCCCTCTGCCACAGTCCAACCAATCATAAGTAAGTATGCAAATATATAACACCTCTCCACATGTGGTCCAGTCTAACCAATCCGTGCCTCGCCTATGTTACATAGTCACGTAGGTAGGCAGTGCTCTTATGGTTCCTACTGGACCTGCGCAACTCAGTCGTGAGTTCGCCTCTGGCCTGTTCGGATGAGATTGCTGTTTCTCCCGTCCTTTTCTGTGGAACATCCTGGAAGGTAGAGCCGGCCATGCCGTTCCCGCCAGGCCTTTCCTCACTGGTTGA
Organism: Pseudonaja textilis; assembly: GCF_900518735.1. The sequence goes on from NW_020769370.1 coordinate 3,426,843, forward strand.
GTCGGCTTGGCCACTCCCGCCAGAAGGTCCTTCTTTGAAGAACCTCCTGCCGATGGTTCTTCAAAGCCTGCTCCAGTCTCCCTGAGTGGTTTTCTTCTACAGTCTCAGGTACTTGTTTGCGAATTCTGATTGGGGCTAATGTTAGTATTGGTTGTTGTGTAGTTGTTAGGGTTTGTTTTGTAAATTCTTTTATCTGTGGAGGGTCTCCCCCCTCCCCTTCTGTTTGTGTTTGAGGGGTCTCCCCCCTCTCCTCTGGTTGGGTTGTTTTGCTTGAGGTTCATGGAGGGTCTCCCCCTCCCATTCCACTTGTGTTTGAGGGGTCTCCCCCTTCTTCTTCATGATTGTTTGTGTTTCTCAGTGTGGTTCTCGATCTGAGTTGGTCTATGTGTCTCCTCCAGTTCCTCCCGTCCTCAGTGTCTACCCTGTATGACCGGGGCCCAGTTATTTGGGTTATTTTTGCCAGTATCCACAATGGTTCCCCCATGAGGTTCTTTGCATAAACTAGGTCCCCTGTTTTGAATGTGCGGCACTTACTGGAGGAGTCTGCTGGTTTTTCTGGGCTATATGTGGGGTGTAGTCTGTCTAGGTTTGATCTTAGTTTCCTTCCCATTAATAATTCTTCTGGGCTTTTATTTGTTGTGGTGTTGGGTGTCATGTGTTGTATACTTAGTAGTTTGTCTATCTTTTCTTGTATATCCCCAGGTCCCAATTTGTGTAGTGTTTCCTTTGTGTAACAGACCATGTGTTCTGCCCATCCGTTCGTGGCCGGATGTCCCAGTGCTGTTAGTGCATGCCTTATCCCTTGTTCTGCTAGGAACCCCTCAAATGTTGTTGCCGTGAATTGTGGTCCGTTGTCAGATACAGCTAAATCCGGCAATCCATGTGTTGCAAAAAGTTTTCTTAGTTGTCTAATTACAGCTTCTGTTGTGGTTGAGTGCATGACGCTTACCTCTAGCCAATTTGAGTAAGCATCTACAACTATTAAGAATGTGTGTCCTTTAGTTCAGGGGTCCCCAACCACCAGGCCCAGACCGGGACCAGTCCGTGGATCATTTTGTACTGGGCCGCAAAGAATGAATAATCGTGATTAAAATATATATAAAAATATGTTTTTGCTTCCGGGTGTCTTATTTTGAAAGACAACCACTTCCGCCCTCACCTAACTTCCGCGCTTGACTCTTTGGCGCGTATTTATCCTGCATCAGCAATGCAAGCTAGCCCTCACAAAATGAGCCAGAAACAGAGTTCACTGGAGAGGTTTTTTGGAAAGGGTAAGTTATGGGTTCATCGCTTATTTATTTACTGTTATTGGAACCTTCACGCCCCTACCCGGTCCTTGAAAAAGTGTTTCTGCGTGAAACTGGTCCCTGGTACAAAAAAGGTTGGGGACCACTGCTTTAGTTGGTCCTGCAAAATCAATGTGTAATCTAGACCAAAGTCCCCTAGGAGTTTCCCATTCGTTTATTGGTGCAGAGGGGGGTGTAGGTCTAGATTCCTGGCAGCGTTTGCATGTTGTTACCCAGTCCCCTATGTCTTTATCCATCCCTGGCCACCTTACATAACTCCTAGCCAGGGATTTCATTCTGACAATATCCGGGTGACCCTCATGTAATAATTCAAGTATTCGTTTTCTTAATTTGTTTGGTATGACTACCCTATTCCCCCATAGTATACATCCCTTTAAAATCGATAGTTCTGTTTGTCTATTTCAAAATGGTTTGACAGTCTCGTCGCTTGCAGTCTCTGGCCAACTTTTATCTATCCAATTTAAAATTTGCGCGAGATTTCTGTCTCTTGCAGTTTCCATAGCAATGTCTGTTGCTGTTATGGGTAGGTTTGCCAATGTCTCAATTTGAAGGGTTGATGTGGTTGGTGCAGGATCATCGTCTAAGTCGGGTAGGGGGCAATGGCTCAGGGCGTCAGCATGTGTTATGTTCTTTCCTGGTCAGTAGATTAAGTTGTAGTTATAGGGAGCTAGGAATTCGGACCACCTCATCATTCACAGTGACAGTATGTTAGGTGTAGCTTTGTTTCCTGCGAGGATTCATAGGAGAGGTTTATGGTCTGTGACAAGTGAAAAAGTTCTGCCATATATATACTCGTGGAAGCGTTTTATTCCTGTTTTGCGGCCAATGCTTCTTTGTCTAGTTGGCTATAATTCCGCTCCAGTTTGGATAGAGTTTTTGAGTAGAATGCGATAGGTGCTTCTCTTCCTTGAGTAATACATGGCTGAGTATGGCACCAATGCTGAATGGTGATGCATCGCATGTTAGTGTTATTGGAAGGGTCTTGCTGTATTGTATTAGCAAACAGTCTGATATAAGTAAGGTTTTTATTTCCTGGAATGCTATTTCTTCTCCTCGCCCCCAGGCCCAGGTAGCATTCTTGTCAAGCAACCTGTGCAGTGATTCTGCTATCGTTGCTTTCTGTGGCAAGAATACATTGTAAAAGTTAATAAGTCCCAAAAAAGTTTGCAAGTCTGTTTTATTATTGGGTCTAGGTGCTTCCTTTATTGCTCTGATTTTGTTTTCAGTGGGGTGGATCCCTTCTTTGTCTATAAGTTATCCCAGGAATTCAACTTTGTCGGTGACTAATTGGCACTTCTCCTTTTTCACTTTAAGTCCCACCTCTTTAATTTTTTTTAAGACCTCCCTTAGGTGGTCTTTCAGTTGTCCTTTGTCCTTGGCTGATACTAATACATCATCAAAGTATGGTACCACCCCCTTTATTCCTTGCAATAGGCATTCCATTAAGCTCTGGAATACCCCTGGGGCCACGCTAACTCTGAATTGCAGTCTGTTTTATTTGAATGCACCCCTGTATGTGCTTCTGCTGTTTCTTGGTCAACTGGTAACTGTTGGTAGGCTTGAGAAAGGTCCAGTTTTGCAAAAATTTTACCTCCCCCTATAGAATGTAATAGGTGCTGTACCACCAGGACCGGATATGCACTTTGTTGTAGTGCGTGTAGTGCGAGGGAGCCAGAGAACAGCTATGCTGCAGCCAAGGTGGCAAAATGAGATAAGGAGTGACTGGGCGGGGCAGGCCAGCCAGTGGTGCAATTAGCTGGTTCTTTAACAACTGGTTCACCTGAATAGGTCTGAACTGGCTGAATCACATCTCTACCTATAATCTATATTATACACTTTTCTGAACTGAAATGTACTCTATTACCTTTGGGATTCACTTTCTCAATGTTAGTGAATAATCAGAGCTACACCCCCATCCCATTTCTTACAAGACAATAAATATCATTTTCCAGCTGCTAACTTTACCACATAGGCATTTATAGTATAAAAAGCAGATTTGTATGAAGAAGAATTTTAACATGCCAATAACAACAAAATTCTGATAGAAAGGTTTGTTACTGTAAAAAAAAGGATAATCTTACTTGGAACCCAGCCCTGAACAAGTAGAAGATAACTTTATTGATGCAGGAGATAGCTTTATTAATTTCTTCTATATATTTTAAACATCATTTTAGAGGATTTTCAATCTCTCTAATAGGGAGTGAAAAGAATAAAAAAGACCCATATGTTATTTCATGGTATATTGCACATGGATATTTGATATACTTCACATGAATCAAATGGATATTCCTGGCAGATAATTTATATAGTGTAGAAGTCTTTCAGAGATCATTCTCTATCCTAAAATAGTGCAATTATTAAGTAATGAGGGATAAGCAGACCAAGCAATATCAAATGCTAGACTACTAGAACACAAAAACCCCAACACTGTTGTAAGCACTGTGGGATTTTTAAAATGTTAGAAAAGAAACAGCTTCTCTGATCACCTTACTCAAGTTAAAAAATAAAGACCAACACTCCAAACATTGCTACTATGGATATTCACTGGGAAAAGACACATGGTGCCAAAATTTGATCTAACCATTGGATGTGCTGGGAATGAGACATCTAAATCTTCTAACAGTAGGTTTTGTGTGGAAAGTCTTTATTATCCCTAGAAGTCATCATTTTTACATCATCTTAGAACAATTCACCAGTCATTTACAGGGCTCATGTTCAATCCAGTTTAATGGATGAACTGAGGGATCGATGGAGTTCATAATAGTTGATAATTGTGCTTAACCTTATTTAATCATTCTTTCAAATATTTCACGGAATATGCAAGAAATATACTATTTCTGTTTCCCTATCTGTATACACTACCATCTTTATGTTTAGAGTTAACATCTATAGCAGGCGAATGTTATACTTTCACAACTTTCTAAGCAATATATGGTTTAGATCAATTATGAGAAGAATAAAAAGGAGATACTGTGGAAAAGAAGGATCTAAATATGTGCTAAAAAGGTAGATTACAGATTGACAGAGTTTGAAGGGACCTTGTAGGTCATCTAGTCCAACCCCTCACCTAAGTGGGAGACCCTACACCATTTCTGACAAATGGCAGTCCAATCTCTTCTTGAAAGTCTCAAGTGATGGCGCTCCCACAATTTCTGAGGGCAAGGTGTTCCATTGGTTGATTGTTCTCACTGTCAGAAAGTTTCTCCTTATTTCCAGGTTAAATCTCTCCTTGTTCATTTTCCATCCATTATTCCTGTCTGGCTTTCAGGTGCCTTGGAAAATAGCTTGACCCCTTCCTCTCTGTGGTGGCTCGTCAAATATTGGAACACTGCTATCATATCTCCCCTGGTTCTTCTCTTCACTAGACTAGCCGTGCCCAGTTCCTGTAACTTCTTCAGATGTTTTAATTTCCAGCAGGGGTGGGATGCAAATATTGTACTATCAGTTCTGTGGGTGTGGCTAGGTGAGTGTAGCTAGGTGGGCATGGCCATGTGACTGGATTGGCATGGCTTTTTTTTCCCCCAGCAGCAGCAGCACACACACATCATGTTAGAAATCTGTCCACCAATTAGTTGGGTTGGCAATATATAAGCCAACAATGTATGTTTGTAGCTTTAAGACAAAATCACTGTATTGATTTATACTATATTCCGATTGGTTGATGATATTGCAAATTACCATAAGAGGGAGCTAGAGATCATAGCTTGCTCTCTCTGACATTCTCTCTCTGACATTCTGTTGCTATCTAAGGTTCTCTGTTGTATTGATGCTGTGCTTATATTTTGATATTTTTGTTTACTGTAAATGACAAAGGCAACCAGTAAGAAGACTTTATAATTGGATATTCTTTGGACTGTTAAACGTATATGACCTGGACCGTTTTTTGGACTGTGCTATTTCTTAAAGTAAACTTTAACTCAATTTAGTATCTGTGTGTGGCTGGATAATTATTCATAACTATTCTCATAAATGTTTCCATGTGCATATCCTTGTTACTCAAGGGTTATTCTGTACATATCATAACATTGGTTATGAGCCCAGAGAGATATTGAGAATCAGTGTGAATATACATTTTCATATTCAGACAGCTGATTGTGGTGTATTGTTAAACTACCAATGGCATAAGAACAGTCAACCAGTATATTACAGTCCACCGGATGTAACAGCTTGGGACCCATTGAATGATAAAGATAAAAAGAAAATAGCTGACTTTAACCGGGATAATGAAAAGGCTCTTAGTATAATTGGACTGACACTGAGTGATCAGCAGCTAGTCCATATTCGTGGTGAAGAATCTACTGCTAGATGTTGGGACATTTTGAAGAAGATTTATGTTCGAGATAGTGTGGGTGCACACATACACCTTACACATAAACTGTTTGGAGCCTGTCTTATAAAAGGTGGCGATATGTTAGCTCATTTGGAGCTTAAGAAAAGGACTTTACAAGAGCTACAAGAAAAGGAGCTGATTTTCTCAGAGTTGCATCAAGTTTACATCATTCTTTCTTCTTTGGATGAATCTTATGATGGTTATGTGTCTTCACTGGAAGTTTTAAACAGAGATGAACTTATATTGACTGGCATAACTGGAAGACTGTTAGAAGAGAAGGCAAGATAGAAATCAACTGAGAGAAAGACAACCACAGGAAGAAAAACTGTCTTCAACTGCCTATATTGTTAGGAAATGTTTTTCTTGTGGGGCTAAAGGTCATATAGCCAGAATGCTATTAATATACAGAGAGCTTATAAAGATATTAGTTTAGCCATATCAAGTACAACTACAACTGTAAACCATGATATATGGGTAGTTGACAGTGGAGCATCACAGTGTATAACTAAAAGTAAAGAGAGGTTTGTTAACATGACAAAGAGTAAACAGCATGTATCATTAGCTAATGGATGGAAATTGAGAGCATCTGGAGAAGGTACTTCATATTGTTCATGTATTAATGAACATTTCCTGATGTTATATGTACCTAGACTGATATTTAACTTGCTATCTGTAAGAGCAATGGTAAAAGCAGGATTTGTTGTATCCTTTCAGGGAGATCAATGTTTAATTGAAAAACAGGGTAAAAGCGTTACTGCAAGATTGGATAATGGTTTGTTTATTATACATGATAATCCATTAATTAATGCTAACTCAGTCTATGAGAATAAAAAGCCTCATGATGAATGTATTCATCTGCTCCATAGACGTATGGGACATATAAATTTTTAAATGCTAAAGAAAACTGTTGAGTTATCTAATGGTATCAAATTAAAACCTTGTACAAAGTATTTAAATTGCAATGTTTGCAATCAAGAAAAAAGCAAGGTAACTCCTGCAAATAGGGTAAATGGATTCAAAACCAGTGAACCATTTGAGGTTGTTTTTGCTGATATTATTGGACCTAAGAAACCTAGTTTAGGTGGAGCCTGTTACATATTAAATATAATTGATCATTTTTCCAGATATGGTTTCTGTTATTTAATGAAAATGAAGAAAGAAACATACCAGCATTTTGTAAACTGGCTAAAATTTGCTGAAAGGAAAAAGAAACAGAAAGTTATTAGCTTAGTAACAGATAATGGTACTGAATTTACCAATAGAAATTTTGAAGCCATGTTACAGAAAGCTGGCATTGAACATAAGCGTTCTCCTCCTTATAGATCACAACATAACTCATATGTTGAACATAGAGGACAAACATTACACGCTATGGCTAGGACTATGATTTCGGATTCTGGTTTATCAGAGGAACTTTGAGGTGAAGCAATAATGTGTGCTAACCATGTTTTGAATAACGTAGTGAATTCAACAAGCGGTGAATTACCATTTACTCATTGGAATGGAAAAAAGCCAGATATCAGTTATTTACATGCATGTGGAACCCCAGCATGTGTTCATATTCCCATGCAAGTAAGGCGAAAGAGACAACATAGAGCGAGACAATTATATTTTGTAGGCTATGAAGCTAATCATAGATCATTTAGATTTTGGGAGCCAGGTATTACTAATGTATATTGCAGTGCAAGTGCTAAATTTCTGGAGCATGTTGGCTGGAGAACAGGAATATAATAAGGTATAGGATAGTGTTGTTGTTGAGACTCCATTGTTTACCAATAATCCTGATGATAATAATATTGATGATAAGATAGTGAAGGAATCCTCAATGGAGGAATAATCAATAGAAGGACATGCCAACAACATGTATTGAGTTGCCTAGGAGGTCAACTAGGGAGAGACGTCCACCTGACAGATTTCAAGCAAGCATTGCATGTCAGGTTAATACAGAACCTTCTAACTTCAATGAAATAAAACTGTATCCTACGAAGGATCACATAGCTTGGCAGGAAGCTATGAATAGGGAGTTAAAATCGTTAAAGGATTTAGAGGTGTATGAGGATGTAAAGTTACCACCAGGTGAGCGTGCAATAGATTGCAAATGGTGTATAAGATAAAGACTGGTGTGGATGGGACTGTTATGTCTCACCTGTACCAACAAGGTGAGAAGTCCAAATTTCCAACTGAATACAAACAAGCAAGCAAGTCCAATAATTACAGGGTTAAATTCCTTGAGCCAATAAAGTTCTTGGCAGTCTCACACAAGCTGTCTGCCAAGTCTGACAAGAAAGCAGGAATGTAAATCACAAGCTGTCACCGCACACAGGATACTCCGAAGCTTCTCTCACTAAGTAACACGTTGTCCCGAACAAGTTCCCAGAGCGAACACACCCACTTTTATTCCCTGTGGGGCGTGTCAGTCCCTCATCTCAGTCTCTAATTCATCCTTTCTTTCTGCGTTGCAGCTCACACTTTTGCCTGCGCCGTTACCTCGCATCAAGCCAGCATTCCTCAGCTTGATCCTCAGTCAGAGGCTCTGATACGCCCTTCTGGTTATCTGCCGACACCTGAGGCACAATCAGGGAGGAAGGTCTTGCCGAGGAGGAAAGTCCTGGGGAGGAAGGCAACTCCAAATCCTCTAACAAAGCAGGCTCAAACCTCAGAGCCAAATCCTCCTCTTCCTCATTGTCCAAGTCTTCGTCCTCTAACAAAGCAGGCTCAAACCTCCAAGCTACAACAGGGACTATTACTCATAAAGCAAGATTAATTACTCAAGGATTTGCTCAGTCAGATAAGGACTATGATGAAATGTTTGCACCTAGTCTGAGAGTAAATACATTGAGAATAGCATTAGTTTGGGCAGCTAAGAATAAATGCAAAATAAACCATGTAGATGTTGAAACTGCATATCTACATGCACCTTTACAACATAATATCTGAAAAAGCCATTAGGTTTAAAGGATGGTGGAAAAAATGATTATTGGAAATTAAAGAAAAGTCTTTCTGGTCTAAAGCAATCTAGTTATGAATGGAATAAATGTATTGTAAAGGAATTAGTTTCAATAGGTTTTGAAGCTGGTATAGCTGATCCTTGTTTGTTCCAAAGAGAAAAAGATGATTTATTTTCTCTATTACTGTTATTTATGGATGGCACAGCAATTATAACTAAAACTGAACAAGGAGCAAATGACATTGTTTATAGATTACAGAAAAAGTTCAGGATTAGAAATTTAGGGGAAATTAAGCATTATTTGGGTCTTGATATAGTGAAAACGAATAAAGGTTTTAAAATCTCACAAGCCAAGAAGATTAGCTAATTATTAAAACGTTATAACATGGAGCATTGTAAATCTGCTAAGACACTAATGAGTAAGGAATTTACACATAGTGATATCAAAAGTCCTATGTTTGATAAGGAAATATATCAATCCTTAATTGGTAATCTATCATATCTGGGTAATTGGTTTAGACCAGATATATCTTACAGTGTAAACCAATTGGCTAGGTATAACACTGAACCAAATGAAAGGCATTGGCAAGCAGCTAAGTGAATAATTGGGTTTTTAAAACACACAATCCATTATTCATTATATTTAGAACCAAATAATGAATTAGTGTTAACTGCATATGCTGATGCAAGTTTTGCTACTTATATAATGACTCGTAAGTCAACATCAGGTATAGTGGTAATGCTTTAATAGGATGGAAGTCTATTAGGCAACAACATATTAGTTTATCCACTATGGAAGCGGAATTCTCATGTTTATCATTAATGTGTACAGAATTGATATATTATAAACAATTGTTGAAGAATATTGGAATTACTGTACGTGATCCGTTTATTGTTTATGAAGACAATCAATCTGTAATTAATATGGCTACTAATTTAGCTGTTAAAACAAGGTCTAAACATACTGATTTGAGATATTTGAACGTTAGTGTGTTCAAAATAAATTAATTCAGTTAAAATATTGCATGACTGAACATAATATTGCAGATCATTTCACGAAAGCTCAAGGTGCAATTAAGCATAAAGAGTGTTGTGAGAATTATGGTTTAAAGATTATTTATTGACCTTCCCAAAGGGGAGAATGTTAGGAATCTGTCCACCAATTAGTTGGGTTGGCAATATATAAACCAACAATGTATGTTTGTAGCTTTAAGACAAAATCACTGTATTGATTTATACTATATTCCGATTGGTTGATTATATTGCAAATTACCATAAGTGGGAGCTATAGATCATAGCTTGCTCTCTCTGACATTCTCTCTCTCTGACATTCTGTTGCTATCTAAGGTTCTCTGTTGTATTGATGTTGTGCTTATATTTTGATATTTTTGTTTACTGTAAATGATAAAGGCAACCGGTAAGAACACTTCGTAATTGGATATTCTTTGGACTGTTAAACGTATATGACCTGGACCGTTTTTTGGACTGTGCTATTTCTTGAAGTAAACTTTAACTGAATTTAGTGTATCTGTGTGTGGCTGGATAATTATTCATAACTATTCTCATAAACGTTTCCATGTGCATACCTTTGTTATTCAAGTGTTATTCTGTACATAACATAACACACCCCTTTTTTGCCTCCTGGGCCTCAGGGAAGCATCCTGGGCGAGGGGGATCCTGGCCCAGCTGATCATCAGAACAGCTGATTGTCGAGGGGGGGAAAACAAAATACCGGTTTGGCTGAACCAGTAGCTATTTTTTACTACTGGTTTAGCTACACGGTAACATTTTTTACTACTGATTCGCCCAAACGGGGCCGAACCAGTAGAATACCATCACTGTTTCCAGTCCCCTAATCATCCTGGTTGCTCCTCTCTGCACCTTTGCTAGAATCTCAACATCTTTTTTATACTGTGGTGACCAAAACTGGATGCAGTATTCTAGGTGCAGTCTTATTAAGGCTTTATAGAGTGGTATTAGTACCTCACTTAATCTTGATTGTATTCCTCTGTTTTTGCAATTTAGGATTGCATTGGCTTTTTTGGCTGCCGCTGCACACTGCTGGCTCATATTTAGCTGGTTATCCACAGACTCCAAGATCCCTCTCACAGTTACTGCTATGAAGCCTGGTTCACCCAGTCTATATGTGTACTTTTGGTTTTTCTTATGTAAGTGTAGCACTTTATTTTTCTCTACATTGAATTTTATTTTGTTAAATAGGGCCTAGTGTTCTAGTCCATCTGGAATCTGGATCTTGAGCCTATCTTCTAGAGTGTTAAGTATTCCTGCCAGCTTAGTATCATCTGCAATTTTGGTAAATTCCCCTTCTATTCCCTCATCTAAGTCATTTATGAAGATATTGAAGAGTACTGGGCCTAAGACAGAACCTTGTGGTATCCCACTACTTACTTCCCTCCATGTAGACTTAGAACAACTAAGAACAACTTGTTGAGTACATTTTGTCAGCCAGTTGCAAATCCATCTGGTGATGATGCTATCTATCCCACTTTTTTCTAGTTTACCAAGAAGTAGGTTCTGGTCTACTTTGTTGAACGCCTTGCTGAAGTCTAAGTATATTATGTCCACAGTAATTTCAGTGGTCTACTAATTTAGTCACTATGTTGAAGAATGAAATAAGTTTGGTTTGGCATGATCTGTTTTTAAAAACCCGTGCTGACTTCTAGTTATTACTTTACTCATTTCTAGATGTTGGCAGATCTGGTTTTTAATTATCTTTTCCAGTACCTTCCTGAATATTGATGTTAGGCTGATTGGTCTGTAATTTTCTGGGTCTGTTTTTTTTTCTTTTTTGAAGATGGGAACCACATCAGCGCTTTTCCAGCCCTCTGATAGTTCCCCGGTGCTCCAGGATTTTTGAAAGATGTGGTACAGTGGTTCTGAGATGACCTCTGCCAGCTCCTTTAGAACTCTGGGATGTAATCCATCAGGTCCCAGTGATTTGTATTCACTAAAATCAGACATATGTTGGACTTCTGGTTTGCAAGGCTTTGGCGGCAGCAGGAATCCACAATCGTGCACGGTTTCTGCTGTGCTTGCCGCTGGAGTACCCCCAATCCAGCCAGATTTGGGGGCTAATAGTTACCCCGTAGAGGTGACTGAAGACAGGGGAGATCCAGCAGGGGTCTGGGAGAATCGCAACCCCCCTCCTCAGCTGGTTTAACTCCCTTTTCCAAAAGCGGTGGAGCGGCGGTCAGCAATGGCCACCACAAAGAAGCTTTCATCCAGATAAGAATGTGCAAGAGGAAGCTGAGAAAGTCAAACTTTTTGGCTGAACTGGGATAACAAGTAACATCTAAATACCCTGGAAACTTAACTCTATTAAAGATACATTGTTCCCAAAGAAGATCATAAAAAGCGGCGGATGAAAGTTAAAAGGGAAAGTTTTGTTTTTTCTCACTCTCCTTCCCTACAGAGATAGCAGATGGAAATAGAAAAAACCCATTTTGGCATCAGCAGGTAATTAAATTTGAAAATTAAAGCCAAGGGGACATTAAAGATTTCTGAACATTGGAACTGGAAAAAAAAATTCTTTTTTTGCTATAAGTGGGAAGGGAGAGGTAAAGAATTAATATTAAGACTTTGCTGGAGGAGGCTGCTTGGAGCTTATAAGATCAGAGTTACACTGTAATAAGACTTCTAAAAGATACATTTTGGAACTTTGCAATTGAACTGTACCCCAGGAAGAGAAAGTATAAAAAGAAGAAAGTGCTAAATGAAACAGATTGTGTTTATTTGGATTGCTTGGTGACTTTGGGACCTTTGGAAATTATTATTTGAAAGATTAAAAACATTTGGGTTGTTTAAAAAACTTTTCACAATGGCATTATCTGTTGAAGAACTGAAAGTGGAATTTAAAAAGCTAAAAGAAGAGGAACAAGAAGGGAAGGGCTCTTCTGGATCTGTTTTTCATTTCTTAAAAATGGTGATTTCTACCTATCAGGAATTACAAGAACAAAAAGGTCTGGAGGAAGAAGAAGAAGAAGAAGCCATCTTTAATCAACAAACAACTTTAACTGGGGAAGAAAAGGGAAAGAGGGAAAAGAGAATGGAGAATTTAAGACTTAAAAGAACAACCCAAAAAGAGAAAAATAAGGTGAAAAATCGATACAATGTCAGAAAGCAACAGAAAAGAGGAATACAGAAGAGAATGGAGATTAAGAGGATGGAGATCAAGAGACCGGGGGGGGGGGGGGAGGCTAGATCAGAGAAGAAAGGAAGGGAAAAAGTGAAGAGAAGTTACAAAGGTTTGAAACAGGATGTAAAGAAACAGGTTTTTTTTCAGAGATAAAGGGTAAAAACATAATTAAAAAAGAGATTCTGCAAAAGTACATAAGACTGTATTGTTGTATCTGTATTTGAAACAAAGTTAGGAAACTGGAACATTATATGATTTAATAAAATATTAAAGGGAATGTGTAAAATGCCTAAGATTTAATGATAGTTTAATTTGTTATGGATTATTGTTTTAATTATATTATAAACTTATTATTTTCTTATTTTAAAATGTACTACGTAGCTTTAGAGAATGTACTAAGCAGAATCAGAATGAAAACTATATATTATTTTAAGTGTTAATTATAGGGGAAAGATATAAAAGCGTCATACTTCAATCAGTGATTACAGGAGAAATTTTGTGTTAAAGAGAAAAGATAAATTGATAATTGAAATAGAACGGACAAAAGATACAAGTATAATTATTTAAACTGAGATGAAATAAATAAAATAGAATTAAAAGAGTGAAAAGAGGGGGAAAGCTATATAGAAAATATAGAATGGTAAATAAGATATGAAATGGTATATAAAGTGAGCATGAATTTGATTTATGTCTGTACAAAAAGATGTAACCCGGGACTAAGCCGCTTTCCAAAAAGAAGTTTTATGTTTACATGTTTTGTGTTTTCTTTGTGTATGTTTGTTTATTGAAAATTAATAAAACTTTTATTTAAAAAGTATTTTTTTGCTTATTTTAACTTTTATTTCTAGTCTGTAGGTTGAGCTGTAGTTTTTTTTTTTTTGCATGAAAACCGATGTAAAGAATGAGTTGAGTTGCTCTGCTTTCTCTCTGTTGCCTGTTACTTCCTTGCCATCTTCTCTCTTTAGTGGACTGATTTTTTTTTCTTGTTAGTTATATTGGCAGAAACTTTTTTTATCTTTGACTTTTGTTGCAAGTCTTTGTTCATTCTGAGGCTTTGCTTTCCTGACTTCATCTTTGCAGATTCTGGTTATCTGCTGATATTCTGCCTTAGTTGTGTGTCCCTCTTTCCATTTTTTGTCATTTTGTCTTTTAATTTGTCAGAGATCTTTGTACAGCCATGTTAGTTTCTTTTTGGATTTCTTATTTTTATTTCTCAGTGGTATTGTGCTGGTATGGGCTTTTATGATTGTACTTTTCAGAGTTTCCCAAGACTCTTGAGTTATTTTCCCCTTTAGGATTTTCATCCAAGGAATTTTATTTATTTACTTATTTGTTTGTTTGTTTGTCAATTGCTTACAAAATAATAGGTATAAGTAAAAACATAGTTATGAATACATGGATACATATAAGAATGTATGTATGTATGTATGTATGTATGTATGTATGTTATTCAGCTTTGTTCGGGTATTTTCCCACGTCATTGTAGTTGTGCTTTTAAAGTTGTAGCAATGTTTCGGCAGAATCTCATCTGCCATAATCAGGCTTCTGTATTGTGTTCGTCTGTGAGTCAGACTTTTACAGTGGTTTCAGTTTTAAATTTGGGGCTAGCAAGATGAGATTCTGCCGAAACATTGCTACAACTTTAAAAGCACAACTACAATGATGTGGGAAAATACCCGAATAAAGCTGAATAACATACATGTAAGTACCCATGAAAACTTAAGAATATATATATGTGTGTGTGTGTGTGTGTGTGTGTGTGTGTGTGTTTTCTGAGGTTCTCGCGGGTATTTGTATGTGGATCTTTGGTTGTTCGGGTTTTCTCCTGCGTAAGATTCGAAGTATCTAGGCAACGTTTCGATGAAGTCTCATTCATCATCTTCAGGCTTCTGTCTTCAGCTCTGTGCTTCTCTGAGTGATGTGAGATTGCAGCTGCTTCTTCCTTTTAACTGCTAGTGGGGGTGTGACTTGATTGGGTGGGGGCTTGGCTGTGTTCTGATTGGGTGGGGGTGTGTTCTCATTGGTAGGGGTTTTGGCTGTGTTCTGATTGGTTGGGGGGTTGGTCGTGTTCTGATTGGCTGGAGGCGTGTTCTGTTCAGGTGGGGGCTTGGTTGTGCTCAGGTTAGTCTTAGTTGCTGGGGGATTTGAGTTGGTGAGCTGTGATCTTGCTGTTTG
>NW_020769370.1:3441767-3511245 GCF_900518735.1 Pseudonaja textilis
TCAATGCGTGCACTTATTCTTCTGTTAGTTTGTCCAATGTATGTGGTGGGGCAGGCAGTGCAGGGGATTTCGTATACTCCTTGGTTTTCTAATTCGATTCGATTTCTAAATATGTCTATGTAGATTGTGTCTATTGCTTTGCCCTGGTCGAGTGGTGTAGTCCATATGTTTTTGCAGTGTAAGAGTTGCAGATTACATGATAGTTGAATCTTTCCCAAGTTCTCTCTGGGTTTATTAAAATCTCAGACTCTAGTGTCATTATGTTCTATTGCTCATGTTTGCATTATGTTGAATTCTAATATGACATGGTCACTCTCACCCAAGGTGTCAACTCATAAAATATTTCTCTGGTCTGTTAGAGTTGCCAACAGAAAGGGAGGGGAGAGTAGTGTAGCAGCTGCAAAACAGAAATTGCATTCCATGGATGTTTTCATAGATAGTTTCCAGGTGGCCAAAGTTTCTGCTGTGCAAAATTCTAACTGGAGAATATGATTGATGACTTTTGGCTATGGTTATGTCCCATTGGAGAATATGAATTATGATACACCCAGGGAGTGGGGGAAAACCAGGGTCAAGGGTGACAATGAATGATGTGTCTCAGAATCGGCTACACCCAGGCAGCACCAACATGTCTTCTCTTAATAAAACTTCTTTGAGCTTTGAAAATCAGGCTAGTGACTCATGATTTAAATGGGGGGTACTATCAGAGCCCTGACACAAGGTTCCTGCAATTTCAACTCCCTCTATCACTTCTTCTCTGTTTGTAAGATTTAAGTCCAGTATGGCTGTCCCTCTAGTTCCATCCTTTACCTTTTGGACAACAAAGTTGTCAGCTAGGTTGGTTAGGAACCTATTTGATTTCTCACTTGCAGAATTAATTTTCCAATTGATATCAGAATAATTGAAGTTCCCCATTACTATTGTAGTGTGTTTCCTACATATATTTGTTAGTTGGTTGGCAAAAAGGACATCTATTTTTTCTGCTTGATTGGGTGAGCTGTATAGTATACACCTATGGCCATGTTGTTCCATATTAGCAGGCTTGAACCCTGCGTTCCTATTGGTCCAGAAAAGCCGGGTCGTGATTGGATGGCTTGAATGTTCCTGATTGGCTCATACAGGGTTTGCCGCGATTGGCTGAAACCAAGCGTGGCAAACTCAAAGAGTTGTCATTGGCTGCCTAGCCACGGCCAGCTCTATAAGAAAAGCTGCTGCGCGCTAGGGTTTTTGTCTCAGAATCTATCTGTTAAATAAAGAGCTGTTGTTCACTACTCAAGCCTCGTCTATTCATGGGACCCACCGACCATACTTAACACTGGCGACAAGGATGGGATTCTGAGACAACAAGGCTGACCAGCACGTGGCGAACGGCACAGAGACGACCAGCGAAATGGCCAGCAGCGCCACACCACCTGCACCATTTAACCCAGCCAGCAAGGACTGGGAGTCCTACATTGATCGTTTCCAAATGTTTTTGGAATCCAACAACTTGAAAAACCCCACCGGCAGCAAGAAACGGGCGGTATTTTTAATGCACCGCGGGCCTGCCATTTTCAAAATGGCCAGGGCGCTAGCAAAGCCCGCAGATGTCAAAATGATGGATTGGGACAACCTAGCTCCCATCCTCCGAAACCACTATGCTCCAGCCATACCAACTCTTATCCGAAGGCATGATTTTCATCAACGAGACCAGCGTGAGGGCGAGAGCATCGGTGAATTCATGGCCAACCTGAGGGACCTTGGAGGTTTGTGTGGATTCGCTAACCTGGATAAGGCCATGCGAGACCAGGTCGTTCTTGGCCTGAAAGACCCAGCACTCCAAAGCAGAGGGTGACATCTCCCTCATCGATGCCATAGCCAAAGCAACCGCAGCCGAAGCTACCCACAAATCAGCAGCCCGAACGTAGGTCTAGTCTTTTGTCTCATTTCTTTCAACAATTAATATTACAAGCAGGCAGATTAATCAAGAGAAATATTCCTTTCATTAGATTGCACATATTTGTATAAATATTTGTATACAGTTATAAGGCCACTTTATCCCAGAGGGTATAGAAAAAGAACAGAAAGTTCACTGCATTTACTTAATTAGTTCCTCATTTAGAGTCCTTGACATGATGCTGATAATAAAAAACAGAAAATATGTAAAAATAATATAAACAATCAAATAACTTCAAAATGAAACAATCAATAACTTCAAAATATTAGATATAACCAAATGATTGAAGGTCTGCCCTTTTTAATGTTTGTCATACACATATAATACATGTAAAGGGGGCAGGGATTTAAACTTGTATGAAAAGGCAGAACTCACATGTTTTTCTGAGATCTTGCCAGATAGTGAGTGAGTGGGTGTCCTCCTAATGGAGATGTGTCTCAGGGAATGTAATCCCTAACTGATTATGGATGGCCATCATTCATACTTTTGAATATATTGCTCCTTTTTGCTTTCTGTAGTTAGATAATTGTCTTATTGTAATGAGCTTGCCAGAGTCAGCAGGGTTGGTATCATTGATAAATACTGTCAAATACAAAATTTTCAGTTATTGGTAGTTCTGTTGGCTAGTTTGATTCTCTAAATACAGTTCTATGAAAAGCTATAGTTTCATGAAGCTGAATTTATTTTAGCTTCTGCTAAGAAGAAAACAATGCAATTATGGCACAATTTTGAGTAATTCTAAACAAAGAATACAATCCTGCAAGAACAATGGTAATTAATGAATTCAGGTGTTCATAGAAGTAATAAAGGTTCCTCAATATATTGATGCAAGGATTTCTATAGAAGAGTATTATATGGCATTGTTGATAACATTAGCAACAGTGGTATCACCAATCAGTGCTGTTCCTCTGAATTTGCCAAGATAGGTAGCATACTGAAAAGTTTGCAATTGGAAGAACAATAGCATCAATACTGTACATTTGATATACTGATGGACATTACCAAGAGTCAGAATATAAAAATATCAGCACTTCCAAGGGGTTGATCTTTTGAGTTAAGAAAAAAGAAGCCATCTCTGACAGTTACTCCTAGAATTGACAACAATGATCAAAACAGCTTTGACCCTTCCTGTAATATTCTGTATATTAGAAAAGTGATTCTCATGCCTTTGTAGGCTAAGCACCTTCCCATGGTCACACATGAGAAAGCCAAACCCTTTCTACTTAGCATAATTTTGTCTTGGGAAAGACTTGTTGCAATGTAGCAACACATTCATCTAGTGAATGTAATGTGACACAGCACATTTAGATTGTCTGAAGCCCAGTTGGTTCAGGTGCTGGGCAGGCATGGGATTCTACTGGTTTGGGCTGGTTTGGGCAAACCAGATGTTAATTGTACATCCAATTCGGCAAACTGGTAATTCCGAGACCAGCTGGCTCCACTCACCCCTAACCTTCAGTGTTGGAGCACCCAGAACTTCTGGAGAAAAGCAGTTCCACTGGTTAATTGTTTTCACTGTCAGGAAATTTCTCCTTAGTTTTAGATTGCTTCTCACATTGTTCAGTTTCTATCCATTGCTTCTTGTTTTGCCTTCTGCTTCTTTGGAAAATACATTGCCTCCCTTCTTTGTGGCAGCCCCTTAAAAGCTTGTTGCCTATCACACTCTTGGGCAAAGCATGTGAGCCATTTCCTCCTTTCAGTGGTCCATGAAACTACATCTATAGCATGTAGATAATAAAGTTGAAAAAGGTTAACAACATCTTACAGGACTATAGATACATTGAGGCTGAGTGTGACAAGGAATATCTGGGAAGTGAGGCACCTCTTGACGTGAGTGACATTGAGTTGGTCACACCCACCCAGTCACGTGACCATTAAGCCATGCCCACCCAGTCACATGACCACCAAACCACACCCATAAATTAAGCGACACCCACAGAGCCGGTTGTTAAGAAATTTGAATCCCATCTCTGCTGCTGGGTCTTTCAGCTAAAAATGAGGGAAACTCTCATTACTATTCTCCTTTCCATTTATAAGCTTATGACCCACTAAAGTCAGTCTTGACATCAGACTTGGGTCTATTCATTTCTATTGTGTATTTTTTTTTCTGGTCATCCCTTACTTGACTATGGCCTGCTCCCAACCTCTCACTCTGAAAATTGGTAAATTTATGCCCATTCTCTCTCCCTCCCTCTCTCTCTCTTAAATTTTCCTAAATAAAGAACATAGACAAAATTAATGAAATACAAGTTCTCTAATTTTTAAAAAGAAGCATGCCATCCAAATTGATATCATCTTCCTAACAGTAACAGATAAAATACTTCAGCTTTTTTCCTACAGTTCCATTCTACAAATTGCTCTGTCTGTTTCTATAGCAACCTTTTGTTTGTTTGTTACTAGCAAACCACTCTGAAAATGGCCTATGGGAGGTGGATCTGAAAAGATTGACATAAATAACTATAATACCATGCATATAAACTGTACTACATTTGAAAAAGGAATTCATTTGTGAATTAAGAAATAATACTGAAAGGAAGATTGCTCTGGCATTTAAACTGTATAAATGGCTACCTTATGTGTACATTTCTTTTTCATTACCACCATCTACTTCACCAAATTAAATTATTACCCAAACTTCTCAGCTATGCATTCCAGCTCTCTCACATATGGAGAACATACTCTGAACAGACAGTTCTGGGAAGCATCCCTTCCCCACCCCAAAAAATCCTCTGCTTCTATTATGGTTCTGAAAGATGAATTGCTTGAGATTAAACAGGATAATTTACAACTGCTCTGGCTAGTAGTCGCTAAGAGCATCATCCTTTTAAAAAATCTGCCCACTCCTTGTTTAAGATTTGTGTTCAGGTGATAGTCAGTATGGATAGTCAGTTCCATGTCACTGAATGACTCCATGTTCTAGACAGGTTGGGTTGTGTAGTCAAGGTGTGTTCAGAATAAAGACTTCCAACACTGGAAATGATGGGAAATTTTACAGTTATCAATATTGGGGGGAATATGTATGATAAAAATGAATGCATTGCCTAGAACAGGGGTTCCCAAACTGGGGTTCTCGCACCCCCTGGGGATGTGAGACGATATTCCAGGGGGTGCAAGAAAAGTCCAGGTAAATAATAGGATATTGGCTATATGTTGGCATTTTTATTTATTATTTATTTCAGGGGGTGTAAGGTTCGAGTGAAATTTCTTTAGAGGTGCGGGGCGAAAAAAAGGTTGGGACCCACTGGCCTAGAATAATGTTTTCTTTCAAACAATACCATCTATGGCAACCAATTCACTGTTTGTAATGACAAAAACATACATCTAGGTTTACATAGTAAGGAGGTGGGGGAATCAAGTGTTAAATTTAAAATTCTCCAAGATGCAAAGGAATAAGGAAGAGTAGGACTGACATATTTTAAACTGTATTTTGCAGTCTGTTGTTTAGTTTGGATAAAAGAATGGTTGCTTTTGAGAAACAAAAGGATGTTAGAATTAAAAGATCATAACTTGAGGTTTGGACAGTATGGTTTTCTATGGTATAATAAAGTTAATGTAGAATTTGAAATACTTATGTTCAGAATGCCATATACAGGTGAAACTCAAAAAATTAGAATATTGTGCAAAAGTTCATTTATTTCAGTAATACAACTTAAAAGGTGAACCTAATATATGAGATAGACTCATTACATGAAAAGCAAGATAGTTCAAGCCGTGACATGTCATAATTGATATGATTATGGCTTACAGCTCATGAAACCACAATCTCAGAAAATTAGAATATTGTGAAAAGGTTCAATATTCTAGGCTCAAAGTGTCCCACTCTAATCAGCTAATTAAGCCATAACACCTGCAAAGGGTTCCTGAGCCTTTAAATGGTCTTTCAGTCTGGTTCAGTAGGAAGCAAAATCATGGGAAAGACTGCTGACCTGACGGTTGTGCAGAAAACCATCATTGACACCCTTCATAAGGAGGGAAAGCCTCAAAAGGTAATTGCAAAAGAAGTTGGATGTTCCCAAAGTGCCGTATCAAAGCCCATTAATAGAAAATTATGTGGAAGGGAAACGTACGGAAGAAAAGGGTGCACAAGCAGCAGGGATGACCGCAACCTGGAGAGGATTTTCAGGAAAAGGCCATTCAAAAGTGTTGGGGACTTTCACAAGGAGTAGACTGAGGCTGGAGTCGGTGCATCAAGAACTGCACACACAGACGGATCCTGGACATGGGCTTCAAATGTCGTATTACTCTTGTCAAGCTGCTCCTGAATAACAAACAATGTCAGAAGCGTCTTACCTGGGCTAAAGAAAAACAGAACTAGTCTGTTGCTCTCAAAGTCCTCTTTTTTTGATGACAGCAACTTTTGCATCTCATTTGGAAACCAAGGACCCAGAATATGGAGGAAGAATGGAGAGGCACACAGTGCAAGATGCTTGAAGTCCAGTGTGAAGTTTCCACAGTTTGTGTTGATTTGGGGAGCCATGTCCACTGTGTTTCATTAAGTCCAAGGTCAACACAGCCATCTACCAGGAGATTTTAGAGCACTTCATGCTTCCTTCCGTAGACGAGCTTTATGGGGATGCTGACTTCATTTTCCAGCAGGACTTGGCACTTGCACACACTGCCAAAAGCACCAAAACCTGGTTTAATGACTGTGGGATTATTGTGCTTGATTGGCCAGCAAACTCACCTGACCTGAACCCCATAGAGAATCTATGGGGCATTGCCAAGAGAAAGATGAGAGACATGAGACCGAACAATGCAGAAGAGCTGAAGGCTGCAAATGAAGCATTGAGGTCTTCCATAACATCTCAGCAGTGCCACAGGCTGATAGCTTCCATGCCATGCCACATTGCTGCAAAAGGGAGCCAAACCAAGTACCAAGTACATATGTATCTTACTTTTTCCATACCATAAGAAAGCATGCCAACCCAATTACAAGTCATGCTCCTCCAATGTCAGTAGCCTTGTATTCCTTAATACAATCCACTCTTTCATCCATGTTAATAACGTGTTAATACAATTTCCAATTGGGTAGCCCACACCCTCCTCTAGTTCACACCCTCTTCTAGTTACATCCTGCAACGTTTTTAAATTAATTTTTGCTTTTTTCCCTTGCCATATATATTTCAACATTATTCTATTTAGAACTTCAAAAAAATTTTCTCCAGTTTTATTGGAATTGTTTGAAATAAATACAATAATCTCGGCAATATATTTATTTTAATTGTGGCTATTCTCCCTGTCAGTGATAACTGCAGATTTTTCCATTTTTCCAGGTCTATCTTAATTTGTTGTTTCAATTTATAATAGTTATGTTCCTTATTCATCACATATTTTGCTTTTAATTGGATCCCTAAATATTTCACTTTCTTCGTGATCTGAATATCTAAACTTTCCATTAATTCTCTCTTCTGTTTTCCTGCAACACTTTTACTAAAATCTTAGTTTTTTTCTTTATTTATTTACAGTCCTTCCACCTCACTATACTCTTCTATCTTTTTAAATTAGTTTAGGACCTATTTCTTATGGCTCTTCCAGTATGAAAATAAGATCATCTGCAAATACCTATAATTTATATTTTTCCTTTTTTATTTCCATACCCTTTGTCTAATGCCTAATATTTCTATTTGTTACTTCTAAAGTCAATATGAACAACAATGGTGACAAGGGGCATCCTTGCCTTGTTTTCTTCTTAATATTAACCTTTTCAGTCATTTCTCCATTCACCATTACCTTTTCAGGTTTTTTTGTAGTATATTGCCTTGATCATTTTAGTAAACCTCTCCTCAAAGTCCATTTATTTCAATTGTGCCAACATAAATTGCCAGTTCACATTTTCAAATGCCTTCTGCACTTCTAAGAAGATCAACGCCATTTGCTTCTCTGTGTGCCCTTCATAGTATTCCAAGGTATTCAAAATTATTCTCATATTGTCTCTTATTTGTCTCTTAGGTAAAAGAAAACATTTTGGTCTGAATGTATAAATTGATTTAAAAGTCTCTTTAGTCTTTCTGCCATTATTGAAGCAAATATTCCATAATCCACATTCAATAAAGATATCGGTCTATAGTTTTTTTATCTGTTGTAAATCCTAATCTTCTTTTGGTATGAGAGTAATGTATGCTTCCGTCCATGAACTTGGTATTTCGCCTCTCTCAATACTGCATTGAATATTTCCAACATTGTGTTGCTAAAAGAATTCTGTAAGGTTTTGTATAGCTCCGCTGGTAACCCATCTGGGCCTGGCACCTTGCCATTATTTTGTCTTTTTATTGCCTCTGTTAATTCCATCATTGTTATTCTTTCTTCTAACATTGTTTTAATTGTTTGTCAAATTTTAGGTAATTCTGCCTCTTCTAAATATTGTTTTATTTTATTTTTTGAGATTATCTCTTGGTCATATAGTTTTTCATAGTATTTCTGAATTATGTCCTTTTTAACTTCATTTCCATAGCAAAGAATTCCTTTATCATCTGTTAGTTGAATAATCCATTTCTGTTCTTTTTCTTTCTTCATTCTGTATGCCAGCCACCTTCGTAGTTTATTTGCAGTTTCAAAAAGGTTTTGTTTAGCTCGTTTATTATTATTTTTAAAAATATTTTTATTAAACATATTTCATCATTTTATATCACTTTTGCAGTGCTCCAGCATCAATAATACTCATATATACATATCAATTACATTCCTTTTTCTTCCTTTAACTATATACATTGCCCTTAAGTTTAATATACCTCTTAAATTATCTTTATATTGACTTCTGGTGCTGATTTAAGGACGAGTGAAGGTGCTGAAGCCTATTTGTGGCTTTTTGCTATCTTTTCTTGCTGTTGGTGCGATCTCTCAGGGTGCACATACCCCATAGAGAAATGTGTCAGTGTGGGGAGACTCAAGCTGTGGTGTAGAGAAGGCAACTCTCATTGCAATGTAGAGACACCCTGTAGAGACCAACAATGGCAGTCCTGAAGTCCGAACTGTTACCTACAAGAGGAAGCAAGTGAGTGACAGACTGTGGTGGTTAATGAAGAAGAGTGTGTGTGAGGAAATTTGTGATCCTGATAGAGCATGGAGCATTGAAGAAGTATTGTAGATGACAACAGGAAGAGCCAGATCGGAGCCCAAAAGAAGCAGCTAAGAAGCAGATGTGAGAGGGAGTGAAAGTGAAAGGGCATGAGAGACAGAAGAGAGTAAGGACACTAACGATCAGATAGAGAAGATGGGAAGATCGGAGAGGTCTGTCTCACTGATACCAATGGGAGAAAAAAAAATTAACAATTGAAAGGTGTAAGTGATTTGATTTGTTTCCACCCAGGAAGACTGGACTTATCAAGTTGGAGATGGGAGGAAGATCGGAAGTGGTGAAGCAAGTGGGGACATTGTGTTACTATAGATGATATTTAACAACTTATTTGTGCTTTTTGGACTATCGATCTGGAGGTGTAATATGTGGATTGTTGATTGAAGAGACTGTCTTAGGTGAGGAAATTCAGAGGATCTGACTTTAAGAAATTTGAGTTGAAAGGAGGAATGGATATAGCGGAGTGTGCTGAGATACTGTGAAACCATAGACATTACTCAGCAACTCTCCACTTCCCATGCGCTTGGAGATGGAATTTCCCAACTTCAGAGATGGAGAGTTGAACAGTTACATTAAGATCTTTTATTCTTCTCAATCTCTGCCATTTTGACTAGCTATCTCTCCCCTATTAATTTTTCTTTTTAGTTACGGATAAGAAGAAAAGACAATCGATTGTGGTAATGGTGATGGCTTATCTGATTTAGTTGATGTAGAAGTACTGAGATTTATATCTCATTTAGATATATAGAAAAGACAAGGGAAATAATAATAGCATTAAGCATCAATTATTTAACAATGATAATTAATTAAATAGCAATATTTGAATATACTTGCTGATCATTTTAAATAGTTAATTGTTATATAGTGAGGTGAATTTATTCCTATTTAGAGTTATAAATGTTTAAAATATAATTTTATAATATATACATTTAGATAAAGTACTCCATAGAATCTATAGATATTTGGATTTATACATAGTATTTGTATATAGGATTAGAGAGATAGGATAAAGCAGTTATCATTACCAATATTTAGAAGTTAAGTATAGAGATTGTGATATAAGTACCAGATTCTATGTAATTATATATCTGATTTAGAATTTGAATTTGAAATTACCTTGGATAATATTTACATTTATAAGATTATCTAGCCTACCAATATACTAAGGAATCTAGAAAGCTAATAGATAGACAAATCAATCAATTAGATTAGTGTCTACTTTCACCTTATATTATTTAATATTGAGTGTTAATTTGGGATAACGTAATTAATATAGTACAAAAACAGAAACAAATTCTAAAAGAAATGACTTCTACAACTACTACAACTCTTAAAACTGGGAAGAAGACTATTCCAACACTAACAACCTCATTGACATCGCCCTTAACTATGGCACAAAAGACAATCGAGGAAACATTACCAGGGGAGAACCAATCCTCTACCACAAATGCCAATATCCAGTCGACACTTCTCACCTTACAAGAATCTATGCTGAAGTTACACGAATTAATGATGAAAAACCATATTGAGACAAGAGCAGATTTAAATGAACTAAAAGAGATGGGGAAACTATAAGCAGAAATGAAAGTAGACATTTCCAAACTGGATGAGAAAATTGGAACAATACAGCAAGCATTGGAAAAAAATGAATCAACAATAAAAGAGGTAGAGAAAAGGATAGAACAAATTGAAAAGAAACTGGAAATGGTGGATGAACACCTAAGGAATGTGAGCAAAGAAATGGAAGACTCACTGGTCTACTTGGAGATGGATAAGGCTGCAGCATACTTAAGATTCCAGAATATAGTGGAATCAAAAGAAGAGGATCTGGAACAGGTGATAGCAGAAATATTGGCGGAAATGTTGGAAAAAGACAAAGATGATATTATGAAAGAGTTGGATGAAGTTTATAGAGTGAGTACAAATTATACATGATGCCACAAATACCCAAAAGAAGTCCATGTAAGATTTGCTAGAAGAAAGGTCCTGGATATCATATACAAAATATCTAGAGAAGAAACAATTAAATACAAAGATAAAGAAATCGTGGTTCTTAAACAAATCCCAAGAAGAGTGAGAGAAAAAAGACGAGACTATAAATTTTTGGCAGCCCAATTAAACCAAAAAGGTATTGTATTTAAATGGCTAGTCCCAGAAGGGATGTTAATTACATGGGAAGAAAGGAAAGTTAAAATAGATTCCATGGAAAAAACCCAAGAATTTTATGAATGATTGGTAGGCCCAGAAGAACTGAGTAGTAAGGATGAACTAGAATCAAACTCCCAAGAACACCAAGATCATCAAAAGAATAGAGACAGGAGCCCAGGAAATCCTAAAAACACACAACAACAAGAGAGAGAAGAACCGAGGACACACTACAAGCCACAAAGAGAAAGGGGAGCAACTACAAGACAAAGGGCGAGAATTAACTAGACAATAAAAGAGGAAAAGAAAATACTATCAATTAACATAAATGGTCTAAACTCCACGACAAAAAGAAAAAGAACATTAGCCAAATTAATTAAACAAAATGTGGATGTAGTATGTTTACAGGAAACTAACATAAGAAAGTCAGATGAAAAATATTTAGAATGCCCCAAGCTAGGGAAATTATATACGGCACCTGCAGACCCCAGGAAAAAGAAAGGGACAGCGGTATGTGTAAAAGATGACATGAAAGCAGATCTAATTTGGACAGATCCTGACGGAAGAATTCTGGTTCTGCAAATCTGGATTAACTCAATTCCAACTCTATTAGTGGTAATTTACACCCCCAATGAAAACAAAAAAAAAATTCTTGAAACATTTGTATGAAAGAATAGTAGGATTAGAAAAAAAAAACATTTGTATCTTAGGGGACTTCAATACCATTGTGGACCATCAAAAAGATCACAGTAGTGGGGGGAGAAAGAAAGAAAAAGAAAAAGAGAGAGTTGCCAAAAATATGTGGAAATGATGACTGAAATAAACTTGATAGATACGTGGAGAAGGTTAAACGCAGAGAAAAAGCAATTTACGTTCTATTCAAATCCACACCAATCATGGACAAGAATTGATATGGTATGGATGAACGGTGAAATAGCAAATGAATTAAAAGAGACTGAAATTTTACCTAACAAATGGGCAGATCATAACCCAATTCAGATACTTTGGAAAGGTAGGGAAAAGCCAAAGAAAAGGTGGATGCTAAATATTCAGCTAATTTAAGAAAAAGAATTTATGAACAGACTTAAGGAAGAAAACAATTATGATAAACTTCTCCAACAAACTAAGAAAGACTTAGATTTTTGGAGCAATTTACAACTTTCCTTATTGGGCAGGATTGCTTTGATTAAGATGAATATTCTGCCAAAATTTCTATATTTATTCCAGACAATACCAATTAAACTAAATAAAAAAATTTTTACGGAACTAAACAAGATAACATTGAATTTCATTTGGCAAGGGAAAAAAGCTAGGATTAACGTAAAAGCCCTACAAGATTTGAAAAGCAGAGGAGGGTTAGCCTTGCCAAACTGGGAAATATATCATACGGCAGCCACCCTCCTATGGATAAAGGATTGGGTGAACCTAACCAACAAAAGAACACTAGTATTAGAAGGCCACGATATGCAGAAAGGATGGCATGCCTTTCTGTGGGAATCTGGGAAACCCAGGCAATCATATTTCCATAGGCATCTTATCAGGGACTCTTTATTAACTAATTGGAAAAAAGTACGTAAAAAGATTTATTTAAAAATACCGATTTGGATATCCCCAATGGAAGCGATAGTACACCCTAATAATTTGGATATAACCAAAATGATTAAGTACGAAAATTTATTAGACCCACAAGGAAAATTGAAAACACGACAAGAACTGCAAGAGCGAGGATCTATAATTGATCAGTGGGTGTACCTACAAATTCATAGTAAATACAAACAAGACATTAAGGAATTCGGAATCTACAATAAATTACAGACCCTAGACAAAATTCTACTAGGACCAAGTAAAAAAAATATATCTAAATTTTACAAATATTTATTAGAAACAGAACTAGAACAAGAAATTGTCAAGGGAAATATGATTGCGTGGAGCAGAAATGTGGGTCGGAGCATTACCCTAGCAGAATGGGAAAAGATCTGGAACAGGAACATTAAGATCACAAAATCAGCAGCTTATAAAGAAAACTTATATAAAATGTTTTATAGATGGCACCTGCCCCCTTCGAGATTGGCGAAGATGCACCCCAACACGAGCCCCAAGTGTTGGAAATGTCAACACATAGAAGGTACCTTCTTTCACATGTGGTGGTCATGCAAGGAAACCCAGAAGTATTGGCAAAAAATTAGGCACTGGCTAGAGGAAATAACCATGGAACAAATTGAGTACAAACCAGAGTCCTTCCTTCTAGGAATTTTTGATAAACAAATATCCAAAAAGTCAAAGTATATTACAATCCACATCTTAACCGCGGCCAGACTGGCATTTGCCCAGTGCTGGAAACTACCCTCTATCCCCACTGATCTTATGGTTATTCAGAAAATCTTACAATGCGCCGAAATGGACAAACTAACACAAGCATTAAAAAATAAAGAATCTTCAACCTATTATAGCAATTGGAATCCTTTGTACATTTGGCTTAATCAAAGATAGATCACCTCTAAGAAAATTAAGGCCGAGGCCTCCGAGGCAGAGATAAAGAAAAGCACTGCCGACGATAGTCTGGAAGAAGAAAAGACCTTACAGACAGTCACAAAAATATGTTTTTATTATAAATGTTTTCTCTACTTCTGTTATCCCCACTTTCCCCCACCCCACCCTTCCCTTCCCTTTCCCTCTTTCCTCTCTCAAGCTTTCCTCTCTTTCCCTTTTGGCCCATGCCAAGACTTGTTCGTCTTTTTGTTGTATATACTTTGTAGCTGTGTTGTTGTTGACTTTTTAAAAAGTAAAACTAATAAAGTTTATTAAAAAAAAAAAAAAGGAAGAACTAAATTACTTCCTAAAGGAAGATAAGTGTCCATGATTTTATTTATAATTAGGTTTTGTTGCTCTTGTCACTCTTATTTCTCTTGCTTCTTTTGGCCTTGTTCTCTCTCCTCTTTGCTGCTTATCTTTCTCCGCTGTGAGCTCCTCTCATCATCTAAGTTCATCTTCCTTGTTCTCTCTTCCTCTTGCTCACTAAGATAATGGTCATAAAATTGCTCTGCCTTTTCTATTGAGTCTAACCCAGTGGTTCCCAAACTTTTTCAGTCCACCGCCCCCTTGGTGCTACAAACTCATCCTCAATGCCCCCCACCTAGGGGCGGGATTCAAATTTTTGTGGGTGTGGCCTAATTTGAGGGTGTGGTTTGCTGGTAATGTGATTGAGTGGGTGTGCTGGTCACATGACTGGGTGGGCGTGGCTTGCTGGTCACGTGGCTGGTGGCGTGGCTTGCTGGTCACGTGACTGGGTGAACGTGGTTTGGTGACTGGCAAACCAAAGTGTTCCTCACTTAATGGCCGGTTGCTTAGCAAGTGTTATAATTTATGACTGGCCTCCTCAGAACTACTTGACCTGGTTTTGGAGTTTTGACAGCCATGCACACACATATACATATACTCCCTTCCAACCCTGTGGGAGCAGGTCATTGGACTAGAATCGGCAAAGTATCTCTGATTAGATTCTAGTAGTGAATAAAATCTAATCAGAAATGCTTTGCCAATTCTTGTTGATTTGTTTTATTTGTATTTCTTTATTTTATGTTGCTGAATTGCATTGACGTATGTCCCTTCATGTGCACAACCCAGAAGCTTTTGTGATTCTTTGCAGCAAAAATTACCGACCGCTGGCTTTGCTCTACTTTTCAAATGTGCCAGCACTGCCGTGTTCTAGGTGCCGGCCCCACAGGTCCACCCCATTGAGCCCGCTGCACTGGAGGGACCTGCCCAAGCAAGTCTGAGCAGAGCAGTGCACCAAATCAATGGGGTGAGCCTGGGAGAGGGAAAGAGAGAGAGAGAAAAGAGAGAGAGAAGGAAGAAAAGAAAGAGAAAAGGAAAGGAAGAAAAAGGGACAAAGAAAGGGGGGCATGGAGGGATGGAGGGGAGGAGGAGGAGGAGGAGGAGGAGGAGGAGGAGGAGGAGGAGAGAGAGAGAGAGAGAGAGAGACCTGATGCATCAGATTGAAATGAGGCCTAGTTTAGAGGTCCTTTTCCACACTGAAACATCTTTGCCAGCACATTGAAACACCTTTGCCAGCACATTGAAACATCTTTGGCTTCTATTAATTAAAGGTTTTGTGGATGAAACATGGCCAAGACTATCAGGAAGCTCTCACATTTTGTTGAGGCTTTAAACAGGATCCATTGGACCAGATCTCCAACCTAAAAAATTACTTTTCCCCAATGTATTACAGTGCCAATTCTGAAGAAGGCAAAAACCAAAATGTATCGGTAAATTACGAGAACACACACACACACTTCTAACTCTGCTGGAGCAGGTGATTGGACTAGTATAGATATCTCATTATCTTTCTTCTCCCTCCCTCCCTCCTTCTTTATTTCTTTTTCTTTCTGTCCCTTCCTTCCATGCCCCCTCTTTCTTTGTCCCTTTTTCTTTCTTTCCCTTTTCTCTTTCTCTTCTTCCTTCTCTCTTTCTCTCTCTCTCTTTCCTCTCTCTTTCCTTCTCTCAGGCTCACCCCATTGACTTCGTGCACCACTCCATTTGAACTTACTTGGGCAGGTGCCTCCAGTACAAGGGGCTCAATGGGGTGGAACACAGCGGCGGTGGGATGTTTGAAAAGGAGAGCAAAGCCACTCTGGCTTTGCTCTCCTATTCCCAAGGCTGCATTCGGAACGGAGCTCCTTGCACCAGAGTGTGCAAGTCAATGGGATGATCCTGTGGGGCCTTGCCTGGAATGTGGCAGCAGGATTTTTTCTCACCCCTGAATTGTGCCCTGCTCCTCACCTCCAGCACCCCCCTGCTGCCTCTTAGCATCCCCCTGCAGGCCCCCTTGCCTCTCAGCATCCCCCTAAGGCATCCCACTGCCCCCCAGGGGACAGTACCATCCACTTTGGGAAACACTGGTCTAACCTATGCCTTTGTTCTTGCCAGGTCACCAATATTCCCTCTGGTATCAGCCATCTAAAAATCATTCTTCTTTTAATTAAGCATTTCGTCAAAAACAAGTGTTCTTTCCTTAAATCTCTGACTCTTCTCAGAATTTGTTTTAAGACTGTTATTCCTTTTCCCTTATGCTTCAAGGGGTCATCTCTCACTCTCTGCAAAATTTCTGTTTTATGGCTTTCTTAGTAAATCTCATGTGGACCTCTCTGGGCAATTTATTTCTCATTGTGTATCTGGTTTGTACTCTAAATATTTCATCAATATCCACCATCACCTTTTCTTTAGTCACTTTCAACAGCCCTGCTAACATTTCTGCCATTGTCTCTGTTAGGTTTTCTCCCTGTTCTTCCTCCATGTTCTGAAATCTTAGTTAATAATCAGCTTTATCCATTTCTAATGAAATAATTGTTTTGTCTTTATCTTGACCAGCTGATGTCAATCTATAGTCAAGTTCTCCTACACTCTTTTCTGTTAAATCTATTCTCTCTTCTATTTTTGGCATATGTTCTTCATTTTTCATCATCATTTGTTGTATATTTTATATTTTTCCTTCTGTGTTCCCTACTTTCTCTTCTACTCTCTCTTTCTCTTCATTTGTTCTTGTACAGCTTGTATCAGTGCAGAGCTGACATTGCAGTGACACAATGGACTTTCCAGGAGCTCCTGGGGGGGGGGGTGGTCATCAACATCCTGGTTGCCGAGTCGTCCAGCTGGACCCAAATCATCCTGGGGGGATGATAACCAAAGGAGGCACACTCTGTCAATCCCAGGGAGACTGCACATTCCCTGGTGGATCCAGAGAAACATTTTAACCAGTGGCAGAGGAAAATGGCCATTGCGAGCTGCTATGAGGCTGGGACAGCTACCGGAAGCAAGAAGCATTTGAAAGGTGTGATCATGCTAGGTGAGCAATATTACTGAATTTCTAACTAGTAAAGAAAGAACTTCCCCCCTAGGGAACAGTGGGGTGAAAAGAGAGACCCAAAGTTAGAGGTGGAAGTGGTTTTTTTTCCTACCTCTGGAAGAAAAGTGGAGAAGAAGTTTTTTTTAAGGGTCAATTGAAAGTGGAAATAATTAATCATGGACTTTCTGAATGAACAATGTTATTGAGAACTGGACTGGATTTAATGGATTATTAAAAATTATCAGATAGTGTAAGAACTGTGATTTGGATTTTTCCCCTTTTTTCCTCCTATATTTAACTATAAAACATAAAGATTTAAAAGTTGTTTGGGAATATTATAAGGAAGAGAAAGAGAAAGCAGAGCAACAGTGCCACCTAAAGGCTAAAATGAAAATAGAAGAAAGAAGAGAGAAAGGGGGAAAATATATGGGAAATGCATGACCTCGACTGCATGGTACAAGAAGATAAAGTTATTTTTACTGGATAGTGAGTGGAACACTGAAAACTTTTGTCATAAACAGTGCAGCTCTTGGAAGTTAATGAAAACAAACCAGATAACTGAGAACTGAATATTATAGTCTCCCCTTTCTCTTGGACATTTAAAATTTTACTTTTTTTGTGTGTATATTTTTAAAGAAGTTCTGTGAACTCTCTTTCCTGGAACTATAATAATTGATGGCTGAATTCTGAGGGTTGGAGGGCCAAATTGGATTACAACTTGCTATTTTGGAACTTTCTTCTTTTCTTTCTTATTTCATTTTTCTTGCTTTTTTTACTATCATACTTGAATTAAGGTGAGAAAGAACCTCAAGAAAAGTACACATGGTTTTGGATTAAATTTATATTTACATTTTCACCTTGGATTACAATTGATTTTTTTTCTTTTTTTCTTCCTTTCTTTGGTGGATTATAAAAAAATTAAACATTGTAAGATGAAGAAAACAACATCTGCTCCATCGTTGGCCTCCTGCTCTGCTGCTTCTAGCCTGCTGGACAGAGAACTCTGGATGAAATGCTACAACAGGAGAAAGAGGCTACAATGCAACCTATTGGAATTGTTAATTATAGTAAAGTGCTGTAATTTCTAAGCAAGCATTTGCCTTAAGAGACTCAATTGCAAGGCCAATGCCATCTTAATATTTTGCTTTAATACATAATGTTTTCATAAGGGACCTTGACAAGATATAACTGTAAAGAGACTGCTCTGAATGCTCAACATATTTAGTATGTCTACCAAGGAAAGGAGAGATACAGAAGAGCAGTAAATGTTTAATGATTTTTCTCCATATCATGTTTCTGCTTGGCCTATGTTGTTTTCAGTATTGTATCCATTTTTCCCCTTTTACTTGAATTTTGCTGAAATTTGATCTGTTTTAATATATTTTCTACCCTTTAAGAGGCAAAAAGACAGTTTTTAGAATATATGCATATAAATGGTTTGATAAAGAATGTGACAGACATGGTATGAAGGAAGGTAAGTAAAATATTCCCCTTATTTCTATATTCAGTTGAGGTATATTTACACTTAAATCTAAAAATGGTAGAACCATGTTCTAACAACATTTTTCTAGATTTCCCCCTGGCTTTCATTTCATCACCAAACAGGTTTAAATAAATCATCATTAGCCATTGTAGTGCTAAAATAGTTTCCACATCATTCTGGCACTATTCAGCTTTATAAAATATGTTAACACTTTACTACCCATTACAATGGGAATGTCAGATGACCACCAATGAATATAAAATAAAATGCACTCTGACCGAACCGGTAGTAACACCAGTTGAATCCCACCCCTGCTTTAAGCTAGCTATTTCCTCTTACAGCTACTTCCTCTTACCATAAATTTATCTTACAATTTTAAATTTTGAAGACCTTTCATTTACCCATGTCAAATATAAAAACAGAGGGATACTTGATTAGTCTGGTGTAGGCATGTCTTTTCCCACCAATCCCCAATCAGCCTCTTCTATTGCCATTTTGCTATTATCTTCCTAAAAACTATACAGAATTGTTCTGTGGTGCAATGCATTTGCTCAATAATGGTAGATCTTTCTATTTAGTAATGCCAATTTTGTTTTGCAAAAACTAAAATGGTATAACAGTGAAATGGTATATTACTGAAATAAGAGAACACATTGATTGATTGATTCTGCTATCAAGTTGATCTTGACTCTTAGAGACTCTGCAGATAGATTTTTTACATGACAGATTGTCCCTAAGCTGGTCTTTCAGGTCTTCCAACAATGTAGCTGTTATTATTAAAACTAAGTTCATCTATCTTCCTGCTGGTCAGATTCTTCTTGTCTTTCCCTCTGTCTTTCCCAGAGCCTTCTCCTGAGAGTTAGGACTTCACATAATAGGGGATAGATTATCTGATTATTCTGCATTCTTTCCCTATTTTTATACTTTATTAAAAAGAAAAAAGGAAAGAAACATACTTCATTCTATAAATGTTTTAACAGTCCTATTCTGCTTCTATTATAGAAAATATGAGCTAGAATCCAATTATTCTGAAGTCCAATTCACATAAAAGCAACCTCAGAGAACTTATATTTAGACTAGGAACAACATCCTTTATGGAATAGCAATTAACTGTATTCATGTATATTTAAGTACAATCTTCTTTTGCCTGAGCATCAACCGTCTAACCATCTCTGTTTCCAGGCATTTAGCTAAGGTGAAGAATGCCAGTGATGATACAGAGCTTGCCAGTTCACAGGTGTGAACACCTTCTTGCTTGCTTTCATTTGTGGCAATTAGTTCCACAAAGCCCTATTAGGAAACCTTTAAAAATATAGATAGATTTAGTTATTTTGTGATAATGCTCTGAACTCTGTGTTAAAAAGTGCAATATTCACGGTTGAACAAATAACAACAAACACACTATTTAGTCTTGGTAAACAACATATAGCTTGAATAGTGTTCTGTTATAAAATATTAATTATCCTTTCTCTCTCTCTCTCTCTATATATATATATAACAAAGAAATAACGTATTTGATTATTAATATTTTAACAGCAGCTAGGATGCATTTGCACAAAATTGGAGAAATGAAAAAATTCTGACAGGAGAGGAAATAATTAAGAAAATAATGGAATGTGCAGAAATGAGTAGATTAACAATGGCGATTAGAGAACAAGAAGAAAAAGACTATTATAAAATTTGGAATCTATTTTATGAATGGTTGGATAGAAGAGTAAAGAATTGAATTATATAAGTATAGTATAACATATTGTTAGTGATAAATAGATGAGTTAGAGTAAGAAAATGAATTTGAAATATATTATTGAAAGTTAAGGACTTAAAAATTAAGGATAATAGAATAAGTGACAAATGTGATATAAAATATTGATAAGAACAATTACAAATATATACAAGTTAAATAAGTATGATATTATTTTGTGCACGAAGAAATATGTACTCAACTGACACACTGTGGAACAGAAAGAAGGTTTTATGTTTGTTTTTGTTGTGATAAAAATAAAAAAACTTTTATTTATAAAAAAAGTTTAATTCTTCTCCAAACTGTTGCATCTTTTTCAAATCTCTGAAGCTGGCATGGCCAATCTTTTTGTGCAAGAGATGAATGCATGAATCACGTGCCACATTTCCAAATGTTTGAGCACATTGAACCTTTTGTCCCTGCAATACATAAAGATTATCCTCTTTTATGCCCTGTGCACATACGCACCCATTTCTTTTGAGGAGACATCTCCCATTTACAAAGATGGTCTCAAACTCTTGTTTATCTAAACGTGAGACACTCAGTAAATTATGCTCCATTTCAGGCACACATAATATGTAAACTTCTCCTCCAGACATGGAATCAGCACACTGCCTTTTCCTGTGACTTTAGCCTTCTTGCCATTTGCCATGGCCACTCTATCACCTCCAGCTGGATCTATTCTGAAAAACAATTTAAAATTATTAACAATTGTTTGACTAGTCCCACTGTCTATTAACCAATTGTCTCTACTATTACAATAGGTAACTTTTACAACAGCAGCTTGTCCATCTATTGGTTTTCTTCCTTGTAAACAGTCTTTCTTTAGATGAATCT
The DNA here is from genome assembly GCF_900518735.1 of Pseudonaja textilis. Next base: position 3,462,824 of record NW_020769370.1, read on the forward strand.
TATCACCCCAGATGAAACACCACTGTTGTTCCTGTTCTTTCTTTTCAGAAAGTCTTTGCTGTGCTGTAATCCAGTCTCTTCTGTTACTCTGGTCTCTGCAGAAATCCTGTCTGTTGCTTTTCTCTCTCTGCTCTTTGGGCCCCCACCTCAATAATTTATCCTAGTGGCTTCTTCTAAATGGCATTTATTTTCTTCAGAAATCAAACAGACTTTAAGGGCTTCCATACATAATTCCTGCTCTGGTTTGCATTCAGAAATGGCTGAACAATGTCCCACATTTCATCAAGACTGTTTAACACCAACAGCACTTTCTGAGATTCAGGAATCTGCATTCCATGCTGTTCTAACTCAATAAACAGAGTCTGCATCCGCAACAAATGTTTCGCTACACTCTCTTTTTGTAGCAGCCAGGCTCTGTACAATTGTCTCAATAATTGCACAATATTGCATGCTGATGCACTCACATGCACACTTCTCAATTTCAGCCAAAACTCCTTTGCAGTTTTTAAATCAGCTACATTCCAGAATTGTTCATCTTCTAAACTTAAAATGATGTAGGGCAGTGCCTTATCATGCTGCCTTTGACCTGCAGCTGCTAATGGCCCCTGGGGTGGATTAATAACAATATCCCAGAGCTCCTTGGCCTTCAGGAAGCATTCCATTTTTGCAGCCCAAATAATATAATTCTTCTGTCCCAATTGAAGCAGAGAGCTCTCCTTGAAATCAACAGCCATCCTGCAAGCTATCTCAGTCTTGTTCTCTTTTGCTTATAACACAGGTTGTCCCTCCGCTTGATTACAGTTCAGTCTTACTGTGTGTTTGGATTGGTTGGGTGTGCTCTGAGCCCATAACCTGTCAGAATTTGTAGCAATCCAGCCAGCACACAAACAAATAATTCAGCAGGATTCATTATATCAAAGAAACTTCTTTATATACAATAATATAAAACATAATGCATGTATACAATACAATAATGCTCTTGCAATGTGATAGAGAGAAGTAGCAAGTACAAGAACAAGCACTAGAACTTTCCAGCAAAGATAAAATGAACTGTTTTATACACAGAACACTTAAGTTAAGACACACCCAGGCTCCAAGCTGTCTCAGTCACCAAACAGTCCCCATTTGGCTGACTTGTTGCCATGTCTATTCCAGTTCATGAATCTTTATACACTGACATTTGTCTCTTCTAACAGCTCTCTGACACTCGTTTCTTTCTGGATTTTTGTCTTGCTTGGGTTTGGTTTATCTTGGCAATTTTGATAGATTGTTATGACATCCAGTTTGCTTTCTTCAATCTTGACAGTACTCTTCATATTCATCTTTAGTGACTCCTTTAGGTTCTTTCCATAATACCTGGGGTTCTCAATCAATGAGATCAATGACTTCAAAACAATTTTTGATGTTCTCTTTGAAAATGGTGGCTATATGTGAAAGATCACATTGTGGAAACTGACTTCTTTTTCATTTAAACTTGCAACTTGCACAAGGGTAGTTTGTGATCTGTTCACAATCAGAAACTGGCTATGTTTTTGATGGATACCATTTTTACTGTGATATATTGCAATCATGATATGTGAAAATAAAACATGTTGTTATATGTTATCTTGAACACCTTTAAAAATGAAACACAACGTAATTCAAAATTCAGCTGAAGTTCGAAGGATTCAAAATTTCTTATTTTACAAATTATTTGCACAAAGCCACAGACTAAATCATCACAAGAGGTCTTTTCATTTAGTTCACTGTTTTCAGTACATATTTCATAATATATATTAGTATCGGGGGGAGTTAAGTATTTTAATAGACAAAAATACTACTTTACATACCTTACAACTATGGTACTTGGGAGAGTTACATATCATACTGTTAAGTTTCATTGGGATTTTAAAAGTATTTTTAATATACAAAGAGGGAATGACAAAATAAAATGTAATAAATAAGCAGGAAAGAGGAGACAAAGAAATTACCCAGATATATTAAATATAAAGAAAGACATTCAACTGAGTTTTCAAACACAACATTTGACCTTTATTACATAGAATGATATTGTTGTCTTTTCCTTTACATCATAAAAACTGGTCCCCTACCTCTTCTTGCTGCCGCCAGCTGACTCCCAGGCCGGGTGCCGCTGCCTCACCCACATGTCGGCCACCATCTTGGCTAGGCCGCCAGCACCAGCTCACCATCTTCCCTCGCCCGCCGCAGCCCAAGGGTTGCTGCCTTGCCTTCCCACCACCGATTGGTAGTGAGGAGGTAAAGCAGAAAGTCCTGCTGGGCCTGTCTCCTACCTCCTGCTGCCACTGCTGCTGCCAGCCCGGTTGAGAGCCAACTCCTGCGCTGGCCATCCTTGCCACAGCAAGCTAGAAGACTGAGGAGAACCCCGGCATAGTTGGCTAGCCAACTTGCCTTTCTCCTTTTTGGTAACTTGCTTTTTTATATTTATATTTATTTTTTTTACTATCTGTTTTTGTTTTTATTAATCATAAGGACAAAACAGATACTAAAGAAATAAATAAACACATAAATAAAAATTATTTTACTATTCATCTTGATCTTTCTTCTTTGCTTAAAGAAACATCAAGATGAATAGTAAAATAATTTTAATGTGTTTATTTATTTAATATCTGTTTTGTTTTTATGATTAATAAAAACAAAAACAGATAGTAAAAAAATATATAAATACATAAATAAAGAAAAGCAACTTACCAAAAGGGAGTCAGTCAACTTCTTGTTACATTGATGTTATACATTGTATGCTTCTGCTTCAATCAATATATAGCAACATCAATGTAACAAGAAGTTGCATGTATACATAAATGGATTTTTTTTAAATAAAAGTGTTTTATTTTTTTTAAATATAAACAAAACAAACATAAACATAAACCATCTTCAGTTACATAGTGTGTTGGTTGGTACAAATCACTTGTGCACAATCTCTGCAGTCTTTGCCTTCCAATTTGCATTAATCCTTATATCATAAATCCACTATATATATTTATATTACTATTATTAATTACTTACTACACTACTAATATTACATCATTTGATGTGAGCAAATCACCATTTTTACTTAATCTACTTTATAATGTTCATTTCATCATCACCAATCTATTCTACAACAATATATCCTTACTTTACCTTACCTCTGTAATTCTATTATACTTATAAAGTATTATAAAATATTTCATAAATGAAAAAGCAAAGCAGAAACGAATATCAATAAGTACAGCAGTGTAATAGAAAAATTATTTAAATTTCTTTGTATTGACTTATTTCTAATTTTGTTAATTATATCAACATGTTTATAATTATCAACCTTCTGTATTTAATTCATACATAGCAATGATCATTCTCCACCTAATTTCTACCTCTTATCTCTATCCATTTCTCCACATTGTAATTTTTTAATTTCATTGTCATCTATGGGGATCTCTTCATTTTTCCATTATTGTGCAAACAATTCTAACTGCTGTTAACATGTGCAACATTAAATATGTATTGAATATATATACCCTTTATGTGGGTACCAACAAAATATTTCTGGTTTTAAAATTTAAATCTACATATTGCTTTACCATTTTTGCTAACCTGGACACTATATCCTCTTGAATAGCTACATTAGCAGTGCCCAATACTGTATTCATATATTCCAGTTTTTTAAACTGAGGAATAAATTTCAGAAAAAAAATTCAGTATTGCTTTGTGAATGTGCCTATCAATTCCATTTGTAATCTAACTTCTTAGATAATTTTGTACTATTATCTTTTTTTTGTACTATATATATCTGCGTAAGGCTGTAAAAAGCTTCAGTATATTTTTAAGCTGCATTCTAAAAAGGTTAGGTGACCAAACATAGCTTCCCCTGGCTTCTCTCTCTCTGCTATAGAGAGAGCATTCCATTAGGGACTGTTGGTCCAGGTAAGTAGTCTTGCCTAGGAAAGATTTTTGTGCTACTACTGGCACAAAATAACAAACTCCCTTGGTTTGTTAATAGTATTTCCATTTTAAGTGTTTCTTTTTCAATTAATCAATTGTAATTATGAAAATATCAGCCATTCTTTTATATACACAGTGCAACATCTTTTTTTTTTAACACAAATTTTATTCAATTTTTCACATAAAAACAAAAAGCTCTTTTTAGTGGACAACATATTTCCGGGTCATCACTTTTACATACAAATATGACAATAGTTATACATTCATATATGCATACTTAATTCTATTATTACCGTTTCCATTCCAAACTTTCAGAAAGGAGAGAAACAAGCAAATTAATCCTAATCTCTTACATTAATCTCGATCAAAACATCTTTTCATTTCATTTCAATTATTTCAAATATAATCCTTTAATATTTATTTTAAAAATAAAAATAATCAATATATATTTGCCTAATAATAATAATAAAAGTTACCAATGTATCTCCTTCCTTTTAACAGTCTGTATTAGTTTATTAATTTAAGTAGTTCTTTAATCTGTCATATATTTTTTCCACCACACATTCTTTCTATAGATTCTAAATTAATACAAGTTTTATCACAAAAGAAAAAGAAACAAGTACAGGTTTCCCCCCTTTTACTGCTTTGAGTGTGACACCTCAGTGGTTAAAATATACCTTTATTCCCTCGTCTTAATTCCCAATAAACCATTATTTTTAAGTAGTTACAATAATAATCATTAAATCTTTTCATTTGGATTCTGCAACATATTTTCCCCCCTTAATTTTATTTCTAATTTCAAAAAAGTAAAAGGGAAAAAATTGACTATTCAATTTCTGGTCACTGATATTGACCTCATTTTTAAACATCTTCACATTAATTTCAATTATTACAATTTCTTCAATAAACTTTAACTTTTCTTTTAAGAATAAAAAATAAAAATGTATATTCATCTAATAAGAGTTATCAGTAGCTATCCCTCCTTTAATAATCTATATTACCCTATTTTCTATTTTTTTAATTGCAAATATATTCTTGTTACCCCTTGTCACCCTGCAGAATCCCCTTTTTAATTCATCAACCATTATCTCTGAAAAAATGATTTCTTTTCATCATTTTACTATTTCCGTATTTCTTTATTTCATGCACCTGTTTCTTACTGCCTCTCCTCCCCCTCTTTTTCCTATATCTTTTCTCATTCCCTCTCTTTCTTGATATCTTCCTTTCCCCCTTTCTGCTAGATCTTTCTACCCAATTTCACAGGTATTCACCTTTTTGATTACCTTCTTAAATCTCAACTTTCTAGCCTTCCTTCTTTCCCCTCGTCTTTGTAGTGTTCTTTGTGTTAATTGTCTATTTAAGATGGCTTCTCCTTGAATTGACTCCTCCTCCTCTAAGTTCTTTCTTCTTGTTCTTCAATTGCCATTGCCATTTCTTCTAACACAGAGCAAAGTGATTTGCCTCTTTCCTGTAGTAATTCTCTCATATTTTTAAGTTCCATTTTTAATTCCCAAAGAGATATCATCATTACACACTCTTATATTTTATAATCGTTGAAGTCCACAAAAAGCACTTTTACTTTCCTTCTTTCTTATTTCAGTTTTCTAAAGTTCTCAATTATTCCAGCCCAGGGTCTATACCAAAAACATCAATCAATCCCATAATCAGTCTTTCCTTGCTTCTTTCTTTATTCTGGTTCAGCTTTCACTTTCTAAGATTCTTACTTTGTTTCAATATTTCTTTAACATTATATCAACACAAGTTCATACAGAAACAGAATGCTTTCCCTTTTGTTTGAGTTCAAGTTTTTGTCGGAAGATGGCACTCTCTGTTATACAAAGTTTTCACCTTTTTCCCCTATTTTTTTATTTAGGGTTTTTCAAACCTCAATATTCCAGCACAATCCAGGCTCCAATTTGTAAATTTTATTATTATTATTTTTTGACAATCTTAAGTCCAGCTTTATTTTATGCCTGTTTATTGCCAAAATATTTTAGTCCAATTTAATTAAATCTTTAGTTCCGGCTTCTTTCCCAGTTCGAAGCCCCACTTAGCTGTCAAAATTATTATTTTTTCCTGTCCCTTTGTATTTTTGCAGCTCACTTTTCTTTTCTTAAAAGTTCAATGTTACCTTAATACTGGGGTACTTTTTGTTTAGTTGTTTTGCCCAATTGTCCTGGTTCAGATGTTATCCACCTCTTTCTTCCCTCCTGAACAAATCTTAGTCCAGCTGAGTCCTCCTCTTCGGGGTGGCCATTTTGGACCACCGCTTCAGTCATCTTCAGGGGAAAAAAGATCTATAGTTCGTCGGCGAGGAGAGCTCAACCCAGAAGTCCCAGTGCAACATCTTTTTTATAGACTGTCATTTTCAAATCCACTTTCAGTTCCATCTCATTCTTGTCTGGTGAAACTTGTTCCTCTTCCATAACATCTTTTAAACACTAACTAGCTATAGTGTCAGGGATTTTTAAAAGTAACTGAATATTACTGATCTCCATTCCTCACCTTCTTTCTTTGCTTGCCACTGCCTTCACCACTCAACTTACAACAACAATCGAGTCCAAACCACTGTTGATTTTTTTCGCAGCATATTGCCAAGATGAAAAGGCAAATGAATTTGTCTGCTTTCTTTGGCAAGAAAACAAAAGGAGATCCAAAAGAGTCACAACCACAACCATTGGAGTCTGAGGAAAGCAGAGCCAGCACATCATCTATCGAAGAAAGTGAAGCCAGCACATCATCCACACCATGACCAGAGGAAAGAGCCAGTACATCATCCATACCATGACCAGAGGAAGGAGCCAGCACATCATCAGGTACTGGAAGAGCTGAATCAGACATTGAAGGGAACCTTCCTGACTGCTGGACACTGCAGCAATACAATAATTTTAGGGAAAAATATGATGGACTGGACGTTTCCCAGAAAAAAATAGGCTGCAAGTTTTGCAGAAGATTTGAAATTTCGACCAAAGAAAAAAGTGTACATGGAGCTATGGAGTGGAAGAATTACCAAATTGAACCATCAGGAAGGAGTAAAGAACTCCAACAAGCTTCTCTCAGAAAGAAATTGAAGGAACATTTCTCATCTAAGGCTCACAACATCTGTACAGAGTAGTTAAAGCAATGTAAGCAGGATGCCATAAGCAAAGGACTGGAGAAGATGAGTGAGAAATATCTGGGTAGTACATGTAGAGTGTTTATTACAGTTTATAGTCTGGCACAAACATGCAGACCATTTTCATAAATAGAAGATCTAACTGAGTTACAAAAAAGAAATGGTGTAGATTTGGGAGCAGGGTTGCATTCACGTAGAACTGTAGTTGCAATAGTAGATTTTATTGCAAAAGATATCAGGAAACATTTATTTACCAAAATTATTGAGAAAACTCACAAAATCTGTTTGATAATTGAGAAAGCCTCAACAATATCTTCCAAACCAGTTCTTATACTGTATTTAAACGTTGAGGGTCCAGCTTTCTCACCAACAATTTTCCTTGAACTAGTAGAATTAGATAAACAAGATGCAGAGACAATATATTGTTCGGTTATAGAAAGTTTGAATAAAGTTGGGTTTAATAGAAACTATCTGGAGAAACATTCAATTGGATTTTGCTCTGATGGAGCCAGTGTTATGCTTGGGAGAAAATCTGGGGTAAGCACTAGCTAAAGAATTTCCAAATATTATAATATGGCACTGTTTAAACTATCGTTTGCAACTTGTTTTAGATGATTCTATTAGGGAAATAAAGCAAATCAATCATTTTTAAATTTTTATTGATAAAATATATTCTATTTTCCATCAATCGAATAAGAACCTAATTGAACTTAACAAAATTTCCAAACAACTTGAGATTGAAATTATAAAAATTGGTAGAGTTTTTGGACCAAGATGGGCTGCCTCTGTAGTTTAAGGTCAACCCTAGCTGTATGGTAGGCTTATCCAGCGCTACATCAGTTTTTCTGTTCAAATAAAAAGTACTCTGGTATGGCTGCCCATCTTGAAAACTCATATTTTCTCACTGATTTGGCCTTGATGTGCTAACTGAAATATCTCTCCTTTCTAATGCATTGCAAGCGAGAAACATAGACATTATAAAGGCTGAAAAACTTGTGCTAAGATCAATAAGATCATTTGAAATGCTTATAGAGAAAAAGGGTTCATATGAAAATAAGGTTGATGAATTAAACCTTTAAAAAATATAAATTTTATACAAAATCATCGATTTGTGGGACTTCCTCGTGAAAAACTTATACAAAGCATTGTAACTAATTTGAAGAAAAGATTGATGGATTGAGAACATTTAAAGACAGGCTGCCAATTTAAAGATATTGATCAATTAAATTGGTTGCATTTGGTCGAATTTTCAATTATGAAATCAATATTAATGATTATTGTGATTTCATAGAAAATGTACTAAAAGATTCTAAAAATTATACAATTCCTTGCAGCATTAAAAAGGCTAGAGATATTATTAAAACTATTGTAGTCAGTTCAGCAGAGGCAGAAAGGGGCTTCTTGCAGATGAACATAATATGTTCAGAAGGCAGAAGTCGCCTTACAGTTTCCAATATTACAAACCTCCTGACCATCAGTCTAATTGGCTTACCTGTGCAAGAATGAGACCCTGTTCCTATAGTGAAGAAGTGGTTACGGGCACATCATCACACAGCTGATATGCTTGTATTAAACACAAGAAAACTGTAACTCAGGATGATAATAGAAAAGCAATTTGGAAGTACTTTAAATAAGTTTTGTTTTTTGTAAAGTTTTGTTATGTAATAGTTTTTGATTAATATTTTAAAATGTTGTAACAATATAGTTTTGTGTACCTTTTTATCATTTAAGCATTAAAGACATGACATAATAAACTACCTTTTTGATTTGGTATATCTTTTTAAATACTTAGTCATTAGGGCAAAGATGTGATGTTGAGTTGGCCTCGCCCAGCCCTCTGCAGCCCTCACCGTAGCTGCCCGCGCCTCGCCTTGCCCTCTCAAGGGTTCGCCAGGCCTTGGAAACTGGCAAAAAGCACTTGTTAAGCAATTGGCCACTAAGCGAGCACCTGGTCATTAAGTGAGGACCACTTAAATTTGGGTTGCCAGCCACATGGTCACCTGCCTGGGCCTTGCCTGGGCCTCTCCAGGCCTTGGAAACTGGCAAAAAGCACTTGCTAAGTAATTGGCCACTAAGCGAGCACCTGGTCATTAAGTGAGGACCACTTAAATTTCGGTTGCCAGCCACATGGTCACCTGCCTGGGCCTTGCCTGGGCTTCTCCAGGCCTTGGAAACTGGCAAAAAGCACTTGCTAAGCAATTGGCCACTAAGCGAGGACCTGGTCATTAAGTGAGGACCACTTAAATTTGGGTTGCCAGCCATATGGCCACGCCCATCCCAGTCACATGACCACATAGCCATGCCCAATCAGCAAGCCACTCCCACTCCAGTCACATGACCAACAAGCCACACCCACAAATTAGGCCATGCCCACAGAACCGGTTGTTAAGAAATTTGAATCCCACCCCTGACCTCGCAGCATCCTGATGCAAGCAGTTGCACTGCCACAGTAAGCCTTATGGCAGCCTACCACTCCCAGCTATACCACTGAGAGAAGCCTTGTGGCATCCTGCCACTTGCTGCTGAACTGCCACGATGAACTTCCACGATAGTTAAATAATATTATATAATATATAGTAATATGTTATCATATGATATGTAATAATATAGTGGTACCAATTTCTAGTATCAGAAACCTTAATATCAAATATATAAATCTAGAGACAAAAATAGTACAGTAATATCTTAAAGAGCTTAAATAACCCCCCCCCCTTTCCCCCTTCTTACACTTTTACTTCTTTTTTTAGATTTATTACTTTTTAGTTTCAATCCAGTTTTCTTTCTTCTCAGTAACCAGTAGATGTCTCTCAAGCACAGCCACTAATTCTCTTTCTCTGATCTTAAATATGCTGTGTCTCTGTCTGTGTAACATCCGTTTTAAATCCAAAGTCACGCAGTTCAAGTATTTTCAAGTTTCAGTTCAGTTCAAAAGAAATATCCAATCCAAGTCACTTATCTAATTCACCTTCTCCTCTTTTTCTTAGCTCTTCAGGATTACTGCTCTAAATCTTCCCATTGCTCCTGTTCTGTATTTGTTCCCAGTACTCTATTTCCGTATCTTTCTTCTGATCTTTCTGCCTGCAGTTTGTTTCACCGCTCCTTTCACTGCTAGCTAGGGCTGGCTCAATCTGCCAAGTTTCACTCCGTTATCCCTCCAATCGTGCTCCGATCTCTCTTGCTGTATTCACTTTAAAGTTGGATGTCAAAACTGTCAGTTCTGATTTCACCTTCATTCTGCTATATCACTGCTGGTTGTGTCTTGCTGTCAGCCTTCATGGAGGTCCATTACTGGTTGTCCTTCCTGTTATGTCGGTAGATCGGTCCCCAAACAAGGCGCGAGAACAGTGATTTTCAAGCTCTTTTTATTGTGTACTTACATTGGCTTGCTTGGCTTCGGATCGGTGGCAGCTTATATAGAACTTGCTTTTGGCGCTGAGGCCAATGACATCGTTTCAAATCTCTCATTTCGATCGGCTTATCCAATCGCGGGCGATTCGCAACGGGCCAATCGCTGTGGCTTACTCAGCCAATCTGAGTGTGGTGCTTCTTGACCAATCAGAATTAAGTGTTACAAGAATGCTAATGCCACTGGTACAGAACACCCCTCCCCTCTTGGTTTGGTCCTACGTGACGTAGTCCCATAAGTAGGCGGGGCTCTGTATCTGTCTACTGGACCTGCGCGGGTTAGTTGGTGCTTGGTCTTTGAGTGGTTTGGTCGGGTTCCGTGTTGCTCTCTGCCTCATCTATGGAACCACCTGGAAGGATGAGTCGGGCCTTTCGCCGTAGCTCCCTCCCGGTCTACCAGGGCTGGTCGAGCTGCTGGCTTCACTGCTCCCGCCTGGTCTTTCTGGGCTGGTTGAGCTGGCTTGGCTGTTCCTTCCAGGCGAGGCTTCGAGCTGTTTCAATTTTTTGAATTGTCTTTTTTGTGAACTGGACCATTTGTTCTGCCCTCCCATTCACCACCAGATGTGCTGGCACTGTCAGTGCATGCCGTATTCCCCGTTCTGCTAGGAATTTTTCAAATGTGAGCGCAGTGAACTGGGGGCTGTTATCTGATACTATCACATCTGGGAGGCCATGGGTTGAAAATAGCTTGTTGAGTTCTTTGATGATGGCCTCTGTGGTGGTAGTTTTCATGCTGCTTACTTCCAACCAGTTGGAGTAAGCGTCTGCCGTTATCAGGAATGTGTGCCCCTTTGTTGGCCCGGCGTAGTCTATGTGAATCCTGGACCATGGCCCTCTGGGGGTTTCCATTCCAGGATTGGGGCGGAGGGTGGGCTTGGCCTGGATTCTTGGCATTGCCTGCACGCTGCCACCCAAGCTTCGATTTGCTTGTCCTTCCCTGGCCACCAGGCGTAACTCCTGGCCAGGGCCTTTGTTCTAACGATGCCTGGGTGCCCCTCATGCAACAGTTCTAAAACCCTTTTTTGTAATTTTTCTGGAATGACAACCCTGTCTCCCCACAATATACAACCTTTTTCTGTGAATAGTTCGGTTTGTCGGCTCTGAAAGGTCCTGAATTGTTCGTCGTCGTCTCTTTCCGGCCACCCTTTTTCCACCCAATTTAAGATCCGCACCAGACGTTTGTCTTTATTGGTTTCACGGGCAATGTCTGACACAGTCAGTGGAAGATTGGGTAGTGTCTCGATGTTTAGAGTGGACGCTGTGGGTGCCGGGTCGGCATCCAAGTCAGGCAGGGGGGCTCAGGGCATCTGCATGTGAGATTGTCTTACCGGGTCGATGTGTTAGAAGGTAATCGTAGGCGGCAAGGAATTTGGACCACCTTGTCATTCTAGGGGATAGTATGTTCGGGGTTGCCTTGTTCCCCGGCAGAATCCGTAACAGCGGTTTGTGGTCGGTGATGATGGTAAATGTTCTGCCATAGAGGTACTCGTGGAACCTCTTTATGGCAGCGATGATTGCCAGGGCCTCCTTGTCCAGCTGGCTGTAATTCCTTTCCGGTTTAGATAGGGTTCTTGAAAAGAAGGCGATGGGCACTTCTTTTCTGTCCAGAAGTGTGTGGCTAAGGACAGCCCCGACACCGAAAGGGGATGCGTCACATGTTACTGTTAGCAGTAGGGTCTCGCTGTATTGGATGAGAACAGCATCCGATGTGAGTAGGTCCTTTGTCCGGTTGAATGCGTTTCCCTCTCACTTCCCCCAGTTCCAGGTGGCTGCTTTGTTCAATAGCCTATGCAATGGCTCCACCGCGGTTGCCTTTTGGGGCAGGAAAACATTATAGAAGTTAAACAGTCCAAGAAATGCCTGCAGTTCAGTTTTATTTCTTGGTCTCGGGGCTTCCTTGATGGCCCTGATTTTTTTTTCCATGGGGTGGACTCCGTGCTGGTCTAGGATGTACCCTAGGAATTCGACCTCGGTGCACAGCTGACATTTTTCTTTTTTGACCTTCAGCCCCGAGTCTTTGAATTTTTTTAGTACCTCCCTTAGGCAGCTTTCCAATTGTTTTTGATTGGCCGCTGACACCAGCACGTCATCAAGATAGGGCACTACCCCCTTGATTCCTTGGAGTAGCCTTTCCATTAGGCTCTGGAAAACCCCTGATGCTACGCTGACTCCAAACTGGAGTCTCTTGCAGCGGAAAGCCCCCGGGTGGGTTACTATGGTTTGCACCTCTATGGTTTCTGCATCGACTGGCAGTTGTTGGTAGACTTGTGCCAGGTCGAGCTTCGCGAAAACCTTGCCTCCCCCCAGTGAGTGCAGAAGGTGCTGTACTACTGGAATGGGGTAAGCGGTTTGTTGCAGGGCGTGGTTGAGGGTGGCCTTGTAGTCCCCACAGATTCTCACTGACCCATCTAGCTTGACTGGGGTGACTATGGGGGTTTCCCACCTGGCATGGTCGATTGGTTCGAGTATTCCCTGTTCAATGAGCTTGTCTAGCTGCTCATTGATCTTGGGTCTGAGTGCGAAGGGCACTCGCCACAGCTTAAGGAGGATTGGGGCAATGCTGGGGTCTAGGCTGAAGGAGATAGGGGGCCCTCGGTACTTGCTTAGGTTGCCATCGAAGACCTCCTGGAAGTCCTTCGCGAGTTGCTCCTCCCAGTCCACCTCGGCGACATGGTTGATGCCTGTCACCCCAATTCCCAGCGGTGTGAACCATTGCAGTCCCTAAAGGCTGGGGTGGTCTTTGTCTACGATCGTCAGGGGAAGTATTTCGATGTGCCCTTTATACATGATTTTGAAGTGTCCTATTCTGACCACAGGGATGCGGTTCCCCTGGTAGTCCTTTAGGATTAGTTTCTGGCTTTCCAGCTCACGCCTGTGGATGATAGGCACCAGGCGCTTGATTTCCCGCCATGCAACCATGGAGAGGTAGGATCTGGAATCCACCTACATTTTGCATGGCTGGTCTTCAATGCCTACCGCCACGTGCACCTTTCGGGCATCCCAGCTTGATGAATGGCCGATGACGACCATCTGGTGGGTTTCTTCTCTTTGTCAGGTCTCGCCGAGGCATCTGTTCCTCCCGTCCTGGCTCCACTGGCTCTCGGCTTGTCGGTCCCTGGCCCTGGGGGGAGGGGTGCCGTCTCATCTCCAGGGGCTGCCGTCTCGTTGCCTGGGGCTGTGGGGTCGCTTGAACCAGCAGACCTTGGCGATGTGGCCCCACTTATCGCAATGTTGGCAGATCGCGTTGAAAAATCAGCATTCTGACTGAGGATGGTCACCCCCACACCCGGCACACAAGAACCCTGACTTACGACCTTGCTGTTCGCGCCAGTCCCATTCCGCTTGGAGTCGGTGGATGTCCTCCTCTTCATCTGCGGTGTCAGAGAGGGAGTCGAGGTCACCCTGATGAGTGGTGGTGACTGCTTGGCGGCTGGTTTCGGAGTGTGTCGCAGGCATCGGGGTTGTCTCAGTGGCTGGGGGCCGGTCTCCTGCGCTCGTCAGTTGCATCCGAGCTGCCGATTTCCTGGTTGCCTCGGCTGTGGTTGCTTCTGCGAGGGCGTCTGTGAGGGAGATGTTGCCTCTCACCATTAGCCAGCTCTGCAGAATGGGGTCCTTGAGCCCAAAGACGACGCGGTCTCACAGGGCTTCATCCATATCGGTGAACCCACACGTGCCCCCGAGGTCTCGTAGGTCAGCCACAAAGTCGCTGATGCTCTCACCCACTTTCTGGTCCCTCTGGTAGAAGTGGTGCCTTCTGATGAGGGTGGGCACGGTGGGGGCATAGTAGCTCCGCAGCAACAGCTCGAGGTCAGCCCAGTCCATCGCCTTTGCACCGTCGGGTTTTGCGAGGGCTTTCACCATCTTGAACACTGTGGGCCTGCAGTGTGTCAGGAACACAGCCCTTTTTTTCTGCCCATTTGTGTCCTTGAGGTTGCTGCTTTCCAGGAACATCAGGAATCGGTCAATGTAGGATTCCCAGTCCTTGGCAGCTGGGTTGAAAGGTGCGGGTGGTGCAATGTTGCTGGCCATCTTGTCGGTCGCGGTGCCACGTGCTGGTGGGTCTCTGTTTCACAATCCCATCCTCGTTGCCAGTGTTATGTCAGTAGATCGGTCCCCAAACAAGACACAAGAACAGTGATTTCCAAGCTCTTTTTATTGTGTGCTTACATCGGCTTGCTTGGCTTCGGATCGGTGGTGGCTTATATAGAACTTGCTTTCGGCACCGCGGCCAATGACATCGTTTCGAATCTCCCGCGATCAGCTTATCCAATTGCGGGCGATTCGCAATGGGCCAATTGCTGCGGCTTACTCAGCCAATCCAAGTGCAGTGCGTCTTGACCAATCAGAATTAAGTGTTACAAGAATGCTAATGCCACTGGTACAGAACACTTCCTCCATCTGTTCACTCCAGGTTATCTTCCAATATCCAACACGAACCGCCATCTGCCTAGGATCTTTGGAACTCCCACACCTTCGGAAAACCTACAGGTCTCCCTTTGACTCTGAAGAGTCCTACGAATGGAGATAGAGGGTCATGCTCCACAGAGTCTCTCGCTCGCATGTCCGCTCTCTCTGACAGCCATCTCCGCCCAACCAAGCTCCCATAACTTCTGAAGGCAAGCTGTTCCATTGGTTGATTGTTCTCATTATCAGAAAATTTCTCCTTATTTCCAGGTTAAATCTCTCCTTGTTCAGTTTCTATCCATAATTCCTTGTCTGGCCTTCAGGTGCTTTAGAAAATAGCTTGACCCCTTTCTCTCTGTGGCAGCCCCTCAAATATTGGAACACAGCTAGCATGTCTCCCCTGGTCCTTCTCTTCACTAGACTAGCCATGCCCAGTTCCTTCAAATGTTCGTTGTATGTTTTAGCCTCTAGTCCCCTAATCATCCTGATTGCTCTTCTCTGTACTTTTTCTAGAGTCTCAACATCTTTTTTATAGAGTGGTGACCAAAACTGGATACCGTACTCTAGGTGCAGTCTTACTAAGGCTTTATAGAGTGGTATTAGTACCTTACTTGATCTTTATTGTATCCCTCTGTTAATGCAATTTAGGATTGCATTAGCTTTTTTGGCTGCTGCTGCACACTGCTGGCTCATATTTAGCTGGTTGTCCACTAAGACTCCAAGATCCCTCTCACAGTTACTGCTATGAAGCCTGGTTTCACCCAGTCTATATGTGTACTTTTGGTTTTTCTTACGTAAGTGTAGCACTTTATTTTTCTCTACAATGAATTTTATTTTGTTAGATAGCACCCATTGTTCAAGTCTGTCAAGATCCATCTGGATGTTGAGCCTATTTTCTAGGGTGTTAGCTGTTCCTGCCAGCTTATTCTCTGAGCTTGCTTGTTTTCTTGCAAATGTTCCATTACCCTAACTAGGTAACATCATCAGTGCTGGAAGGACTAGCACTAATGAAACTTTTGTAAGAAAATAAGCAAACTCAGAGCGCACTAAGGACCCCTCATTTTAATATTGAGCTACAAATATTCTCCTTTATTAGACATATAGTTAAACTTACAGGTAAGTTAGCTCATGAATGAATTTTGATAATGCTAGGTTTTTATTTATATAACGATACAAAGTGCTTCTCAGGGTACTTCTAGTGTAGAAAATTTCTATTTCTAGTAGGATGAAAGTAAGGTTAGGGTTAAGCTTCCTTGAGTTCTAAGTTTATATTTAAGGTTAGGATTAGCTTTTGCACAATTTTTAAACACAGTAGTTGTCCCAGGAATGTGTCAGGATAAATATTTCTTGACGGGGTAATTTTTAATATTAAAACTTTTTCCTGGCAGTATGGGCACCTAACATTCAATTTGGTATGAAAGTTAACTTTATAGACGATTTCTCTAATTAGTATTAGTCATGTGTTTATGTTATATGGATATTGCTTATCATGCTAATCTTTATGGTAAATATTTTTATTGGTATTAGAATGAAAGTCACAAAAGGTTAGCCTTTCTCAAGGGCCTTGGTTTGTTTCAGTGTGAAATAATATTAGAGCAGTATTAAAATTTTAATTGACTAGCTTTATGGCAGTACTAAAACTCAAATAAAATTTTAAACTTTTAAAAACTTTTTAAAATATTTCATACATTTTTCGGTTTTAAAGCTTTTTGGCAACTTTTTGTTCTTTATTGCTGATCTAAATTTTAAGAAATATTATCTGGAAAGAAGATCATAGAAGAGAGTTCCAAGTGGCATCTGTTGAATTAATGAATGTCTATCAATTTAAGATTCCTATCTCTGTGTCTTCTCTATGTGAGCCATAGCCTCAGCTGCCAATTAAAATTCTAGTATTCACTTACAGGGATCGACTGATGTCCTCTTCACAGCTTATACTGTAATTTTTATTTATGCATTTTTATTGCAAATTCACTTTAAAGTTTGTTGGTTTGGTCCTGAATCATAAATTTATCAATAAAATACATGCTAGAGATTTTATATTCATAACAATTGTTCAGATGTTAGAAATTCAGTAGTGTTCATGCAAAATAAAATATCTTTCAAAAGATCAGTTCAGTTTCTGATAACTACTCAGGGTTTGCCTTTCCATCTAGGTATTTGCTCAATTTCCCTTATAGCTTTGGGATTTCCTAAAGATCTTCCATCCTAGTACTATCAATAAAGAAATAAAACTTTCCATACATCTGGGTTATTTCCTCTTCCTCTGAATCAGGAACAGAGAATACTCTTCACTGCAGGCAGTAAGCAGGGCAAAATCAGCAGAGCAGAATTTTTTTTATTTAGTTGGTCTAGGGGAGGTAAATTCCCTCTTTCAGTTGTGTTAAACTTGGAAACAGATGCTGCTCTGTGTTGGCACTGTGCTGGGAAGCCTGCTAGTATCTTATTTCATTTTAAATTAGAAGAAGATTTAAAACCTAGGTTCAGTGAGGAGCTTGACAGGCACAAAGGGAAGGATATATAGGCATGTTGGTACCTTAGGGACACTGGGTTGGCTATGTCTGCAAAACATGTTTGTTTCTTCTTTATATTATCTTTCTGCTTCTTTCTACCCAGGGGTGGAAAAAATCCCAGCAACCAGTTCTCTGCCCAGTTTCTGGGTGAGTGTGGCCTTCTGGAACGTCTGGGAGAGCCGTTTTTCATCTTCCCCAGAGTCTGGAGGCCTCCCTCAGGCCTCTGAGAGGGTGAAAACAGCCTCCCCCTGGCTCTGGAGGGCCTCTGGAAGCTGGAAACAGGCTCATTTCCAGACTTCCAGAAGTTCCGGTTTCACCCTCCCAGAGCCTCTGCACGGACCCTGCACTTACTTGCATCCAAAATTGGCTGTATGGAGACTCATGGGAGCGGGTGGGAGGGGTGGGCGGGAGCAGCCAGTCAGCTCAACTACTGGTTTGGCAAAACAGATGTAAATTTAACATCCGGTTCACCCGAACCTGGTCGGACAGGTTGAATCCGACTCCTGTTTCTACCCTATAGTTCAAAAAGCTAATTATATTTACATTTTAGAAGTTTCTGTTGTCCTATAAATTTTTCCCTTTCTATGGCAAAGTTAATATTTTCTTGTTACCCAGCTGGCAAAGGAAAAGCAAACTGAACTTACCTCATTGGATGATTAGGGGTTCCCAAATGGTGGAGGCTAATTTACAGAACCATTCTGTCCTAGCTTGCATTGCAGGGCTGATATGCCTATTCTTGCAGCCTCTTTAGCTCTTTCAATTTACATTGGTAGAGGCAGCGACACCTTGCCCAAGAGTAACACAGACATGGATTCAGATGTCCACCTTCAGATTCCTGCCTGCCTATGCTTTAGAATCAATCAATTGTTCCCTCTTACGCCAACTAGGATCCTCAGTGTCTCTCGTGTATTGTAACTTTATTACAGTGTCTTCATTCTATTTTAGTTACTGCAGCATAAAAGCATTCAATAATAGTACTATTCTCAGCCAGCTGGCATAAATGAATAGAATCACAACATACTTTCTATATAATTAATCAAATAAGTGCCTTTTATTGGGGTTACAACTCTAGTATTCATAAATCAAAGTAATGGCTAAAACATATTTAATCTTACAAAATGGACGTGGCATTTTGTACAATTGTTATGCTGAAAAGTAGATCAATGTGTAATTGACAAATAATTCATCAAAGAGCAGGTAAACAGTATGTTCTCTCTATAAAATAGAAAACTAGAAAAAAGACTCAGTATTCCATCATTTTTTGTAATTTAATTAGGCATTGAAGTTTTAATTGTCCTTTCCTAAAATAATGTTTGCTGAACTTTTAAATGCAGACCACAAATAACAATCTTAAAAAAAAATTGATCGATTGTGTTGTAGTCAACTCCCAGCTGCATTTCATCCCACTATACCTAATACTATAAGCACACTATTGTCTTTTCAATCCGCTATTCCAAATCCATTTGATTAGGCAAAGGAAGCATATTTGTTGGGAAAATGTGCAAAAGTCTATTATCATTGTCCCATTCTCCAATATTAGAAACATATCCTGTGAAGCATCCTAGAAATCATTCCTAAAATCAAACCTAGTTGGTTGGAGCTCAGCAAAAATATTCAATGCAATGTTAATTTTTTAAAGAGTCAGGTAATAGATACTAAATAAATAATGAACAGAAAATCTCTTAGAACCATCCTCATAATGTATCTGGAAGGTAATCAATTTTCTTAAGGGGTTTAATGCATTACATGCTCTGCACAAGATGGAACCTCGTCGTGTATTTCAAATTAAGATGTATCTAAGATCAAGGCTCGTGCACTATTTTTTTTTCATTCATTCCGCATTGCTGCACCATTTGGCAGCCTGTCATCATCAGCCAGTCACTCTGAAGCAACATAGAGAATGCAGTATTTGTTCTTAAGTGACCTTTGTTTCTTGATATTAATAAGGCAAACAATTCTCCCTGTACCTTATATTCATCTTCATCAAAAGTTCATCACAGATGGGACTTCCAGGAAAGAAATTGGAAACTGATGTCTGCAGCAAAATAAAGAACCAGTGAATAGACCAGCAAAGAGAGGACTTGAAATCCTCCACAAGTGCTCCATATAGTTGCTCATCATGAGGAGACCACAAGACAGAAGTCTCTGATGG
This sequence comes from Pseudonaja textilis, assembly GCF_900518735.1. The sequence continues at coordinate 3,482,349 of NW_020769370.1, forward strand.
ATTTAGAGCTCTGAGAGGCATGGGAATAGCCATCTTTTTACTCAAACCATAGTTATTCAAAAGGACACTGAGTTCACATACTCTTCTAATTACCTCTGGAAATTTGCTTATTAATAAGGAACCTTCAGATGGACAACTTTTACAGCTTCTCTCAGCCCTTAGTGAAAGATGTTTTTTAATAGTTTTTAATTAATTTAATGTAAGGTACCAGAAGTTTCCCCATGCCACTGAGATGCCAAAGATAGTGAGACTTGAGACGAGGCTTGCAAAAAGAAGCAGATTGTATTTATGGCCAAAACAAAATACTGGGTGAACTATATCCAGAAGATACAGATACAATGCATGTAAGGAATAGCTACATCTTGGGGAAGATACGGCTTGCTTTTATAGGCATTAGTTTAGTTCCCAATTCTGGCCTCCTAACTTCCTGCAAAAGATAGATGCTTCAGTGTTATCTCATCCTTCCTTTGTTCTCCCGGTTAGTTAATTAGCCACTTTGGCCCCCTGTTGCTACGCAGAACTAATAACACAGATCAAAGGTGTGCGAACTGCCCTTTTGAGATACATGACATATGTATATGCATATATAAAATCCATCATTATGTAAAATCCAAGCAGAACTGACTACAGTATTTTATACTGCATAGATAATTAAAACAAAATTTTCTACATGGATGGAAAACCCGCTCTCAAATTTTTACACCAAACTGTTCAAGAAGCAGCTCCAGTTGAACACATTAATTTTTCAAATATTGCCACTAACACCATCCTTCCCCGCTCCACCTTGCCATGGAAAGGAACATGTGCTTCCAGTGAAGTAACTTCATGAAAAGAAAATATAGTGAATACACATAAAAGCAAAAACAAAAATCTGCAAATATATTCTGTTCTTTTAAAAACATACTGTATAACTATATTGCTGTTATTTTTGAAGCAAAAAAATTGCAATACATATAACAGTACCAAGTGCTGTTGTTCCAACTACGGACTTTGAAAATGCAACTCATTGCAGTTGCAAGCTCTGGAGAATTAGCTTCTCTTGGAGCTTCTAAGCTTTATTGTTCATCCCCTAGCGGGTTTTCTCTTCATCTCAAGCTTGACTAGGTCCATTATGATAGCAATGTACAGAAAGCCTTAAGACTAACATGCAAAATTGCACTCCTTAAGCTGTGTGGAAATTCAAAGTTTTCCATGTGTGGGAGCCAAAAAAGACTGCAAGGAAATATTCAGCAACCCATCTCTCCATTATAATCTCATGAAAATTCTGATTGGAAAAGGAGTGGGTATGATCTAATGAAAACCAGGCAAATGACAAACAATGCCTTATGTTATACATAGGGGCGTGGGGTGTGCAAGCCCACCAGCATGCCTACTGTCCCTGTCTTACTGTTCCCACTTATCTGTATTTACTTCCTTTGTTCATGTTTATGTTCATACCTATACTTATCTTGTACATGTTTGACAAACAAACAAATAAATAGGTAAATAAATAAATGTTAGCACATAGTAAAATTAAGCTGTCCTTTTCTTATATTAATGTTGAATATTCAATGAGGGGTAAAGTCGAGAAAAGAATTATTTTAAAATCATTAGTTCATTTTCCAGGTGGGAAAATGAAGGGATCTCAGTGGCTGAGCTGCCTGACAGCTCCCTTTAAAAGAGGGAGCTCTTGGACAAGCACTTCACTTCTATGTACCAGTCTACTCAATAAGGAGCTGTTAGTCACTAGCTGGAGTCCTGCCTCTTCAACCGACCCAACTTAACAATTGACATTTGGGAACAACTGATCAGAAACGGCTATTAACTTTTGTGCTGCTATCATTCCTGTAAAGAAAGAAATTCATCTACATTTCAGGACTTTTTTTTTTTTTTTTTTTTTGCAATTCATTAACCATGGGATTAAGTTATCTCACTAACTGCTGTTAAAGGATATATTTGTACAGTGTTACCTTCATCACATTCCTAGTCCTCCATAGTTAGTTAGCCTGTTGTACTATTTTTCCTCATCTCTCAATACAAACTGATTAGGATGCCTCCTCCATAATGCTGATGATTATGCGGCCAAAAGGTGGAATCAGCCAGTTTCTACTGGCCATTTTAGGCTGTTATAGGCATGCCCTCTTCTCTCTAGACATTCTATGCTTCTTCTATGACCATTTAAACTGAGATCAGTGGTATCCACAGGACAAAGTAGAAGGATGCAGCACCATTGCAACATCGTGACTCAAGTCCTAACATTACTATACTGTTGGAAGAAATGTCCATCTGGGTTCAGTTTCAAGTGGAAAGAAAGACACTGGAAACATGGAGATTGCTTAGAAAGATGGTTTAATGGTGGACAGCAGGACCACATGATTTAAGGTCCTGGGCAAAAAGAACACGTGGATCAGAGAGGGAGAGAGATTTATAACCTCTGTTGGGCTTTCTGTTCCCTGTTCCTGTGGCAAAAAATCCTGATTAGTTGTCAGACTCCCATGGGGCTATGCAGAGGTAACTTTGTAGGTTATCTTGAGTCCCAAGCTTGCTTGAATCTTGCTGGGTGATGTAATCTTCCCAAGTGCCATGTAGTGAGATGGGTAGAGGGCTAATTCTATCATGTCCTGAGGGCCATGTCTTAATCCCATCACCCTGGAGCTGAAGGTCTTTTGTGTTGTAGATAAGATGCCTTTTGTCTTTCTAAGGTTATTAACAAAGGTGGGGGCTGATTTCCAAGAACATGTTTCTACTTTTCTCATCCAGTGAGATATAATATTCTGCCTTTTAAATATTTTCTAGAATATTTCATTGTTCTAGGAGAGGGGTAGGTCAGGGGTGTGATTCAAATTTTTTAAAAAATAGTTCTGTAGGCGTGGCTTAGTTGGTGGGTGTGTCTTGGTGGTCATGTGACTGGGTGGACATGGCTTGGTGGTCATGTTATTGGTTGGGCATGGCCAACTCAATATCACTCACATCAAGGCACACATCTCCTCACCTGGCCTCTCATGACTGGGGATCCTGCAACAGTCGTAAGTGTGAAAAATAGTCATAAGTCACTTTTTTCAGTGCCATTGTAACTTTGAATGGTCACTCCACAGAAGCAAAGTACCAGCAAAGGAGGGGGAAAAAACTCCAGAGAAGTTGCTGAGACAGGAAGTCTAGTCCTGCCAAGAATGTAGTAATGGTTAACGGAGAGGCACTTTCTGTAAGCAACACCAGAATGTTTCCTTCCTGCCTTCCTTACAGGATTAGGCCAGTAATTTCTTCTAACAACCGGTTCTCCGAACTGCTGAGAATGTTAACAAGTGAATAGGTGTGAACTGGTAGAATCCCACCCCTGGGGTGGGTGCTAACTTTCTATAATACATTTATGATGTTGCATGACTGCCTGCACAATAGGGCAGCTGAAAGAAGCAGAGTTTATGGAGCCACACAATCATTTTGAAGAAATAAACTAACTTTTGCACATTCCAATGGGTTGAAGTGTAAGAGGGAATGGACACGTATCTTCTACAGACAAGCTTACAGATTGCTTATCCCCCACGTCATCTGTTTTTCATTTGTAAGTGAGGAAAATATTTTGCAATATAGATCTTACAATTAGCATTCCCCAGTTATAGATGACAGATTAAATCACACAGACACACACTGGTTCTCTTAAAGCCTTTTAAACACATGTCCAACAATCTTTTGGAAGACCAATGGATGTGTCTCACAAAGGCTGGCAAGACAAAGTTGGAGGTGATGGCCTTAGTCAGCAATTTTCTACTTCTCTAATAATTCTCCAATCAAAATGGAAAGGAGAAACAAAGAGAAATGGGCTTAATTCTCCCTGAAAAAGCTACCAAACCATCACTATAATTAGGTGTACACATAATCCGCAGTCTATTGCCTGCTAAATCAGGAGAGCATACTTAATTTAGCAACAACCTCCGCTATCGCCATTGCTTTCTGCAGGTTGGTCAATATAGCATTTGAACCACACACATGTGTCTTCTACCTGGTAAAACAGTGTTTGATCAACAGAAAGATTTTTGTGCTTGGCAGCCCCTCACAACTAATTTTTAAATATAACTTTATTGTTAATTTTTAAAAAGCCCCTCACAATTATTGATCAACCAGCTTAGGTCAAGATTTTGACAGTTGATCTAAATGTATTCCTCTCTCAGGAAAATTACTTCATGTCCCCCTTTTCCTCCCCTCCTCCCCCAGAATCCACTAAATGTTTTCATTAAGTTTTGATTAAATTTGTGAAGATAGCACAAGGTGTAAACCTTGTTGGAACAAAACGGGGTTCTATAAGAATAGTTTATTCTATAAGAATGGTTTATTATGAGACACTGGAAAAAAACATGCTAATATGGTTATGGGGAAGAGTAACAAGACACTGACAATTTCTGATCTGTAGTTGCTCTATGATAGGTAGATAAAGGATTCTTCTAAAGTGACCTTCAGAAAGGATTCACCGAAAAGTAGAAACAACATCAATTTTCTCCTGACTGGTTTTTACAGTTCTCAGAAACAACCTAATCTTATTTTCAGTGCTTATTACATAAATGTAATGCACTGAAAATAGTATCTTGCAACAAATCATTTAACCTTTGCTGCCATTGATTTTGGCAATCTAGATGAGAGCTGCTAAAAAAACTTAGATTTGCTTTAAAGAACTTGCTTCTTATTGCATACAAACAATACTCTCTTTTAGGATCACTCACCATTTTGAAAGGCTTATAGAGTATATCTTCCTGATATTCACTTTTATTTACATATTTAAAGTGTTGGAAGAAATATCCTTCTGGGTTCAGTTCCAGGTGGGGAAAAAGACACTGGAAACATGGAGGCTGTTTAGAAAGATGGTTTAATGGTGGACAGGATCACATGCCTTGGATCTCCTAGGTGAAAAGGGAAGAGATTTCTGAGAGTCCCTGGGTTTTATGCCCTCTGTTGGGATTTGAATTTGAGCTTGTATTCTGATTGGTTGTCAGACTCCCATAAGGCTATGCAGGGGCAATTATGTAGGCTTTCCTGAGTCCCAGGTTTGGTTGAGCCCTGCTGGATGATGATGTAATGAAAGGGCTTTGGGATTTCTATTATGGGTCTGCCTGAAGGAAATAGATCTTTGTTATGTAAAATAGACTGGCCCAGGGACAAAGGAGGGTGGGCTGAATTTCTTCCTCTCTGAGTTTCTACTTCTCTTTTAGGAGAAATATTCTGCCTTTTTAGTATATTCTAAAATATTTCATTTTTCTAGGAGATGGGTAGGTTATAACTTCCAACAAAAGCTTTCTAGAAAATATATTTCTAGAGAGGAAAAACTTCCATTATTGATCTTTCTATAAAAGATAAATCAGGGAAATAATTTTCTATGAGCAATCACCCTCATACCTACTCTATTATAGTGTTTCCTCTATTTGTAACCCTCCTGTCTTTCCCCACCATTTCTTCTATTCTTCATTTTTTTTAAAAAATGGAGGCAAAGACAGAATAGCTGCACAATGACCTTTGATCAATAGCATTAAAAGCTCCCTATATGGAAGAAATTTTATTTTACAATAAAGTGGACATAGTATTATATTGGGCCGCTTTACAGAACTTGACACAAAGCACTTCCATACTACCAATTTACAGTCTCACCCAACCATTATGTGGTGATATATACAGTAATGAAAGCACTGTAGCAATGGCTGGACAACACCATGAATCCCTAGTGGATCCATGGAACTTTACAAAATTCAAGACCATGCTATGGCTATTCTTACTAATTGCCCATTACAATCATCAACTTCTTAGAAGGAAAACTGCTGAAATCACTTACAGCTACCTCCCACCTTCCTTTAACTTTGCAAAAAACTCTCCCAGCTTAGCTGACAGTTGCCCTTTTTAAGGAAAGGTGAATGATTTCCAGTCATGACCCTAAGCTGCAGACACCTATCATTTGCATTTTCTTAGAACACTTGAGTGGCCTATTATGAGGCTTGAAGGCACTATTGGAAACAGAGAGGCTGGTATCTTATTTTACAATGTATTAGCTTTCCATTTTTAAAGTTAAAAGAATCTTTAAAAAGTCACATGAGATATGAAGTCTGGGAGGTGCCAAGGAAAATATTGTGGGCATGTTGAATCCACAGGAGTCCCATGTTTGGACCCTAGGGTACATTCAATAATTGGAACACTTCAGTATAAAATAAGAGTATATGACATTTCTATTTCTACTTCAGACTGCAGGGGGAAACTACAGATTCATCATATTTCTTGCTGTACAAACTGAAAAGATTGGATGAATCCAGTGGTGGTATTCAATTTTTTTCCCTACCAATTCTGTGGGCATGGCTTGGTGGGGAAGAGTCATGTGACTGAGTGAACATGTCCAACTTGACATCACTCATGCCCATGCCCACTCAGTCACATGACCCCCACCAAGCCATGCCCAAAGAACCTGGTAGGAAAAAAAATTGAATTTCTGCCTATCTACCTATTTTCTGCCCAGGCAGGCCTGGCCTAATCTGTCAAAGGCCTGATCTAATCGTGCATGCCACGTACTCTCCCTTCACTATTCACACATGTCACCCCATTTCCCCTCTTTCAGAGGTTCCGGCTCTTAATCTCCCCATTTCCTCCCCCACGACTGCCTCTTTCATTATCCATGACCTTACCTTCCTCCTGCAGCTGGCTGCCAGGGAAGGCAGGCCAGGGCTGAGGCATTGTTGTTGCTGGGCTCCCCAACAGCCCACATCTCACCCTTGTCATGAGATGCCTACAGCCGCTGTGTGGTTTTTTTGGTGCGGCTGGACTACAGCCTGCTGTGCCACTCCACTCAGACTTGCTCAGGCAAGTCCCTCCAGTGCAGCGGGCTCAATGGGGTGCATGGTTTTTGCCACCTCTTTGCTGTCCAGAACCGAGCTGGGAGTGGTGACTGGAGGATTCTCCTGCTGGCAAAGAGATGGTGGCTGGAGGCTTCTCACACCACTTTTTGCCAGCGTGAAGGGCCTGAAGCAGCCACTTCTTTGCTGGCCAGAACCAAGCTGGGAGAGGCGTCTGGAGGCTTCTCACTCTGGCAAAGAGATGGTGGCTATATGCTTCTTAATGGGGGGGACACAACGAGACTCGGCTGGGAGTCAGAAGGCAGCTCCTGTGCCCTGCCTGTACCTTTTTGGTCCCCTCCTCTGCATTGAAGTACCTTAAAGAGGACAGGCTGGGACGGCTGCCTTCTGAGCAGCAGCAGAGTGAAGGGAAGGGGGGCAGAAAAGTTCACCCAATTCTTCTCTTCCTTGGGCATACACAGAGTGTGTGCATCTCACAGCACCAGCAGGACTCACTCACACACTGTTTCCTCACAAAAAATCCCAGCCTCACGTGCATACGTGAGGTCCTGGGACCTTCTGCTACGAGATGGTGAGTGGGTTACTGGCTCAGTTCTGGCTGACAAAGAAGCAAGAGCTGGGATTCACCACCCTGTTCTTCACAGTAGGGTGCACCCCATTGCCTGCTGTGCTGGAGTGAAGGTACTTGCCCAGGCAAGTCCTCCGGTGCAGCAGGCAATGGGGTGCACATGCATGGCTGGTGCAAAGAACAGGGCAGTGATGGTGGTGGGACTGAAGCTCTATTTTGGTGCATTCGAAAAGTGGAGGCTGGTAGTTTTCAGCACCTCTGCCTCTTTTTTTCAGTGCAAGAAGCCTCCAGCCAGCCGGCCCGGTTCTGGATGGCAAAGAGTCATCAGCTAGGAGGCTTCTCACACCAAAAAAAGAGGCAGTGGCTGCAGGCATCTTGTGACAAAGGGGGGTAAGATGCGGGCTGGCAGGGAGCCCAGTGGCTCTCAGCCCTGACTTGCCTTCCCTGGCAGCCAGCCACAGGAGGAACGTAAGGTCATGGCTATGGACAATGAAAGAGGCAGTTGTAGGGGAGGAAGCAAGGAGATTAAGGGCCAGGGTCCCTGAAGGAGGGGAAACTTGGCAATGCATCACACTTAAAGGAGAGCAGGTGGCAAGTGGGCAGTGGTTCCGGGCCAAGGCTGGAACCAGGGAATCACATGTTCCCCGACCCGGCTGAGACAGGCAGCAGCTCCAGGGCCTTGGGGAATAGCATGTCTCTGGGACCCTTGTCCCCAACGAAAGGCAAAGCAGGCGGCATGAATTGCTTACCTTTAGTGAGCTGAGCTGAACGGGCATTGGCATGGCAACTGGTGAGGTGAATAGCTGGGCCATATGGCAAAGGCAACATATATAGGGCGGGGATGGGTGGGGCAAGTATAGACCAGCCAGAAAGGGCAAGTGAGCAGCGAGCAGGTGAGAAGGCCAGGCACGTGGCCAGCCATAAGTCACTACCAATTCGGCGACCCAGACCAAATTGTTGCTACTGGTTCTCATGAACCGGTGCAAACCAGCTGAATACCATCACTGGATGAATCTGCATAAACTAATTGTCAGGTTCCAAGCAATGCAATAATCATAAAACGAACTTAGAGTCATTGCAATTCCTCAAAGAATTGTTTTATTTAATTACACATCTTGGCACAAACTGGTGAAAGCCAGTACTGAAACTTTCCTGGGCTTCCACATCACTATATCTAGAATTTTCTCATTTTTCCAAAACATAGTAGTCACCAAACCAGTAGTAACACCGGTTGAATCCCACCCCTGACCTAGACCATCCTTCAGGGTTGATATCCCTGGATTGTTCTTATATCACTGGTCAGTTGATAGCTCATCTTTCAACCTCTGGATTATTCCCCCCCCCCCCCAAATCCAAAGTCCTTCTATGGGCTGCCTGGCCTCGCATGAATGCTTGTGATGCTGGCTGGGAAGGGTAAATTATTGGATGGATCACTTCTTCCCTCGTGCTGTAGTATTGCAGTTTGCATGACAGGGCATCTGCTAAAATGTATTTCTCTCCTGGGATATACTGTATTTCAGTTCAAAGTTGAATCATTTAAAATAATGTGCCCAACGGCCCTGCTTTGGGGAGAGTTTACGTGGAGTCTTCAGTGCCTCCAAGTTTTTGTGATCAGTCCATATTTCAGAAGGCACTGCACTGCCCTCCAGGAAGTGTGTATGCTTCCTTTTCCCATATGGCCCACCTCCATTCAGTCTCTGTCAGTTTTTTGGAGGTGTATATGAAGGGCTGCAAGTTATCCTCTGTGGTTTTCTGGAAAAGAACTGCTGTGATGGCCACATCACTGGCATCAGCTTGGATCACAAAGGGCTGGTCCGGGTCTGGGTGCTTGACAATTGGCTCCCTATTGAATAGTCAAAAATAGTCAACTGTTCAAAAGCCTTTTGGCACTTTAAAGGCCAACTTAACGGTTGAGTTGGTCACAGCTGTCATGGGCCTTTCCCCATTTTCAACAGCTTGGTGACGGGCTTGGCAATCTTGGCAAAATTTGGAATGAGCTGCTGATAGAAGTTTGCAAACCATAGGAAACTCCCCTGGTAAACCAGCTGGTCTGCTACAGAATGTTGCTAGGCTGAGTGCCCCATGGAAGGAAATTTCCATGGATTTTATTGTGGAATTACTTGTGAGTTGGGAAAATACAGTCATTTGGGTGATTACTGACCTATTTTTCAAACAGGTACACTTTGTACCCCGTGCAAAGATTCCCTCTGCTAAAACATTGACTAAACTGTTTATTCTACATGTGTATAGACTACATGATATTCCTGAACATATAATTTCAGACAGGGGGATACAATTCACTTCTAACTTCTGGAGAGAATTTTTGAAGTTATTAGGCTCTGCCCAGGGCTTAAGCTCCACCCATCATCCTCAAACTAATGGGGCTCAGTACTAGAACAATACCTTAGATGTTATGTAAATTATCAGCAAGATGACTGCTCTGATTTATTGCCTTTTGCAGAGGTTGCATATAATAACTCCATCCATAGTAGCACTGGTCAGGATTTTGTACCTCAGGAGAAACCCCAAGTCCCATCACTAGCTGAGTGGATAACCCAGCTCCAGCTTATCTGGCCAGTTACCCGTAAAGCATTAGATGATGCTCATCAAGCCCATAAGAAACAGGCAGATATTACAGAAAACAAGAGATGACCTTTGAAATACAAGGGAAAGGAGATTAAAGTCCTAAAACAAGTACCAATGAAAGTGAGAGACCTGAGAGGCTTCCGGTGGCAGGACAGGGAGAACGGAGGTGAAGAAGACTGTCGCAGTCTTTGAACACCTTTTCTGGCGCCAGGAGCGATCCCCCAGGGATACACGAGAGGTTCGTGTCAACATGGAGAACCTCGAGCTGCAGAGAGGGGAAGGCAACCCCCCAACAGTGAAGAGGGAAGCTCCCGAATCCGGCGCAAAAGAGTAAGCTGTCATTCTATGGCGGCTCCAAGTCCGGTCTGCCACTTGAGTGAATAAGCAAAGCAGTGACAGCCTGCGAGGCCGAGAGTTACAGGAACAGAGAAACGGTTTATAACTTGGATCCTTTGAAGACTGAAGAGAGCAGAATGACAGAAGAATGACAGCATAAATTCTTCTCTCCTGGTTGTGATTAGCACCTCTCAGAAGTCGGGTGGAAAGCGGCCAGAAAAGCAGTTGGGAAAATGAAAGGATTATAATGGAGAGTGGAAAAGCCTAAGCACAAAAGGGAAAGCACAGATTTACCCTGTGAAAGGGAAGCTCTGGGGAAAGAGGGAGATTGCTAAAACCAGGAGATCGGAGGTCCGGAATTGGTGAGGGGCTTTATCTGATTTTTGGACCTTTCTTTTTGACTTTACTTGAGAAGAGGGAGGTGACGGAGGTGAAAGAATACTGACATTGATTGAGTCTTATGAATCCTCAGATCTGAGCACAACATGACTATTACATCTATTTAATACTGTGGAGAAGACAAACTGAGCATTATATTGGACTTTGGAAGATTTGTATGTTGTTTTAAAAGTTGGAAAGCAAAGAAAGAAGAAGCAGCAAGAGGAAGAAGGCAGAGGCGAACAGAAGGCTGGGAAAGACGGTTTTGGGACTGCAGATTAGTCAGCACATTACACCATTTGCTGATTGGAAGGCTGAAAAGAACTCTCTAGCTGGAAGATGGACTTTTAGCTCACCCAACTTGCTTTCTTTATTACGTGGTACTACTTAATATTACTAGTTTGGCACTACTTTCTCCTTAAGATGACTTCCTTGATTTTTGTTTGTTGATTCTCTGAAGCTGTGGTAATCTCTCTCCTACCCTTTCTCTTATTGTTTTGCCCCCTGCCTCCCTATTGTATCTCCTAAATAGCTTACATAATTCTACTTATTTGGGGGGGGGAAGAGGGGGGTATACCATTATTATAGAGTTAAGAGATTACTGTTGTAAGTATTAATAGTAAAGAGGGATAAACTCTGTTGATATAAACTATTTATAAATTACTTAGACTACTTAAGACATTTAAGATTAATTCCTTAAAGTGTTAATTGATGTACTATTGCTGTCCAATTTTCTTATTACATAGACTAGAATACTGTAGTAGATATTTATTTATGATACAGGGGAAAAGACTGTGGAGTGAGATATTAAATTGAAATACGCGAATAGACTTTCAAATACAAGACCCAAACACTGAATGGTGATTTGGGATAATATATCTAAAATTGTGCATCAACAAAAACAAATACTTAGAGAGATGACATCCATGACAACTATGGCCTTAAAAACAGGAAGGAAGGCTACCCCGACCCTATCGACTATGTTGACACCCACCCCACCAACAACTCAAAAAACTATTGAGGAGTCCTTAATGGGGGAAAAGCAGCCTAATGTCCCTAACATTAATATACAAACTTCCCTATTATCCTTGCAGGAAACTATATCTAAAATGCAAGAAATGATGATTAAAAATCACAATGAAACTAGAGCAGATATAAGCGAATTGAAAGATGAGATGGGGAAACTGAAGGCTGAAATGAAAGCAGATATATCGAAGGTGGAGGGTAAGATAGGGTCTCTACAGCAGGCCATGGAGAAAAACGAAGTGAAAATAAAAGATATAGAGAGTAGAACAACACGCATGGAGACTAACTTTGAAAGGATGGATGAGGAATTTAAAAATGTACTTAGAGAAACGGAAAACTCACTGGTCCACCTCGAGATGGACAAAGCAATGGCGTATTTAAGGTTCCAGAATGTGGCTGAAGCAAAAAATGAAGATTTGGAACATTTGATGGCAGAAATATTGGCTGAATGGTTAGGAAAGGAAAAAGATGATCTAATTAAAGAGTTTGATGAGGTATATAGGGTTAGCACAAGCTACGCCAGACTCAACAACTGTCCAAGAGAAATCCATATCCGCTTCTCTAGGAGATGTCTGAGGGATTTAATTTTGAAAATGTCTAGGGAGGAAACAATATCATATAAAGGCAGAGAAATTATGATTTTAAAACAAATTCCAAAGAAAGTGAGGATGATAAGACAAGACTATAAATTTCTAGCTAATGATTTAAATAAAAAAGGAATCCAATTTAAATGGTTAATCCCGGAAGGGATGTTAATTACGTGGAAAGAGAGGAAAATCAAAATAGAATCGACAGAACAGGCCCAAGATTTTTATCAACAGCTCACGGATATGAATGGTCAATCCACTAAAGAAGAACTTAAAAGGAGACCACAGGAGGATCGATATCATCACAGAACCCAAAAGGAACGACTTTCTCCAATTTCAGGAAGTGATAAACCACAACCTGGGAGAGAAGAGCAAATCCCACAACAACAACAACAAGAGAATCGAATCATTACTAGGCAAAAATCTAAGCAGACGTAGATAAATGGTGGAGGGGAAGAAGTTGCTCTCCATCAATATAAATGGATTAAATTCAATATCAAAAAGAAAAAGGATATTTTCAAAACTTATTCGACATAACGCAGATATAATATGTCTTCAAGAAACACATATTTCGAAAAATGATGAAAGACATCTAATTTGTCCAAAATTAGGGAAACTTTTTACGGCACCGGCCAATAAACACAAGAAAAAAGGAATTGCAATTTACGTAAAACAAGATGTAAAGGCAGAATTAACCTGGTCGGATCCCGAAGGAAGAACTCTGGTTATACAAGTTTGGATAAACCACATCACATTTTTACTTGTAGCAATCTATGCCCCAAATGAAGACCAAGGGAAATTTTTTAAACACCTCCACCAAAAAATAGTAGGCTTTGAAAAAAGGAACATTTGCTTGATTGGCGATTTTAACTCCATTGCAGACTACCAAAAAGACCATAGTAATATGGGGAAAAACAAGAAGGGGAAAAGGGAACTTTCTGCAGCATGTAAGGAAATGATGAAAGAGTTAAATTTAAAAAATTTATGGAGGGAACGGAATCTTGAAGAGAAACAATTTACATACTATTCTAATCCACATAAGACTTGGACTAGAATAGATATGGCTTGGATGGATTTGGATTTGGCTAATGAAATAAAAGAAATTAAAATCCTACCAAATGAATGGGCTGACCACAACCCAATACAGCTAATTTGGAGAGACAGGAGAGGAATAAAAAAAAGATGGACACTAAACACCCAAATAGTAAATGAAGAAGAGTATATTAATAAGCTGAAAGAGGAGCTAAACTATTTCCTAAAAGATAATAATAATGAAACAACTTCAAAACAGAATATCTGGGATACTATGAAAGCAATTATAAGAGGTACAACAATTTCCTATAATGCTATGAGAAACAAGAGAACTTATGCCTGACAAAACGTATTACAACAACAAATCAAAGATTTAGAAATACAATTACAAAAAACCCCTAAGATCCAAGGAATACAAAACCAGTTAATATTAGCCAAACATAAGCTGAATTTAATTGAACAAGATAAAATAGAAGTTAGCTTGAGAAGGTCCAAACAAAATTATTTTGAACACACCAATAAACCAGGAAGATGGCTATCTTATAAACTTAAAAAAGAAAAAGAAAAGAGACTGATACACCAACTAATAGATGAGAAAGGCATACCACAACATGAGTTTGAGAAGAAAAAAGATATTATATTAAACTATTTTCAAAGATTATATAAAAAAGAAGAAATCAATGAAGACAAAATAAGAACTTATTCTGGAGAATACAAATGATAAAACAATAGGGGAAGGAGACAAAGAATTATTAAATAAGGATATTACATGGTCTGAGTTGAAATCTGCAATGGAGAATCAAAGTAATAATAAATCCCCTGGTCCAGATGGGATTCCAGTAGAATTGTACAAAGCCACAATAGAGCTAGTAGGGCCACTGATGCTGGAAGTGTTTAACAAAGTACTTTTGGCAGCCAAAATGCCAGACTCATGGAGGGGGGCGTTGATTTCATTAATTCCGAAGGAGGATGTAGATGCCAGATATATCAACAATTATAGACCAATCTCACTTTTAAACTCTGATTATAAATTATTTACCTCAATTATAGCGAATAGAGTAAAACAAGTTTTAAATTTATACATTCATGAAGACCAAAATGGTTTCCTTCCATCCCGCCAAATCAAAAATAATCTAAGAACCGTTATTGACGTCTTAGAATATTATGAAGTTCATTCAGAGAAACAATTTGCACTCATGTTTTTAGATGCGGAGAAAGCATTTGATAATCTACATTGGCACTTTTTAATACAAAAAATCTATAACATGAGTCTGGGCACTAAATTCGAGAACATTATCACAACAATTTACAATACCCAACAGGCCAATATACTAATTAATGGTGAACAAACAGGCCCATTAAACATTGAAAAGGGCGTTAGACAGGGTTGCCCCCTCTCACCCCTCCTATTTATACTTGCTTTAGAATCACTGTTAACACGGATAAGACAAAACTCTGAAATCCAAGGAGTTAGGGTCAAAGCAGAGGAATATAAACTACAGGCGTTTGCAGACGATATGGTTTTCTTCCTAGAGGAACCCATGGAAAAAGGACATAACCTAATAAAAGAACTAGAACAATTTGGTTCAGTAGCAGGATTAAAGATTAATAGAAATAAGACAAAATTACTGATTAAAAATCTAACAGAGAATCAGAGGAAAGAATTAGAAAAAACCATGGGGATACAGGCAACAAAAAAGGTCAAATATTTAGGCATATGGTTAACACCACATAGTAAATCGCTCAAAGAGAATAATTATGATAAACTATTACAGCAAATTAAGAAAGACCTAGAATCTTGGAATAAGCTGCAGCTTTCTCTACTGGGCAGGATTGCCACGATCAAAATGAACATCTTACCAAAACTCCTTTACTTATTCCAGACAATCCCAATTAAATTACCAAAAAAAATTTTTGAAGATAGAAATAAGGTAACACTTAAATTTATTTGGCAAGGGAAAAAAGCTAGAATCAATATTAAGGCTTTACAAGATGCAAAAAGTAGAGGGGGGCTAGCGCTCCCAAATTGGGAATTATATTATTGGGCAGCCAACTTATTATGGTTAAAAGACTGGGTCAATTTACTCAATAAAAGAACTTTAGCCTTGGAAGGGCACAATCTTCAGAGAGGGTGGCACACATTTCTATGGGATGTGGGGAAAACTAAACAGTCATATTTTCATAGACACCTTATTAGAGATTCATTATTAACTAATTGGAAAAAAATATGCGAAAAACATTATTCAAAAATTCCAATTTGGCTTTCAACAATGGAGGCAATGGTTCATCCCAACAATTTGGATATAACAAAAACGACTAAATATAAAGATTTATTAGACCCTCTAGGAAAATTAAGAACTCGACAGGACTTACAGGAACAGGGATTTAAAATTGACCAGTGGTTATATATACAAATCCATAGCAGATACAAACAAGATATCAAAGAGTTTGGAATCTATAGCAAATTACAATATTTAGATAAAATTTTATTAGGATCAAATAAAAAGAATATCTCCAAATTCTATAAATATTTATTGGAGGTAGAATTAGAGCAAGAGATAGTGAAAGGGAACATGATAACGTGGAGTAGGAATATTGGAAGAAGCATTACATTAACAGAATGGGAAAAGATCTGGAATAGAAACATCAAGATTACAAAATCTGCGGCATACAAAGAAAATATGTATAAAATGTTATATAGATGGCACTTACCCCCTTCGAGGCTGGCGAAGATGAACCCTAACATGAGCTCAAGGTGTTGGAAATGCAAAAGCACTGAAGGAACATTTTTCCACACGTGGTGGTCTTGTAAAACTACCCAAAAATTTTGGCAAAAAATCAGAAAATGGTTGGAGGAGATAACTAAAGAACAAATAGACTATAAACCAGAGTTCTTCCTGCTAGGGATCTCTGATAGATATTTATCCAAAAAACCAAAATACGTAATAATCCATATTCTAACCGCAGCTAGATTAGCGTTTGCTCAATGCTGGAAATTACCTCGTACACCTTCAGAGCAAATGGTTATTCAGAAAATTTGTGAGTGTGCTGAAATGGATAAATTAACGATAGCATTAAAAAACAAAGAGTCCTCAACATTTTACGACAACTGGGACTCATGGTATAATTGGCTTACACAGAGACAAATTATGTAAATGATAAAAAGTAACTTAAACATAATGGAAAAGAGGAGTAGATTGGATATGATGAAGAGTAATGATCCTTACAGACTGTCACAAAAAGATATCATTCATTTTTAATTGTATTTCTACCCTATTCTCCCTCCCCTTCCCTTCCCTTCTCTCCCTCTATATCCTTTCTCTTTCCCCCAACCAGCCTTTATCTGGTGTGCTAGGCCAGGTGTTTTCCTTCTTTCCCCCTACCCGTCTTTCTTTCTACTTTGTAAATGTATTGTCGATGTGTTTTTAAATTGTAAATTTAATAAAATCTATTTAAAAAAAAAAAAGAAAGTGAGAGACCTGAGAATAGAATATCAATTCTTGACAAAGATTTTAATTAAGAAAGGAGTGGATTACAGATGGCTGATCCCTGAAGGCTTGATGTTTATTTGGCAAGAACAAAAACACAGACTGGATTCAGTTGAGAAAGCAGAGCTATTCTATGATAAATACTTTAGAGGAAAAGAAGAAGAGAGAGCAAGAAAGGAAGAAATTAAAATCAGACAGGAGATGGCTGAAGAAATGGATAAAGAAAAAAAGAGAAGAAAGAGGATGAGATGGAGGAGCAATTGGTGGCAGGGAGGAACCAAAAGAACCAAGAGAGCAAAGAGCAACAAGAGCAATAAATCCTACATATAAAGTATAAATAATGGAAGATGAAAAGAAATTAATTTCTATAAATATAAATGGACTTAATTTGACTACTAAAAGGAAAAAAAATCCATAAATTAGAAAAACTGAAATTATATATAATTTGCTTACAGGAAGTGCACATTAAAAAACAACATGCACAAGTTTTGAATTCTTCTGTAATTGGGAACTTATACACTTCATTGGCACAACAAAACAAGACAAGAGTAGTCTTATATATCAGGAATACAATTAAAGCTAAATCAATCTTTACAGATGAAGAAGGGAGAATATTGATGGTGGAAATAAACAACAACTTAAAGATGCTCAATAGTAATATATGCACCAAATAAAAAACAAGAAGACTTTTACAAGAAATTACATAAAAAGATAATTGAATTGGAATACGATAATTATATGCATTCTTGGAGATTTTAATGCTATAGTAGATACAGAATTCAGCTACAAAACACAGAAAGTAAATTTAAAAAAAATAGAAAGACATTGCCAAAATCCTTCTTTAAAATGGCAGAGAAACAGAGTATTAAAGACAAATGGAGAGAATTGAATAGCAAGAATAGACAATATACATTCTACTCTAATAGACACTTATCATGGTCAAGAATAGATATGATTTGGATGTCAATGGATTTAATCCCTAATATACAAGAACTAAACATTGAAACAAGTACCTGGGCAGACCATAATCCAATATGGGTCAGCTGGAAGGGACAAAAGAAAAGGTCAAGATGGACTTTGAATAATTTAACTCTGAAGGAAAAAGAATTTGCCAATAACATGGAAAAAGAATTGGCTTTCTTTTTCAAAGAAAATAAAAAGGAGGAAACCTCATTACAAAATGTATGGGACACTATGAAGGCCTATATTAGAGGTGTGGTTATAACTTATACAAAAAAAAGGAATATATATAAAAAAGACAAACACAATAGATTCTAGAAGAGGACTATAAGAAATTGGAAAAAGAACTACAGCAATATCCACAGCATAAGAATCTTTTTTAAAAAAAAACAAAGTTTTTATTTTTTACAACAAACATATGAACAAAACATAAAAACATAAAACCATCTTTCAATTATATACATACAGTGTGTCAGTTGGTTACAATCTTTTGTGCTATCCTGTTTTTACCATTACTCACAAGTTATATAAATTCTCACCTTATTGATCTAGCTTGTGCTTATATAATATCAATTATTAAACATTCATTTGACTATTTTTCCATCATTTTATATGAGATATTCTAATTTTCATTATGATTTAATCTTATACATTCATCTAATGGTTATATATTTTATATTGTATTCTATATCAATCTATTAACTTTTATTGTAAGGCTTACTAGTCTATTTCTTTACCATGTCTTTTTATCTAACCTTTGATAAAACAAATCCCATATCATATAAAATTGTTTATCCTTTCGTTCTCTAATTTCAAATGTCAATTTACTAATTTTGGCACAGTCCATGATTTTCTTAATAATTTCCTCCTGCATAGGTATTTTTTCATTTTTCCAGTTCTTAGCAAATACTAAGCAAATACTAGCCACTGTTAATCAAATCAAATATTTCAATTCTTTACAATATATTTCTGGTATAATTCCCGATAAAAATATCTCAGGTTTACAGTCTATGTGTTGTTTTGTTATTTTTTCTAACCATGTATGGATTATAGTCCAATATCTTTTTGCATCCGAGCATGTCCACCACATGTGGTAATATGAACCAGGTATCTGATGACATTTCCAACATTTATCCGATTTATTCTTGAATTTCCAGGCAATTCTCATCGGGGTAAGTGCCACCTGTAAAACATCTTATACAAATTTCCTTTATACGCAGTTGACATTGTCATTTTATAATTTTGAGACCACAATTTTTGCCATTTATCTAAGTCAATCCCATATCCCATATTCCCCCCACACAATCATTGTTTCTTTTACTTGTTCTTCCTCTAATTTAAACTAGCAAATGTTCATAAGGTATTTTTATTTTTCATCAGTACCTGTCAAAATTTTATCTAAATCAGTCAACTTGTCATAGATACCTTCTGTTTTAACATCTTTATCAAATCTAGATTGTATTTGCAAATATGAAAACCAATTCATTTTTACACCTTGTTCTTCCAACGCTTGCATAGATTTAAGATCACCTTTTTCATTCAATATCTCACCATATCTAACTGTTTGTTCCTTTTTATATATCATTGGATAGGAAAAAGCTTCAATAGTAGATAACCATAGTGGAATTTTTAAATAATATTGCTTCTTTATCTTCTCCCAGTTTAGAAACAATACTTCTTGAATATAATGTCTTCTAAAATGTCCCTGCATTTTAGTTTCCTTATACCAGAGGAAGGCATAACCCCCTAACAGCAAGTCATGTCCTTCTAAATTCAAAAGTCTAGTATTCCTTAGTGTTATCTACTCCTTTACCCACATCAGATTCGTCGCTTGGTAGTATAATTCCCAATTGGGCAAAGCAAATCCTCCTCTTATTCTTGCATCTTGCAGCAATTTAAGTTATATTCTCGCTTTCTTCCCCTGCCAAATGTATTTTAGCACTATTTTATTTAAATCTTCAAAAAATTCTTTCCCTAATCTGATTGGAATTGTCTGGAATAAGTATAAGATTCTAGGTAATACATTCATCTTAATTGTAAATATTCTCCCAATCAGTGATAATTGTAAATTTTCCCATTTTATCAGGTCTGTCGCAATCTGTTGTTTAAGTTTGACATAATTATCCTCCTTAAGCGTGCTACATCTTGGTGTTATATGTATCCCTAAATACTTAACCTTGTTTGTGACCTGGATCCCCCAAACTTCTTCCAATTCTTTCTTTCGTCTTACTAACATGTTCTTTGCTAAAAATCTTTGTTTTATCTTTATTTTCAAACCTGCTACTTTCCCATACTCTTCTATTTTTTCTATCAGTTTAGGTGCAGACTCCAATGGATCTTCTGATATAAATACCAGGTCATCTGCAAAAGCTTGTGATTTATACTCTTCTTTTTAAATTTTCATTCCTTTTATTTCTTTTTCTTCTCTGATGTTCCTGTTCAGCACTTCCAGTGTTAACACAAACAACGGAGGCGACAGTGGACAGCCTTGTCTAGTCCCTTTTCTTATATCTATAAAGTCTGTTCACTCTCCATTTATCATAACCTTTGCAGTTTGTTTATGATATATCGTTTCTATGGCTTGAGTAAATTTTTTACCAAAGCCCATTTGGTCCAATTGTAACAGCATAAAACGCCAATTCACATTATCAAAGGCTTTTTGTGCTTCTAAAAACATCAAAGCCATTTGTTTTTCACAATGTGCCTCATAGTATTCCAGTGTATCTAAAATTATTCTCATATTATCTTTAATTTGTCTCTTCAGCAGAAATCCATTTTGATCAGGATGAATAAAATTGTTTAAGTATCTTTTCAGTCTTTCTGCCAGAATTGAAGCAAAAATTTTATAAACTGAATTTAATAGTGATATAGGTCTGTAGTTTTTAACTTGCTGTGGATCTGTGTCCTCCTTCGGTACAAGTGTGATATATGCTTCAGACCGTGTTTTGGGTATTCTCTTCTTTGTCATAACTTCATTCATAATTTCTAATAAGTGAAGATTCAATGTTTCCTGGAATGTCTTATAAAATTCCACTGGCAAACGGTCCGGACCTGGTTTCCCAATGTTTTGCTTTTTTAAAGCTTCTGTTAATTCCATCATTGTTATGTTACTTTCTAACATTATTTCAATATCTTTGGGTATCTGAGGCAAATTTGATTCCTTGTAAGTATTGTTGAATTCTTTCCTCCTGAACATTCTCTTGATGGTACAGTTTTCCATAGTAATCTTGAATAATTTTTTTCTTCTCCACATTTCTATTGCATATATGTCCTTGTTCATTTATCAATTGATTTATCCTTCTCGAGTCTCTTTCCTTTTTCAATTTATATGCTAGCCATCTGCCTGGTTTGTTTGCATCTTCAAAATAGTTCTGCTTAGCATTTCTAATTTTTTGTGCTATTTCTTCTTTTTCCATTAGCCCCATTTTATGTTTAGTTATATCCATTTTAATTTTAATGTCCTTTTTTGTGGAAATTTTTGTAGTTCTTTTTCCAACTTCTTGTAGTCATCTTCCAATACTTTAAAGGTTTTTTTCTGTTTTATATTTCTTTTCCTTTAGGGTCCATTATCAAGCCTCTTGTGTAAGCCTTCATTGTGTCTCAGAGTTTCTGTAATGATGTATCCTCTTTTGTGTTTTCTTTAAAGAAAAAAGTCAATTTTCTCTCAATTTTCTGTTTAAAATCTTTTTCCTTTAATATCATATTATTTAAAGTCCATCTAAATCTCCTTTTTTGTCCTTTCCATACAAGTGTTATTGGATTGTGATCTGCCCAGCTACTTGCTTCTATTTCAATGTTTGTTAAAAGGCAATTCTGTTGACATCCATATCATATCAGTTCTAGACGATGATGCATGTATATTTGAATAAAAGGTATATTGTTTATTTTCCACATTTCTCTCTCTCCGTGCATCTTTTAAGTTTATCTCATCTATCATTCGAAAGAAGGATTTTGGCAATGTCTTTCTAGCTTTCTTTGCTGTTTTTTGTGTGTTTTATAATCCAATTTGTCATTTATTATTTCATTAAAATCTCCCATCAGACAGATCTTGGCATAGTGCAGTTCAATTATTTTCTTATGTAATTTCCTGTAAAAATCTTCTTGATTATAATTTGGGGCATAAATTGCTATTAAAAGTATCTTTAGCAATTTATTTTCTTATGTAATTTCCTGTAAAAATCTTCTTGATTATCATTTGGGGCATAAATTGCTATTAAAAGTATCTTTAGATTATTGTCCGTTATCTCCACCATCAAAATCCTTCCATCATCATCTGTATATATTTGTTCCGCAGGGATTGTATCTCTAATGTGTAACACCACTTCTCTCTTTTTACACTGTGTCAATGCTGTAAATAATTTGCCTAATTTTTGTTGTTTCAATATATAATGTTGTTTTTTAATATGTACTTCTTGTAGGCAGATTATATCAAATTTTAATTTCTCTAACTTGTGAAATATTTTTTCTTCTTTTAATAGCTGAATTAAGCCCATTTATATTAATTGTAATCAGTTTTTTCTCATCCATTTTAGACTTTATAAGAAGGATTTGTTGCTCTAGTAGATCTTGGTTCTTGTTGCTCTCTGGGTACACCACCTATGGCTCCTTCCTCTTTTTCAATTACTGCTGTACATTCCTCTTGAAATTCAATTAACAACTCTTCTTTTCTTGTATCTTCCTCCCTTCCTCTAAAATATTCCAGATAGAATAACTCAGCTTTTTCAACTGTATCCTAATCCTAATTATCCTCCTAATTGAAGGTGAACAGCATTTTGAAATTAAGGAAATTCTGGACTCCAGGAAACATAGGGGAAGACTCCAATATCTGGTCTTTTGGAAACATTTTCCTCCTTCACAATCAGAATGGGTTAATGACTGTGATGTCAGGGCCCCTAAACTTATACAATTGTTTCCCTCTAAATACCTGGATAAACATTGATTTACTCCCATTTGGGATATTTCTTTGCCTGTTACCTTCTATGTTTTGTTTTCCAGGGCTAACGCCTCTTTTGCAAGGAGGCCGACGTTTTCTTGACATCTTTTGCTGCTTGATTCCTGGTGGCTGCCATAGAAATGGGGGAAGGGGTAATTTGGTATTGGGGGGAGTTTGTTGTAGTGCAAAGATGTTCCTGTGTGAACTAAAACTATTGTCTTGCAATAGCACATAAAGGATTTTAGAAGCAATACAATTTGCAGCAAAATAGTGAAACATAAAAAATCCTTATCTTATACAAGAGTATATACTGGTACTTCATAATAAAGCACAAGTCTTTCTTCCATCACCTAACCAGTTTTCAGACAACTTCTATATAATAGTGGGTCTCTTTGTTTTTCTGTTGCTTTTTGTTCTTAATGTTGTTTTCTTTTTTAATTCTTCTTTTTCCAAGTAGCTCAGACTCTAACATACTTTTCATTTCTTTTCTCAATGTTTCCTTACAACAACCTTCTGAAGAAATAATTTCGGAACCAGTAAACAGTGGAGAAATCTTTTTTCTTAATCTAACCCCCTTGCTATATTAATGCACCTCCTTGGCTATATTACTTTTATTTCACTGTATGTAAGCAGGGTAGGTTAGAACCAGTGGTGGGATTCATTTTTTTTTACTACCAGTTCTGTGAGCTTGGTGGGCGTGGCAGGGGAAGGATACTGTAATATCTCCAGTCAGAGGTGCTATTTGCCAGTTCTCTGAAATATTCAAAATTTCCACTACCGGTTCTCCAGAACTGGTCAGAACCTGCTGAATACCACCTCAGGTTAGAGCCCATGGTCTCCTGATTGCTAGCCTAGTGCCTTAACTACTACTCAAAACTGGCTCACAGGTGTAACATACTAAGCTAAAATGACATTAGACAGTACCTGCTTTAGGCTGTTATACAATGTTAAGTCATTTGTCTTAGATAGTTCATTTTAGAAATTTTCATTCATAAAATTGAAATAATTATGTAAACCACATTATTGAACACTATATATTATCCTTTATTAAATTGCAATTAAATGCATTTTATCCCAAGATAGAATATAACATGCTATGGAAAGTTGCAGTTATTTGACTTTGTTGATACTTATAAAGCTGGGCTTTCAGTTATTTTAAATATATTCCCACCACATCTCAATTCAATGTCCTAAGAATATTTCTGGTCAACTGAGTAAATCCTGTTTTTATTCATATATGTCCTTTCAATATCTAGTGGTTTCAAGCTGATCTGTGCTGAATTTTATTCATGTTGAAAATATGCTGCCCAGCTAAAAAGCTAGCATAAAACGTTTTAGTCTACAACTGAAAGAAATGTGAATTTCTTTCAAGCATTTGAAATCATTTAAATGGATGCAGTAATGCAATCCAAAACTAATACTAGTGTCATTTATCCTTTTCTCTCTTTCCATTTTTTTTCCAAATATCTTTTATATTTTCCTTTAAGTTGCCCTATGAGATTTTTTTACATAAGAGCTAGATGAAAATGCTGTATTATTTTTAACATGAGTATAATCCAGCCAAACATAGGCATTTTCCAAGCCCACATCCTACAGTGGGATAATTAACTCCACTTAATTCTTGTCTACAATGATAAATTGTATCTGATGGGGTCCTAATGTTTTTTAAGCAGTGATATGTGAAAATGGAAGAAAATGTAACAATCTCCTCTTTAATTTTACATTACACTATAGCTGCTTTATCTCATAGAATTCATAATTCTTATCTGCAATTCTATAGAAATAAAAATGACCTGGGAGAATAATGTAGTTTTCAATTCCCATTCTCATTTATTTCCTTTGGGGACTTACAAATGCTTTTTTATTCTTGTAAACATCAGCATGTAATCCCACATGGGTCATGGCATTATGTTGGGAACAAATTAAAGCAGAAAATGGTAGGTATCATACTCTACTTCTTCATGCAGAACCTGCTGTTCGTTAAAAAAAAGTATTGAGAGTTCTATGTGTTTGTATATAATGCTTGACTGTGCCCTGAGATTCATGGATGTTTAAATATGAGTGTAATTCTCAGAAGATCAATTTTAAAAAGAAGTCCTTAAAATGGATGTTCTGCACAAGAAGCAATACAGTTCATTGTGAAAATAGTCTGCCAGAAAGAGATTATTGTTGCTTTCTTGTTGAAAAAAAAAGTGATATTGTGACCTCATGCATTTACATTTTTTGGAACAAATAATTTTATTCCCAACATGTGTTAGCTGCAAATTTAAAATCACATACTATCCAAAGAAGATGAGGAAAAACACTAATGGGTTTTAGTGAAATTACTGTTTAATGAAGAGCAATTTCACATCTGGGTAACCAGAAGCAATTAGAAGTTCATCTCACACTGACTGAAACAAATGTTGTTGTTTTTAAATCAAACCCACAAAGCTAGTTTCAGGGGCCTGTCAGCATTCCAGAGAAGCTTTCCTATCCAATGTTGTATAAAACTGTATAGAACTGCTACTCAGCATAGTTTCTAAAGTAATTTAAAAAGACTCATTTAGTAAACCAGAAATAAGAGGATTGCTTTTTAGTTTATCCAGAGCATCTTAAAGATGCATCAGAGAAGTACCTTAGGTCGCTACAAATATTCCAGATCTAAATCTCAATATTAACAGATTTAACAGATAATCATCATCATCCCGGTTGCTCTTCTCTGTACTTTTTCTAGAGTTTCAACATCTTTTTTATAATGTGGTGACCAAAACTGGATGCAGTACTCTAGGTGTGGTCTTACTAAGGCTTTATAGAGTGGTATTAGTACCTCACTTGATCTTGATTGTATCCCTCTGTCAATGCAATTTAGGATTGCATTAGCTTTTTTGGCTGCTACTGCACACTGCTGGCTCATATTTAGCTGGCTGTTCACTAAGACTCCAAGATCCCTTTCATAGTTGCTGCAATTAAACCTGGTTTCACCCAGTCTATATATGTACTTTTGGTTTTTCTTGCCTAAGTGTAGCACTTTACTTTTCTCCACATTGAATTTCATTTTCTTAGATACGGCCCAGTGTTCAAGTCTATCAAGATCCATCTGGATCTTGAGCCTATCTTCTTGGGTGTTAGCTATTCCTGCCAGCTTAGTATCATCTGCAAATTTGGTAAGTTCCCCTTCTATTCCCTCATCTAAGTCATTAATGAAGATATTGAAGAGTACTGGGCCTAAGACAGAACCTTGTGGCACCCCACTGGTTACTTCCCTCCATGTAGACTTAGACCCATTAAGGACTACTTGTTGAGTACCATTTGTCAGCCAGTTGCAAGTCCATCTAGTGGTGGTGCTATCTATTCCACTTTTTTCTAGCTTACTAAGAAGTAGGTTGTGGTCTACTTTGTCAAATGTCTTGCTGAAATCTAAATATATTATGTCCACAGTAATTTGCTGGTCTACTAATTTAGTCACTGTGTTGAAGAATGAAATAAGTTTGGTTTGGCATGTTCTGTTCTTAACAAACCCGTGCTGACTGCTAGTTATTACTTTATTTATTTCTACATGTTGGCAGATCCGTTTTTTATTATCTTTTCCAGTATCTTCCCAGGTATTGATATTAGGCTGATTGGTCTATATAGTTTCCTGGGTCTGTTTTTTTTCCTTTTTTGAAGATGAGAACCACATCAACTCTTGTAGTTTCCTGGTGCTCCAGGATTATTAAAAGGAGGGGGAGGTTGCTTGCTATTAATTTGTAATACTTTAATAGATCTTTGTAGCATAATATATTGGATTGTGTCCCATGATACTGTTGGAAGAAATATCCTTCTGGGTTCAGTTCCAAGTGGGGAAAAAGACACTGGAAATATGTTTGGAAAGATGGTTTAATGGTGGATAGTATCACATGCCTGGGAGCTCCTGGGTGAAAAAAGGGGAGAAATGCTGAGAGTCCCTTGGTTTTATGCCCTCTGTTGGGATTTGAATTTGAGCTTGTATTCTGATTGGTTGTCAGACTCCCATGGGGCGATGCAGGGGTAACTCTGTAGGCTGTTCTGAGTCCCAGGCTTGGTTGACTCTTGCTGAGTGATGATGTAATGAAAGAGCTTTGGGCAATTCCTATTATGGCTCTACCTGGAGGAGATAGATCTTTAGTTATGTAGAATAGATTGACTCAGGCCTTAATGGACCATTGACAAAGGCAGGGAGTGAGTTTCTGCCTCTCTGAGTTTCTACTTATCTTTTAGGGGAAATATTCTGCCTTTTTAGTATATCCTAGAATATTTCATTCTAGGGGAGGGGTGGGTTTTAACTTCCAACAATAAAATTTCCCTAGACAGGTATTTCTACCATTTTCATAAATTGGGCTTCCTTTCTTTATTGCAAACTTGGGTTCTGCTAATGCATTGCAAATCATTGCATGAGCTGCTCTGAATGGTTTGCATAGGTCTTTCCAAAAGTCATTGCATTTATTCCATAATTCATTAACATTTATAGTATATAGTACTGAGATATTTCTTCTAATGGCTGTTGTCCCAAAGATGCTTTTTTCAGGAGGCAACTGTTTTTTCTTTGAAGACATTTCGCTTCTCATCCAAGAAACTTCTTCAGCTCTGACAGAATAGTGGGGAATGGAAGGATTTAAAGTCATTGGAGAGAGCTGATCATTTGCATTCTTTTAAAGCAAGGCTGCCAAACTCACAGCCCATGGGCCGGAATGTGTCATACACTGGCCATGCCCCTGCCCAATTTAGCGAAGGGGGAAAAAGTCCCAAAACATCATGTGATGCCACCATGATGATGTGAATTTAACAACCCTGTTTTAGACAGTCATTGGAGGTTTATCTGTGTCCTCAGGGCCATGTGAGTAGTGCTCTTGATTCCTGTAGTCTGCAATTTTTTCTTCTGGAAATCAGTAGTGGTATTCAGCTGGTTCACACTGGTTCAGGAGAACCGGTAGTGATGATTTGGCATGTGTCGCCAAACCGATAGTGACTTCTGGCTGGCCATGCCCCTGACCCGGTCAACCAGTTGCTGCTTGCTCACTTGCCCTGCCCACCCAATGTTCGCTCACCCCACTCATCCAATCTCGCCCCACCCAGTCACTCTTCCCCATGGCTTGCCTTTAACCTGCCTTCCCATGTGATGCCTGCACCCCAACAGAGCAGCCCTGATCTGCCTGCTCACAGGTAAGCCTGTGAGTCATGCTAGCCCCTTAT
Source organism: Pseudonaja textilis (assembly GCF_900518735.1). Next base: position 3,510,230 of record NW_020769370.1, read on the forward strand.
TCCCAGATTTCCTGGGGGGCCCCCACCATTCCTGGAACTTCCTGTGGGGGGCACCATTCCTGGATCTTCCTGACCCCTTACTGTTCCTGGACTTGGCTGGCTGGCTTCCCCACCGATGCAGCCCCATCCTGGGTGGCACTGCTGGATGGGGTCTAGCTAGCTGCCCCCCAACCATCCCCGGGCTTAGCTGGCTGGCTAAGCCACCACATGGCACTCTCCCAGCCCTCCCTACTATGTGGTGGTCACAGCACAGCAAGCAGCGGTGGAGCTGCCCTGAAAGGGAAGGCGAGAACTCCCATAACTGCCACTTGCTGCCTCCGCCCATCACCTCCACTGCTGCTGCCACCACCACTGCCATCTGCTTCCTTTAATCACCCTGGAGAAGTGAGTGGCAGTGGAGGTGCTCTGAAAGGGAGGTTGGGAACTCCCAGGGCTGCTCGCTTTCTTCATTCTCCTGCCACCCACTGCTCTGGAGCTTGCCGGATCAGTTTGTCCTAGACCAGGTGTGTGTGTGTGTCACAAGAGACTGTGTGGTGTGTGTGTGTGTGTGTGTGTGTGTGTGTGTGAGAGAGAGAGAGAGAGAGAGAGAGAGAGAGAGAGAGAGAGAGGAAAGAAAGAGCAAGAAAGAGAGAGAGGAAGAAAGAGAGAGAGAGAGAGAGGAAGGGAGAGAAAGAAAGAAACAAAGAAACAAAGAGGAAGAAAGAAAGAGAAAGAAAGAAAGAAATTGGAAGGAAGGGAGAGAGTGTGTGGTGTGTGTGTGAGAGAGAGAGAGAGCAGAAGAAAAGAAAGAGCAAGAAAGAAAAAGGAAAGGAGAGAAAGAAATAAAGAAAGAGAAAAAGAAAGAGAAAGAAAGATAGAAAAAGAAATAATAAGAAAGAAAGTGCAAGAAAGAAAGAGGAAGGGAGAAAAAGAGAGAGAGAGAAAGAAAAGAAAGATAGAAAAAGAAATAATAAGAAAGAAAGTGCAAGAAAGAAAGAGGAAGGGAGAAAAAGAGAGAGAGAGAAAGAAAAGAAAGA